>CP092869.1:90272410-90286083 GCA_030710605.1 Cordylochernes scorpioides
TTTTAATTAAAGATTTATTTATGGATTGCTCTATTTTCAAAATTGTTGTAAATATGTATAGTTGACCTACCTTTTTTTTTTTTTTTTTTTTTTTAATTCACGAATATAGAATTCATTTTATAAATTCTACATTACTGTGAAAAATAATTGTATGTGTAATTATTTTCAAGTAATTGAAAATAAAAACTACTTGAAATAACTATCTTTCCTATTTTCACGACTGCACCTTCAATTCTCTATCTTTTTCAACAACAAAACAAAATAATCATAACATATATATATTTTTTAAAAGGGGGTTAGGAGGAGAGGGTATGTTTGTAATAAGAACTGCAAGTAGATGTAACACATTTTCACATGTCGATTCAGCAAATTCTGTTTTGACGTGTGGAAAGGATGTATCTCTTGTCTGTCTTTCCATCTCCAACCTATACCGCGGAATGGTGTCGGGCGCTTGACGTCACACGGTCACGTGACCCCGCTAGCAACAAGTCAGGCCATTCCAGCCATGCGGCTCTTACCTTCTGCATCGATGAAGTCGTACCTCCGTTCTCTTGGCCTGGTGAGTTCATCATATCTTCTACTTCTTTTACATCTTCTTTAATTTCTTTTATACTTTATTCTCTCAATCGTCGATAGCTTTATCACGTTGGAATTTACAACAACAAAGACTTTATTAAGGACACTCGTCCTAGGATTTTTCTAGATGGTAAACATAACAGTTATATATAAAAAGTGGAGATTAACATCAATATCTTTCTTCAAGTTGGGTCCATCTTCTATGCTACGTCTTTTTGACTGTGCTGTTCTCCAGAATTTGTGAGAAGTCAATGCATTAGTCTTGTTTTTTTTTACCATTTTTTGCCAATAAAACAACAACAAAGCCTTTATTAAGGACACACATCTCATACAGGATTCTCCCAGATGGATAAACATAAGTAAACATAACAGTTATCTAAAGAAAGTGGTGAATAACATTAATATCTTTCTTCAAGTTGGGTCCATCTTCTATGCTACGTCTTTTTGACTGTGTTGTTCTCCAGAATTTGTGAAGAGCTAATATATTTTGGTCTTGCTTTTCACTACTTTTGTTAATAAAACAACAGCAAAGCGTTTATTAAGGACACTTGTTCTATACAGGATTCTCCCAGATGCGTAAACAGAAGTAAACATAACAGTTATCTATAAAAAGTGGAGATTTACATCAATCTTTTCTTCAAGTTGGGTTCTTCTTCTATGCTACGTCTTTTTGACTGTGCTGTTCTCCAGAATTTATGAAAAGCTAATGCATTTGTCTTTCTTTTTTCAATACTTTTGCCCAATAAAGCATATGGCTAATTGTTTTCATAAGCAATCTTCTAGCTGAGAATTACTATCTCATCCTCCAGAGCCGGACAATTAAACATGTAGTGTGGAAATTTCTATCTAAATTCGCTATTTCACAGATCGCACTTTAATTTCTTCGATTTCAATAATATAATATAATTATATGTATAGTTATTGTAAATAGTTTTACGCGCAATTATCCAGATCGGATATAGCGTATCTTATTTGCAACTGGTAATAAATAATTATATATATATATTTTTCAAATAGTTAAAAAAAGATCTTACGTTGTAATATATATATCAAATTCTTTCTATGTTTTTATGTATGTTTTTTTCTTTGAGACGCAAAAGAGTTGAGAAAAAAGTGTGATTGTGATTAGCACGCAATTTGACAAGAATGGAATGATAAAAAAACATAGTACCCATATACGATTATGACAAAGTCTCCCTACTTTTTTTAGTATAGCTTTTTGTATTGTATGTCTCTCTTTTACTTTTATATCTCTTTTTATTTCTCTTTTTTGTTCTCTTTCAATTCTCGATAGTCCGGTTTAATCTTTGTCACGTTGGAATAGCATACAAAATTCTCATCGTTATGTGTTTTTTTCTTTGCCTTTGCTGAAAGTATTGAAGAAGAAGAAATCGTGTAAATGTATGATTAGTACTTTACTTGACAAGGATGAAATGATCTTAAAACACAGCACCTATACATACAAAAGCCTTTATTAAGACATATAGTCCTATACATGGATTTTCCATGGAATTTGCAAATGGAAATAATATTTAATGGAAATAATAAACTATCAAAAGCCTCCCTTGCTCACTCACGATTGCAATGCTACCTCTCTGTTAAAGAGTAAGAACTCGAAATCTTGCAGTTTTTTGATAATATAAACAAACGTATTACGAAAAATTATGAAAAAGGCATCTCCTTATCGTGCAAACTGAATGAAGGAGATACCTTTTTCATAATGTATGCACCTTATCCCAGTACAATATCACATTTGTACCATCTTTTTGCATTATTGCAAGGTTTTTGAAACTTTTGATAAAAGTATATCGTAATTTTCTTTATATATTATTTAATACTCTAAATATTTCTCTTTGTTTTTTTCAACAAATGATTGTTCTAATGGGTGTTTGATTAACTTAATTGAATATATATTAGCTTTTTTTTTCCCCTTCGTCTCGCCATGTTTTGAAGGTCGATACGCTGTCATCATTTCTTGCTTTGTTTTTTTTTTTTTTAAAGTCGTTAACTAAGTTACTCAATTTTTACTTAATGATTCTCCTTGTGTTTATGTGTTGTAGGACATAGTTTTAAATGGTATCTATTATCTATCTATCCAGTTTTTAATATGGAAAATTAGGAAAGATAAACACTTCAGGATGCATTCATCAATTTATTTATTCCAAAATCACTTTATTAAGTACCGCTCAAAAAGAACAACCTAGTTTATGATAATATTCGAAGCTATTATAGACGCGTATGATTCTTTTTAAAAATAAACAATTTCTTTAAAAAAGAATCATACGCTTCTATAATAGTTTCGAATTTTGATAACAGATGGCGCGCTAGTGCATCATAATCTGAATAATATGTGAAGATTATTCATATATTAAAACAAAATGTTAACGCTGGATTCAATCCCGGTTCATGGCTGTCGGGAATCGAGGATGTTACCTACTTGTCCATTGACTCTTTGGTATCGCAATTTATTTAAGACAAGAACAAACTATGAATGATAATAAAGATAAACAATGAGGGAAGTTTATAGAGTAGAAAAATATGTGGACGAGTGGGTAACACCCTCGATTCCCGACAGTCATGAACCGGGATTGAAGCCCATGTTTAATATGTGAATAACCTTCACACACATATTATTCACTGTTTCAATTATCATGAACTAGGTTGTTCTTGTTGAGCGGTACCTATTAATGTGATTTTGAACCAGAGTAGAAAAATATAATAAAAAATGATGCTCTGTTAATAAAATAATAAATACTTTGTTACAATGTGTTTATCTACTGGGCTCAAAAATCTTACACTTTTTGGTTAGTAGCCCGTAAAAACCATATTCTCTCTGTGAAAAAAATAGTACAAATGTGATATTGTACTGGGATAAGATGCATAAATTATGGAAAAAGGCATCTCCTTATCGTGCAACTGAAAGTTCCTGATGGCTTACGCCATCTATCGGAATAAATATCAACTATTCTCGTTGATTTTTTTTTAATTATTCCAGAATTGTCCATATACCCATTCTTGATTAATCAAGAAAAGGCTAACCGTGAACGTGTTTCGGGCAATGGGTATTTGGTCAATTCTGGAATAATTAAAAATCAACGAGAATAGTTGATATTTATTCTGATAGATGGCACTAAGCTATCAACAACTTTCAGTTGCACGATAAGGAGATGTCTTTTTCATAACATATTCACTCTGTTTATCGATTGCGTTGTATGTTTTTTTATGCAATCGCTTGATAACATGTGTGTGATTGTCGTGATGGGTAGAAGAAGTTAGTGACCTACATATGTATGTTGCAAATACACCATATGTCTGTTACATAATAACTTTATATTTGAATGTAATTCTACTGTCCTATAAGCTTATGTCTATAGTTTTTTTTTTTTTTTGAAAACCATTTCTGATATTCCATCCTTCAGTGATGCATTTATAAGCAGAATCGTCCAATACAGTATTAGAGCTCTGAGAAGCGGTCTGGTAGATTAAATTGGCGAAACCGCTGGGAGGGTTCACCACTGATGAGCCAAGCCCTCCCAATATATTTTTTCATCGCAGTGAGGACAGTAGAAGTTTGTATTATGTAAAAAAAGAAACATTCGTGCTTTTAAATCCTTTCATTTTATATTAAGTACCTCTCAAAAAGAACAATCTACCTCGAAGTTGGTTGACGAGTGGTTAAACCCTCGATTCCCGATAGCCATGAACTGGGCTCGAATCCCACATTGTACACTTTTTTTTTTCTGTGTGAAGAACCTGTTTATATTTCTAATTGTAAATAACATAAGTTAGGTTGTTCTTTTTGAGCGGTACTTAATAAAGTTATGTTTGGAACAGGGACAGAAACAACCTAGCTTACCTAGCCTATATTTACAATGAATGATGTTTAAAATAAAAAAGGCCTATTTTTATTTATTTATTTCGTCTCAATTTACAGGTGTTACATTCGAGCACAGCTCGCGAGTCACCTTGTCCTGGCTATTTACACATGGCGAGTTGGTGGAGTAGAGGTGGTCCCCCTAAGCCTTGCAGGAGGGCAGCTGTTGGGCGATGAGCTCTTGACTAAGTGTCAGGGCCGGGTCGTCGGAATCGGGGATTGATATCTCCTTTATTTTGTAGAATATATTGTATGATTGGATTATTTGAATTTTGCATTTGAAGGTATAATTTATTAACGGAAGTTTGGTACATATCTTCTAGATCGGGTTGGTTCAAGTCCTCCTTCAGTATATTGTTTGATAGGTTGAATGGAGCTCCTATACTTGTCCGAAGGCAGATTCTCATAAATGCGTTTATCCTATTCAAAATGGCATATCCTGACCAGGATGATGCTTTTCAGAAGGCAGAGCGCCATCTGGTGTAACAGAAATCAATTATTCATTTATTTAACCTGTTCCTGATATTTGGCCAACCCGAATTCTTGATAAATCAAGAAAAGCCATCCACGAACGCGTTTCGCGCTGTTGGCGCTCGTCAGGCGTGGAGTAGGTTGTACCACTGTGACCAAAAATATTTTTTTGTCCCAGTGGCTTCTTGGGAAACCAAAGAAATGAATAATATATGTACAGGTTCTTCACATAGATATAAAAAAGTGTCCAATACGGGATTCGATCCCTGTTCATAGCTGTCGTAAAAATGACGGTTTGTATCACCGACTTTTTTAGCTTAATATGTTTATCGAATACAGCGTAGTATGTTTTTTTATGCAATCGCTAGATAACACGTGTCGTGATGGGTAGAAGTTAGCGACCTGGATGATGTAAATACACCACATGTCCACGTAATCCCATTTGTATTATTGTGGAATGACTTTATAGTGATTTTTAACACTTATATTATTGATTCTTTATATTTCTAATAAGTGTTTTTCAATACAGTAGAACATACTCTATGAGAGGATACTCTCGATAGAGGATACCTTTCTACAAAGGACAGTTTTCATCACCAATACGGTAGAACCTCCATGAGAGGATACTCACGCTAGAGGACACCTCTCTACAAAGGACAGTTTTCATTTGCAAAATTACCATTTTTACTATATAGCAACTCTATGGTAAGAAGACACCTCTCTCTAAGGGACACTTTGGCTCTGTAATTAGGTGTTGTCCTTTACAGGGAAGTTCTACTGTATATATTTATAAATTTAATTGTCATCTATCGATACAATTTTTATCAATTTTCTGGCAATATGTTTCTTTTTACATATATCAACAAATATCTCTATAGAATTTTCTGCAAAGATAAAAGTTGTTGAATGAGAGAGCTTGTTTTTTTTTTTATTTTATATCAATTTAAAGCGCTATGTCCTCCTAGGGACACTGTCATACATGTATGCCATTTGTCTATACATATATATGCAGTAATTTCAGGCCGTAAATAGAATAGCCATATGATGTTAACAATGAGAAAGAGAGAAGAAAAAAACGAGAAAAAAGAACTGTGTATAAAAGAAAGAAGTGTCTGGCAATATGTACAATAAGCATAATATAAATTATCAGTTTAAAAGTTGGGCCTTAGCTCATCAGTAGAGAACCCTCTCAGCGTGTTTCACCAAATTATATATGTTTAGAGAATATATATCTGTTGTATATGTATTTGGCCAACCCAATTTCTTGATAAATCAAGAAAAGTCAACCAAGAACGCGTTTCGGGTTGTTGGTCCTCGTCAGCGTGGTACAGACTTGTATATAGTACATATCGAGTTATAAGTGATCTTTTGGACTGGCTAGATAGATGATTAATGTGTGGTTGAAGTGCTGAAGCGTGGTTGTTGATAAAGATGACATAATGGAGAGTCATTGTTCCAAGAAACCTCGAGTTTGATTGGAGGATGTGCTGCAAGAGGTTGTGGGGATAAGATTTAGGTTACACATAGCTATCGTGGAAGGCAGCCGTCTTTGAAGATAAGTTACTTATCTCTTAGCTGGAGAGGCAGAAAGCTTCATCGTTGGCTGAGCTCCCCTCTTCACGAAGAAATCTGGATTCTATTCCTCGTTCTCAGCGTCTTTGTCCCCAGGTAGGTAGATCCTGACGTACTTTGAGGATCTCTTTGCTGAAGAATATCTCTTTTATCAAAATTCGAAATTATTTTAAACGCGTAAGATTCTTTTTAAAACTAAACAATTTCTACTGCCCTTACTGCAATGTAAAAATTAAAGGGAGGACCTGGCTCATCAGTAGTGAACCCTCCCAGCGGTTTCGCCAGTTTAATTTTTCCATTACAGTAAGGGCAGTAGAAATTGTTTAATTTTAAAAAGAATCTTACGCGTTTAAAATAGTTTCGAATTTTGATAACAGATGGCGCGCAAGTGCATCGTAATATCTCTTTTATTATAAGATTTACCTAGCTGCATATCTCCCTCTTTTAGTATTTTCTTAGGGAGTCGGTAGAAGGATGGTCTAAACCGTTGGTTTTCGACTGCTGCGACTCAGGATCGAATCCCTCAATGGACACTTTTTTTTTTCCTAATTAAGAAAAATTCTCTAATGGCTCCCCGATTCTTTTAAAAATCCAACCCCACCAGCGAGTGCAAGTAACTAAACGGGGGTTCTGGCATATTTGTAAGTGCAAAAGTCGAAATGCTTTTTCACATGTGTAGATATGTGGTGCACTTACAGTAAAAGCAGTCGCCTACTTCTACCCACCATGATTATCATGGCCTCTACCACGTGTACTAGGAATAATAATTAAAGAAAAAAATATTTTCTTGACTCGGATGGATTTATTTTGATAACTTGTTTATATAATTCCTCCTTATAACCTTGTTATTATGATGCATTAGCGCTCCATCTACCATGATAGATTAAACTGGCGAAACCGCTGGGAGGGTTCACCACTGATGAGCCAGGCCCACCCATAAACTTTTTTCCATTGCAGTAAGGGCAGTATAAATTGTTTAATATAGGAGCTGCATCTGTACTCATGTTAGAGTTGGCAGCAAAGGCTTCCATGTTAGGAACAGCTTCAGACAACAGGCAAAGTCAGAATTTCACCAAAGTGTGCCTGGATCATGGTACCATGATCAACGAAAGCTGCACTCTTATACATTCCAACAGCTCGAAGAGCATGAATTCGTGGAATTCATGTAATCTTTACACAAGGGGATAAGAAACAACAACAAATTGTTTAATTTAAAAAAAAATCATACGCGTCTATAATAGTTTCGTGGTTGTCGCTGGAGACCCGCTGGTGATTCTCCACCAAACTCTGCAGCGGTGGTAGAGGCGCCATATTCATTGTACATAGCGTATATAATCCATATTATCTTTTTTTTTTTTAATAGTGCAGACTGTGCACTTTGCATGTATTGACAAGATGTCATTAAAATTGTTTTATATTAGTAAATTAAATTTAATTGCCATCTATCGTTAATTTTTTTTTTACACAAATAAATCTACTGGCAATGCGTTTCTTTTAAATATCATCAAATATTATCTCTACAGACCTTACTGCAATGATATGATTGCTCTCTATCATTGAAGTAAGGTCTGTAGAGATAATATTTGATGATATTTAAAAGAAGCGCCTTGCCAGTAGATTTATTTGTGTAAAAAAATTTAAAATTATTTTAATTGTAAAAAAAAAAAATTGTCTATAATATTTTCGAATTGTCATAACTTTGTTATAAACCTTTCCTTTCTCTGTATATTTTTACATCTCGCGTAGCTTTGAAGAGATACTGTATAAACAGCGTATGAAGGGAAATAGATTTCATGGCCTACAGTAGGGACGTCAGTCTACCCCAGCTGGCCTACATTCCACAGGTGACCAGGATGTGCCTGCCTGCCTGCTGCATCAACGCCCCACTTCCGGCACTGTCGACTCTCTTCTTTCTTCTGTCGTGATACTCCTTGTGGTGAATACGACCTAGAGGACAAACACCCATTTGACCTCTTTTTAAACTTTTTTTTCTTCTTTTTATTATATGTCCGGTTAAAAGATTTGACTTCTTCTTATCGTGACCGTTTTTTGAACTTCCGTATTCCTAAGAAACTGGTTGTATTATTATTCCCGTCTTTTTTTTTCTCTCTCTCTCATTATGAATCTTTGTTGTTTCGCATTTTAGGGGAGGGGGGGGGGGGGGGTATTTTTGATTAGTTTCATCTCCCTATTTTCTTTCTTTTTTTTTTATCCATTGTTAAAATGTTCTTATCAAATAGGTTTTTAAAAGAGGACTGATGATTAAAAATTTAAAAAAATGCAATAAATACATTCATAGACAAAACTTAAGGAAATTGTACCTTTTACCATGTATATCGGTATTCAGACAATAACTCTAAAAAATATTACTGTGACCTTTATTGAAGACACACAAGATAACCAAGTGTGAACAAAATTTGTCTCTTTCTTCTTCAATAAAAAATAGACGAGCGACGACATCAAAGACTTTACATTTCCTTAAATTTTGTCCATGAGTGTATGTTTCGAAACCAGTTAGTTACCAAATAGTTTATAAACCTATTGTAATTCATGTTTTACTGACCGATTTCGTTTATTTTTTGTCATTTTTTCCCGTATAGTTTAGCTTGTTCTCTCGTTATAAAGGGCATTCAACCCCGCATTGAGAATCTTTAATGTTTTGCTGAAAAAATAAACTCTCAATCAAAGACGCTTTATGTTTATCCGCCTTTAATTTTATATAGGAGATTAAATTTTTTTGGTGAAAAGATCAATTTCATTGTTGCCCCCGTCTCTTCAGGCCAACTGAGTACAACGGGCCCAATCTCTCCTATCTCACTCACACACAGTACTTATCACCATTGACGTAAACTGGATGTTTACTTATCCTCACAGCATCTAGAACGTACGTCACTGCTCTTCTTTCTCACGGCTTGTTTATGATACCATCTGGATCCTTACGCCCACAATATTACCTTGAAAGACTTTGTTTTGACTGATATTATAACATATAAAGTAGAACATACTCCATGAGAGGACACTCACACTAGAGGACACCTCTCTACAAAGGACAGTTTTAATTTGCAAAATTACCATTTTTACTATTTAGCAACTATCCAGTAAGAAGACACCTCTCCCTAAAAGACAATTTGGCTATGCAATTAGGTGCAATATATGTATACTTAGGGACAAAAAAAAAACTGTTATTAAACGATAATACAAAAAACACGGCATTTTTAACGTATCAAATGAGTGATTGTACAAAGAAATAACTCGAAAATGCTCTCTCTTTTGTTTTTCTATCATAATTACTAAAATCGCCGAGTTTTCTAATAGGTCATCCCGTAAACTTTTGCCTTTTAAGTGTTTTCCCTCCTTGAAGAAACGACACCTATAGAAATAAGTAAAATACTCTGTGCGACGTATAATAAACGATTGTAGCGAATTCGTAAACATGCCATCACACTAGCTTATGCAAATTTAGAAAACCTGCCTGAAGACTACGGTTACGGATTATCCATTCGTCAGGACGGCTCCAATTTCTCTCCAGTTCTTCCTAAAAATGGTGAATCACCGATTTCAATGGATTTTCTGGCGAAATCGAATTCTTCACTCATTCCCATGCGTTAAATACACACACAAACTCTCTTTTCATTTTTTCCTTAATCCATTGTTTGATGGCTGAGAGATGATATAGGGCCTTCCTCTCTGCACCAAGGGCTGTACAATTAAGAAGGTAATCTTTCCATGGAGCAACAAAATCTTGGACAAGGCACTACCACCCATATCCAGGGCTAGTCTTTTGATGGCATTGTGGAATTTTCTCCCGAAATTAACGTCTTCCCTAAATATTTCTCTAGAGCCACAGAAAAAAAAGGAACAATCCCTCATCTGTCAAAGAAGGAAATGGAATTTGAAAGGTTGAATTGAATTGTTTTGATGGAGTAATAACTGACGGTTACTTCCTATTAACCTCTTTCTCTTCTGACGGCCAAATTCCTTCTTTCTTCTTCTTCTTTTAAGACCACCTCTTTTTATGTCTTCTCTTCTTCTTCTTTTAAGACCACCTCTCTTTGTGTCTTCTCTTCTTCTTCTTTTAAGACCACCTCTCTTTGTGTCTTCTCTTCTTCTTTTAAGACCACCTCTCTTTGTGTCTTCTCTTCTTCTTTTAAGACCACCTCTCTTTGTGTCTTCTCTTCTTCTTTTAAGACCACCTCTCTTTGTGTCTTCTCTTCTTCTTTTAAGACCACCTCTCTTTGTGTCTTCTCTTCTTCTTCTTTTAAGACCACCTCTCTTTGTGTCTCTTCTTCTTCTTTTAAGACCACCTCTTTTTGTGTCTTCTCTTCTTCTTATTTCATATTTATATGCTTCCGAATATACACTCCTTTGGAAGATTTTGTGTCCATGTTTTAATATCACTTATTTTTTCCATATAGTTCCATACACAAATATTATTTATGCGAGTACTATTTATTGTTGGCCAGAAAACTTTTCTGGCTCTTTAAAAACTGATATTTTGTAAATTATATATTTTTTTACTCTTCCGATTCAAAAGTTTGTCGATATCTGGGTTATATCTATATCTTGAATGTTATCTCAATCACTCACAGTTTTAAGCTACAGATTCTTCCAATATTGAAAGCTAACAGGAGTACCATATATATAATGACCTGACTCAACACTGAGTCAATCAGCTTCGGAGGCCATGTTGACTTAGGCAAGAAAGGGAAATATAGCTCGATGTACAACTACTACCACGTATGTGCGTCATTCCGGTTATACGGACTGCGCTTACGCATCCGAATTAGGTCATTAAAAGCATTTCGGAAAAAGTATATTGCATAAAACATTGAAACTATTTTAGACATATAAGATTATTTTTTAAAATTAAACAATTCTTTTTCTACTGACCTTTACCACAATGATAAAATAATGAAAAAGCCTTGCTCGTGAGTGGTAAACCCTTCCAGCTAGAGATTTAGATTTTTTTTTTTTTTTAAGAAACCTAGCGCTGGAAACTTGATGTTTACACTTTAATATTGTAATAAGGGATTGTTTTATTGAATTGTGAACGCTTGTTTTTTCTTTCAAATATTCATATTTAAACACATAATAAATCTGAAAGATATTAAATACACAGTGAACACAATTGAAGACATACGAGATAACCATGTGTAAACAAAAATTGCCTATGTCTCCTTAAAATACGGTGATATCAAAGACTTTCTACTTCCTTCCACTTGAATGTATGTATCTTAGCAAGTTGTACTCGCGATCTAGACAAAGATGAATGCGTAGAGGTGCCAAACTCCCATTAACAACGTGACTCGCACATACTCACGGTGATATCAAAGACTTTCCACTTCCAAGAGTGTATGTATTCTAACAAGCGAGCTGTACCCACGACAAGGATGAATGACGTAGGGGTGCCAAACTCCCATTAACAACGTGACCCGTACACACTCCTATATAGGGTGGCTGGCTGGCTGGCAAGGTCGCCGTTCCCGGATACACTCGCCTCCCTTTTGTTTCCTGCCGCTCTAATTGGCCTTGTCGACTTCATTAAGTCTCGCCTAGGTAGATGTACTGTTGGCGCTTCTACCAACCATTCCGTACCCTGTGTAGTACCATTCTGTTGTTGTTGCTGAGTGGAGAGATTTTGCCTTCAAGTGTTATAACACCGATATTTCTACTCACATCACGTTATAAATGGTCTGATTAGGTATATTGTGTGGATTATATGCACTCATGAACAAAACGCAATAAGTTTTATCTTTCTGCATGTATATTGATATTCAGACAATAGCTTTGAAATATATTTGATACACATTAATCTTTATTTGAAGACATACGAGATAACCAAGTGTGAACAAAATTGTCTCTTTCCCCTTAAAAAAAAAAAAACATAGGACTGGAGATAATGGTTGACAATGGTGTACAACAACAACATCAACAAAAAAGCCTTTATTTAGGGTCACTGACCCTATACAGGATTCACCAGAGGTATGCATAAGAACAAAGCAGTGAGACAAAGGAAATAGCGATATAGACAGAAGAAAAAGAAGAAAAAAAGAGAAAAAAAAAAAACAAGAAAGAGAAAGAGGGAAGCAAGAAAAACAACACAAAAAGAGTAGCAGTAAGAAAGTGAGGAATGAGTGTCACTTGTCCTTCTTCTGAGATATGGACTTGTGGAAACCATAAAACGCCGTAGCACTATACTTATTCTGGGTCATATTGTCAATTATTGATGGGAGTGATTGACAATGGTGTAAAGATCAAAGACGAAATCTTCATCCAATAGATAGACAGTTATCACCTCGGCGCTGGTAGTTACACGTTGTCTATTCCATACAGTGATACAGTACAATGTGGTTGTACCCATCCTACAACATTGTGATGTGATAGGTGGACCGGGAGTCAGAAGGCGGTGGAAGCCTGCTCCTGCAGCGCCACAAGCTGCACAACGGTGCGGCCAAGCACCATAGACAACGCTGGCGCCAAGCGGCCACTCTGGCCCGTGCTGCTTTCGGACCTCACAGCCCTAAGTCCACCAAGGATGCTCCTCTGAGACGTCCAGAGGACCTAACGCTATTACAACTACTCGCTTTGGTAAGTCTTACACATCCTTCTAACTCTCCTATAAACCATTTAACTCCTCTTCAATAATAACTCTTGTAAAGAAGAAAACAATGCAAATATTGATCCAAATAAAGTTCCATAACAGCCTAACACAGGGGTCGGCAAACTTTTGAGCCGAAAGAGTCCAAAATTACAATTTACAAACTTTCAAAGTTTTTAAAGAGCTACACAACATTTTTTTCTTGACAACAATAGACAGTACTCGCATAAATAATATTTACATATGGAACTATATAAATAGCAGCAGCTTTATATCCAAAGAGCCGTATGTGGTTTGCCGACCCCTGTTGACCTAATCTAAAGTGACCGTGATTTACCTATTTGAAAACTTAACCTAACGTATTGATATAATGGTTCCATTTGATCCAAATAACTTTCATAAGAACCTAACTTAAACCGTAATTTAACAACCTATTGTAACCTCTAGCTTATTGATATATACTTGGCGGCACGTTACAAAAAGCAAGTCGGTGAACAAGCAATGAACCAGGATCGAATCCTGCATTGGACACTTTTTTTTTAAATATGTGAATAACCTGTACATTGTAACCATTAACCATTC
>CP092869.1:90286183-90304960 GCA_030710605.1 Cordylochernes scorpioides
ATTGTAAATAACATAAGTTTGGTTTCTCTTTTTGAGCGGTACCTGCTAAAGTTATTTTTGGAACAGGAGAGCGGCACGTTGCCACCAGTGATCCGAAAAAAAAATGACCCTATAGAAATCCTTCAAAGCAATAGTATCCTCATGAAATCTCTCCCGTTTATTTAGCATTATAAATTATATAACAACAAATATCTTTTAAGAAACTGATAATTTATATTATGTTGATTGTACATATTGTCAGACACTTTTTTCTTTTGTACACAGTTCTTTTTTCTCTCTTTCTCATTGTTAACATCATATGACTATTCTATTTACGGCCTAAATATGTATAGACAAAAGTAAAGACATACATGTATGACAGCGCAAGTGTCCTTAGGGGTACATAGCGCTTTAAATTGAAATAAAATAAAAAATCTCTCCCGTAGTAAATTCACTATGGCATAACTCACGGGTCATCTATTCTTATGGATAAAAAGAAGATGTGACCTTGCTTCATTTAACACACACTAAAGAAGAAAAAAAAAAAGATTATGAAGTAGATGGTCAAGGTGGCAATAGCCTCGACAAAACAAAGACATTTTTCCCATTAGTATTGAACCCTCGTTTTTCTTTTGATTAATTTCCTCCTTCACCTTGAACTGCCGCCCTTTTGATGACACTTTGTTCTCGGTGACCCCATTTATGACTGACAGACGTTCTTTGCTGTGATTGGATTTATTTCTTAGCTACCTATTTACATATTTCCGGAAAAATAAAATCGTCTGCGCGCAATATATATATCAAATAGTAAACAAAATGTCTTCTCTGAGGATGAATTTCATGGATTTATTGTATATTCTTCTTCTATACAGGGTTTGTGATGTCCCCGAAAGTTTGAGAAGCCGTTTTTTGTTTATTTATTATTTATACGTATTATATATATATATAGCTTTTTTTTTTTTTTGGTCTTTATTAAACTTGAATTACCTAAACGGGTTGTTGGCGACCTAGATTGCTTAAATAAATTGCCTAAAAAATCATTTGTATTGGCCATTATATTCATCTTTTCGATTTTAAAAAAAAAAAAAGTATATTATTTTTATGTTATATCTACTTTGAAATTGGATTAATAAATATTTATATAATGATATTTTGATACGTTGTAATAAAACTTTTTTTTTTACATTATTAGTTTTAGGATATAAATAAATACGTATTTATTATTATTTTTTTAAATATCGCTTTGCTTTTTTTTTCCCCCTACGAAATAAAATGTAATAAAATTTGACCGTTTATATTTTTAAAATTGCGCGCGCGTTTATTTATTTATTTTTAATACGTTTAAAAAATATAAAGAATGATAAATAGATATGGTTTATGAGGTATATAGTTTTTCCTATTTGTCAAAGAGTTAACAAAAAGCTATTTAACTCTAATATCCTCATTTTCAAGTGAGGTTTCTAAACAAAATATTTGTGTAAACGTTTTTTTTTTTTTTTTTTTTCCCATAAATTTTGATTGATGCTTTCTTATGACCACATTCACACTCATGGACAAAACTTAAGGAAGTTGTACCTTTCAGCATGTATATCGGGATTCAGACAATAACTCTGAAAAATATTTGATACACAGTGATAAGACACACGAGATAACCAAGTGTAAACATAATTGTCTCTGTCTTCTTCTTAAAAAAAAACACAGACTACAGGCAAAACAAATATTTTCCACTTCCTAAGTTTTGTCCATGAGTATATATATATATAACGAAATATAATACCGAAGAGGTGTATTATATTTGGTAATGGTATATGCTATTGTGAACAGAGATGTGAATAGCTACTGTACTAACTGTGAGTATTGTTGGGATTGCAGAATGCCTTGGAGTTAACTGCCCCAGCCAGTAATATCCTCTTAAGGAATCACGAGAAGAACTGGGTGCAGCTATCAGGACATGAAGGTACGTTGTAGCTTGAAATCTCTCTGTCAAGGCTCACTGTGTGTATGTTCTCTGCAGGGTCCTTTGCCATGGCGGGCCCAGGAACCATCTGGAAGCGGCGGTGCGAGACTGAAGCCGCAGCTTACCACGCCCTAATGGCTGCCGGGGAAGCCATGAGAGATCTTGTTCCCCGTCTCTACAGAGATGTCTGCTTCGACGGACAGCATTTCCTGGAACTGCAAGACCTACTGGCTGAGTTCTCACACTCCGCAGCTGTGATGGACATCAAGCTGGGTTCCCGTACCTTCCTGGAGTCCGAAGTCCAGAACTTCACCCCTCGCCCGGACCTCTACAACAAGTTGATAGCCGTGGACCCCACCTACCCTACCCCAGAGGAACATGCTGATAAGGCTGTCACCAAACTGCGGTATATGCAGGTGAGCGGAAATTATAGCACTTTTATCTTTAACCTCTTCTCAGTTATGACATTTACACACCCAACTTGCCCAAAATGTAGCTTGGCACCTGCAGCTCCAGAACACATTTTGGCTTGCATTAGATGCACTAAACAGGACCTTTGGGAGAGGCCGCTGCTTATCATAAAACAGCTCGAGGAGCATGAACTCATGGAATTCGTGTAATCTTTACACAAGGGGATAAGAAACAACAACACACCCAATGTGCCATGATCAACGAAAGCTGCACCCCTACAATTCCATTAGATCAGATGTTGATTTGCATCGCCCGTCGCGCATACAGGACCTTTGGGAGAGTCCGCTGCTTATCATAAAAACAGCTCGAGCATGAACACATGGAATTCGTGTAATCTTTACACAAGGGGATAAGAAACAACAACACACCCAAGCAGAACACATTTTGACTTGCATTATATGCACTAAACAGGACCTTTGGGAGAGACCACTGCTTATAATTTTACAGCATTTAAATTTAAAATCTCAATTTTTATCTCAGGGTTTTTTTTAACCTGTGTTAACATTTAGTCTGAAGAGGTTGTTCTCCATTTTCCCTGAAATATTTCTAATAAAGATAATTATATTGGGAGCCAGGCATATTGTCTGAGGTACACCTCCATTGTTGACAATTTGAAGCAGTTTAAAATATAATCAACTTGTTTCTTATCCCCTTGTACAAAGATTACACAAATTCCATGAGTCCATGCTCCTCCAGCTGTTTAATGATAAGCAGCGGCCTCTCCAAAAGTATCATTAACTTATAGCGCCATCTATCAATGAAATTATAAATATATTTTTGGCGCTACTCTCTCTTTTCATATTCAGTACTTTTGTCTGACGATAACAACACTGTTACCGAAACGTCACACACTATTTATTTATATTTGGTCTTATTACCTTGTGTTTATAATCCAAATTGTGCCTTATCATCTCCCATAAAAATATATTCTACAATAGAACCTCCCTGTAAAAGACAACACCTAATTGCAGAGTCAAATTGTCCTTTAGGGAGAAATGTCCTCTTACCAGAGAGTTGCTATATAGTAAAAATGAAAAAATTGCGCTACAAATTTTAAAATAAAACTACAACCTTTCGCAATAAGTTTCTTTTTTTTTTTTTTTTTTTTTGCGAAAGGTTGTAGTTTTATTTTAAAATAGTAAAAAATGGTAATTTTGCAAATGAAAACTGTCCTTTATAGAGAGGTGTTCTCTAGCAGGAGTGTCCTCTCATGGAGGTTCTACTGTATAAATATTTTAGAGTTTATAATTTCCATAGAAGCAGTTTGTACCATATGTCTAAAGCTCCAGGACTGTGACAGTTCCGGGACAACCTGAGCTCCTCCTCCAGCCTCGGGTTCAGAGTCCAAGGCTACAGACTGCCCCACTCCACAGACACTGTCTGCCACACTCTCAAGACTGTCCGACACCAGTCCCAAGTAGAGTCCGTCCTCAAGGACTTCCTCGCTCCCAGTCCTGCAGGTGTCCGGGATCTCTTGTTAGCCCAACTTAAGGAACTGGAAACCTGTTTCCAGGCTTCAGCCTTCTTCAGCAACAGAGAGGTGAGTACATACATACACCCCTACACACTATTAATTCATGTAATCTTTACACAAGGGGATCTTTAAAAATCCTGAGTTCAATTGACCCAGTTGATGGACCTCAGCAATGGTCCTACTCCAGGAATACGGAGGAGCTGCGTCTGTGCTCATGTTAGTCAGCAGCAAAGGCTTCCATGTTAGGAACGGACTCAAATTACAGGCAAAGTCAGACTTTCACCAAAGTGTGCCTGGGTCATGGTGCCATGATCAACGAAAGCTGCACCCCTATACCCCATTCCATGAGATCATGAACTCATGGAATTTGTGTAATCATTGCACAAGGGGATAAGAAACAACAACACACAAGGGGATAAGAAACAAAAACACAAGGTAATAAGACCAAATCCAAATAAATAGTGTGCGATGTTACGGTAACAGCATTGTTACAGAAATGTCACACACTATTTATTTATTTGGTCTTATTACCTTGTGTTTATAATCTATAATCCAAATTGTGCCTTAACAACAACAACACACTTCCCTGGACCCTTGAAGTTGTTTTTACCAAATTCTGGTCCATTTACAAGTTGATTAACATGGCAATGGCACCAATGTAGGGCAAAAAAAGAACATTATGACTGCTGTGATATAGAGGGGTAGACATTGAATACAACCTCCTTATAGCAACACATCACTTTGTAACAAGATTTTATGTTGTTGATAGTATAACCAGCCGCTCTTTTAGATAATTGAAAGAATCTCTTCCCTGGATGGAATTTTTTCCTCTCTCAAGTAACAATTATAAGTGTGTTTAACCTTGGGACTTTACAATATTTTAACCAAGTTGACAAGGTTTCAATGCTGAGGCAATAATTATTTATTTATTTATTTATTAGTACACATGGTACAGGCCATGATAATCATGATGGCTAGAAGTTAGCGACTGTTTTTACTGTAAGCGCACCACATGTCTACACATGTGAAAAGCAGTTCGACTTTGCACTTTGAGGCAATAATAAAAATAACAAAAGCTCTCTCTTAGAACAACAGGTGGCAGAAATGGAAGCATTGTTGATCATAGGAGATAGGGTGGATATACTGTTACTGAAACATCACACACTATTTATTTATTTGGTCTTATTACCTTGTCTTATTATACAGTTCAAACTTCCAGGACAATGTCAGTATATGAAACAGCAATGTTGTTGATTGTTCATACATCACACACACACAGAGATATACATACATAAATAAGTTTTTATTATACACATATATATTTTGTACAAAAATAAAACATGCAGATAAACTTTACAATCAACTTGGCACACGGAGATAACAACAGTTGTTTGTGGGGGGCAGGTGATAGGCAGCAGTCTTCTGTTGATCTACGACAGCAGTGGCAAGGCAGGGGTGTGGCTCATTGACTTCGCCAAGACCCAGGAGCTACCAGCAGGGATGAGGTCTGTCAACCACCGCAGTCCGTGGAAGCTGGGCAACCACGAGGATGGCTTCTTGCAAGGGCTGGACAACCTCATCTCCATGCTCCTCTAGCCAACCAACCAACCACCCCCTCCCTGTACATAGCTTATTTATTGTTGATAATAAACAACTCATCTATTTATCCTGCCTTATTATATACATGTACTCTGATCGCCTGTAATCACTAGGAGAGGCCCAGAGCTTCTGCTGAGAGATGGAGGGTTTTCTTCACCCTGAGGGCTGAGAGGCGGGCGGAACAGTCATCTTTCCAGCACTGAGGGATTACTTTGGCCAGTTCTTTCAGGACCTGGACACACACAGGGTTTATGACAACATTGTAAAGATTTATCTAAGATACCACCATTTCTTAATTTACCCCAAAATATAAAATTTAATATCAAGGTAGTCTTCTTTCTTATCTCCACACTGGGTGTCATTAAGACTGGGAGCACTACTCAGTGGCAGGCCACTGACTTAGCTCCATATCAAGGTAGTTAAAGTATGAAGTTAATATAGACCACACAAGACACAATGAGAATAAAGTGCCTCAACTTACTGATAAACTTATAGATGACAACCCTATTCAGAAACATAATGAATGGTCCTCTTATTTCTTTTTTTTTTGCTTATTCCTAGTACACGTGGTACAGGCCATGATAATCATGGTGGGTAGAAGTAGGTGACTGCTTTTACTGTAAGTGCACCACATTGTCTACACATGTGAAAAGCAGTTTGACTTTTGTACTTACAAATGTGCAATTTAGTTACTTGCACTCGCTGGTGGGGTTGAACTTTTACAAGAATCAGGGGCCATTGGAGCTTTTTTTTTTTATCAGAAAAAAAGTGCCCAATGCGGGAATCAAACCCGGGTCGTATCAGTGGAAAACCAACAGTTTAGACCATCCTTCCACCGACCCCCTTTTGGTACTCTTATAAATTACTGCAGTAGGAAATTTAAAAGATTAGAAGGAATAATCCAAACAACAGTTATAGCAGAGTATGTATGAAAGTATCTGTGGTGTATGTGAATACTTGAAATAATTATTAAAAGAGCCCATAATCAAAAGCTCAAGTTCCGCTACATGAGAGGGATTAACAAAAAAAAATGTTATTTTAAATTGATAAGGTACAATTTGGATTATAAACACAAGGTGCCGAAACCCGGGAAAGAAGTAGAAGAAATAGAAAGTTCTTAGAAACCATAGAAATAAAGAAAGGTAAGGTTTTGAATACTAATCTTTAAAATATGGAAACAGAAATCTAATTTTTGAATCTCTAATTAAAAGTTTAGAATTGATGAAAGCAGATGTAGAATATAATTTAGAAGGCAATGATAATTACGCACTTATGCAAAACAAAAAAAATATGCTAACATTTGGATTAGGTCTTATTACCTTGTGGTTATTTTAAACTAGCCGAATGGCAACGCCCGTGTTTTACCCGATTGAATGTTTTGATTCAAATACTATTTGTTACAATTATAAATTGGCGCCTTAAATAAATGCATATGTTAGTTAATAACTATAGCCTATGTGCTTTATCTGTCTATGTACTGTTGGCTTCCGTAGGCGTCTCTTACTGGGAAAGAGAAAGAGAGGATTCCATTTGGTTATTAACTAATATATGCATTTATTTAGGGAGGGACCCGCTCCAACACAATAGTTAAATGGCGAGTTGGGGGGGGGGGGCAAAGGTGGCGTGACCGTAGCCAACCAATAGGAGGGCGCCATTCCAAAAAAAAAAAAGCAAACGGTGACAGAGTTGGTTGATTGATTAGATGAGGAATGACGCTCGTAACTGTATATAGAATGTTTACTCAGAGAGAGACACATGAAGAGAAACAAAAGTCTGTGGAAGAGTTTTTAACTCAAAAGTTTGAGAATTTTAACCAACTATTACACAAACTTATTGCGGGGGGAGAGAATGTGAGAATCATTATTTTAACACTAGGTCTAACAGAGTAAAAACTGTCACTATTGACAGTGAACATGTCCCAGTTCTCAAGAACAAAGAGATTTACACTAGTTAATAGCGTCACTAGAAACACACAAGTTCTACAAAAATGATAGGCCCTCCCATATTTTGACATTCCTGCCATAAATTTATAATTTAACAACACTTCTCTATAATATATATTCTCTTATATACAAATGTTTTGAAAATAGAGCGATCCATAAATAAATCTTTAATTAAAAAGGCATATATTGGATCAAAATATCATTTATTTTACCAATATTATAATATATTGATAAAAGTTGGCGTTCAGCCAACTGAAATATTGGTAAAATAAATGATATTTTGATCCAATATATGTCTTTTTAATTAAATACAAATGTTTGTAAGACAAAACTACAATTTATCAAATCATCAACCCCATCAAACCTGAAATACACAGACTTACAAATTGTGTTGTATTTCTAGCCGTAAAAAAGAAAAGGCTAAAACCAACAAAGATATACAATATGACTGCCAGGTATAAACCCTGGTAAAAATGATCAGAGATAGAAATAAACAACATTGTAAATTTGTAAGTGTGTCTCTTCCGAGGGGATTATCTGGAGATCATCTATTGGCCAAGCTGAGGGGGATTATAGACATGAAGAATGAAGAGAGAGTCAACCATAATTCATCCCATCTTTAAAAAGGTGATCCAAATAGTCCTTTTCAAACAATAAAGGTTTAATAAGCTGTTGTTGTTTCTTATCCCCTTATGTAAAGATTACACGAATTCCATGAGTTCATGCTCTTCGAGCTGTTTGATGATAAGCCGCAGCCTCTCCCAAAGGTTCTGTTTAGTGCATCTAATGCAAGCCAAAATGTGTTCTGGAGCTGCAGGTGCTAAGCTACATTTTGGGCAAGTGGGGTAGATTTTTTTATTATTTTCTATCTTCTATGGCTTGAGATGGCCTGTTCTAAATCTTTAAATAAGTAACTTGACTATGTATATAGTAGGCTTGTTTGAAATCAATTTCAGGAATTTGGTAAATGCCCTGAGCATATGTTAATAGATTCTCCCTCTCTCTCTCTTGTGTTGCTTTCCTTTGGGCGCCAGTGTCCTTGGCGGGACATCGCGCTTTGTATGTACAGTTGAATAAAGTTGAATGTGACATTAAGTCGAAAAAAGAGGGATGAATGGAGAGGTAGACCAAGGAAGAATTGGTGTGTTTTATAATCTAGTATAGAATGGTGACTGGAATTGGGTGATAGAAAGAGGTGTGAAGGGTTCAGAACAGGGTGGAATGACGTTCCATAATAGCCAGGCTGCCTCTGTATCTGAGATGGCACTCTTTGTGACAACTATTTTCAATGGGGAGGTTTGGTGGACAAACTGTCGATTTCAGACACCCATGACCCAGGATTGAATCCTGCATTGGGCATTTTTCTGGGGGGAAAAAATTGCTTGAATGGACCCAGATTCTTACAAAAGTCCAACCACTGTAGTGAATGCACGTAACCAAATGAGGCTCTGGCACATTCCTAAGTGCAAAAACTGCTTTCTACATTGTGTAGACACGTGGTGCACTTACAGTAAAAAACAATCACCAACTACTATCCATCATGATTATCATGGCTGGTACCTCATGTATTAGAGACAATAATTTTTTTAATTATCAATGACTTCAGTGATGATAATATTTCTATTATCGTTTAGGATTGCTAGTGTTTTCACAAAAAGGTCAGATTTTACTGAAAAAGGAGCAAAATTGCTAGTGTGGCTATTTACATTACACTCATGGACAAAACTTAAGGAAGTTGTACCTTTTAGCATGTATATCGGGATTCAGACAATAACTCTGAAAGATATTAAAATGACCATTATTGAAGATACACCTTTTTTTTTTTGCTTATCCCTACATGTACATGTGGTACAGGCCATGGTAATCATGGTGGGTAGAAGTATACGACTGCTTTTACTGTAAGTGCCCTACATGTCTACACATGTGAAGAAGATACACCTGATAACCAAGAGTGAACAAAATTGCCTATCTCCTTCAAAAAAAAAAAGATGACATCAAAGAATTTCTACTTCTATAAGTTTTGTGATGAGTGTATTTGCTTATATTAAATTGCTCTTAGAAGCAAATTTTTTCAAACAAAGAGCACTTTAGGTTCTCTCAAGATGTACACTCCAGTGTCCCAGCTAAAGAACTAACACATGCTAAGGAAACAGTGATGTAGTGAACTCACGGGGTTTGCCAAGAAGTGGGAGGGGAAGGAAGGCCGGTACTTCTCCCCACACACCACTCTCTGCATGTCCTCTAGGGTGGGCTCAGAGGGCACTTTGTTGAAGTAGGGCAGACGATGGCCTGGGGGTCCATCTGGGTACACACATCAACGTTGGGTCACCACATCCAAAACCAGGAGTAACTTTGCTCTGAGGCCATTGTCACTCATCATAATGAGAACAAATGAGAAAAAAACTAGGCCTTTGCCAGTCCCAAGCTTGGATGAAAAAGAAGGAGCAGTAACAAGCTTGCTAAAAACCTGGGCATAGCTAGCCCGGCTGATAGTACCCTGTAAGGGCTCCAGGGATACAAGATGAGCAGCGTTTGTACTCCATGTTAGGAGCAGCTGTGCACATGGTATCTGTTCCTCATGTCAAAGGCGGCCATTTATTTTGGAGCTAAGTCGACCTGCCACTGAGTAATGCTCCCAGTCTTAATGACCAAGACCGACGCATTCTACTTCACCCAATAATGACAGTTATCACATTATTGACTCATCCATTGATGAGCTCTACTTATCCCCAGCAGACACCATAAAAAAGATCTCAAGCTCTACAAAATTGATACCCTAATATGATTGAGTGGAGATAAGAAAGAAGATGAGAACAAATGGATTAGAAAAGAAGCTGATGTTAAGAAAAAATTGAGGATAGAAGAATAAAGAGAAGGAAGACCTACAATGAGCTGGCTAGAAGGGGTCAAGAAAACTACCAGAAGGTCACTAGGTGAGCTGAGAGTGATGTTCACTAACAGAACAAATATGAGAATACTAGACGAATGGCCCGGGCAACGCCCGGGGTTTACCCGAGTGCGAATATATTTTAAAAACGTTGTCTTGGGTGGCCGCTATAGTCAGAGTGGTCTGTATAGACAGGTGTATGTATCACACAGCTGATAACAGGGTTGTCTAGAGCGGCCGCTATAGTCAGGGTGGACTGTATAGACAGGTGTATGTATCACACTGCTGATAACAGGGTTGCCTAAAGTGACCGCCATAGACAGGGTGGACTGTATAGACAGGTGGATGTATCACACAGCTGATAACAGGGTTGTCTAGAGTGGCCGCTATAGACAGGTGTATGTATCACACAGCTGATAACAGGGTTATCTAGAATGGCCGCTATATACAGGGTGGTCTGTATAGACAGGTGGATGTATCACACAGCTGATAACAGGGTTGTCTAGAGTGGTCGCTATAGGCAGGGTGGTCAGTGGTCGCTATTGACAGGGTGGTCTGTATAGACAGGTGGATGTATCACACAGCTGATAACAGGGTTGTCTAGAGTGGCCGCTATAGACAGGTGTATGTATCACACAGCTGATAACAGGGTTATCTAGAATGGCCGCTATATACAGGGTGGTCTGTATAGACAGGTGTATGTATCACACAGCTGATAACAGGGTTGTCTAGAGGGAGGCAGGGAGGACACGTGTTCGCCGGCAGCCAATGGGCGCGCATTCTATCCGTGAGCTTCAGACAGAATAAGGCAATTATATATATAGATTTGTTCATAGTTATCAAAATTTGACTTGAACAACAGCTATGATCATAGGTTCTTATAGCAAGTGTTAAAGTGTTGGGCTCCTTTTATTGGTGGACACAAGATTCACAGCAACACTGCCTTTCAACTGGCTAAAATGGTAAAAGGCCAACAAAATTATCATAAGTTGAAAGGGTAGATTATAAAAGGGGGTGATGGATTTACACATATCTCTCATTCATTGTTAAAAAAAACATAATAAAGACAAATGATCTTGAGGATATTAAACTATAAATATGCCTTTAATCGCCATGTGACTAGCTGCTAGATAAGGGAGTAACACATGCAGTAGAACCTCTCAAAATATGACAACACCAAGTTGCAGAGCCTAAATGTCCTTTTAAGAGAGATGTCTTTTTACTTGGAGTAGAGCTTTTTTTTTTGCTTATCCCTAGTGCACGGTACAGGCCATGATAAGTGGGAGGGGAAGGAAGGCCGGTACTTCTCCCCACACACCACTCTCTGCATGTCCTCTAGGGTGGGCTCAGAGGGCACTTTGTTGAAGTAGGGCAGACGATGGCCTAGTGCATGTGGGTAGAAGTAGGAAACTGTCGTCTCTCGTGGGGGTTATACTGTTTATGATGTTGTTGTTAGTGAGCTAGTTTTGGTTACTATATATAGCCAGATATTCTCTATTTCTACTGATATAGGAGTCAATTATACAACATCACCCTTCATCACCCTAAGTCCAGAAAGCTGACAATCAAGTATGTCTGCTAGAAAGTAAAACAGGGTTTGATAGCTCCTTTATACAGGGTGTCTTTAAAACCACCTAAGTAAATTTGATAAAAACACAAGGTAATAACACCAAATCCAAATAAATAGTGTTTGATGTTTCTGTAACAATGTTGTTGTACATCATTAGACAAAAGTACTGAATGGATGGTAACAACGTTGTTACCGAAACATCGCACACAATCTATTTATTTGAATATTGTCTTACTTTGTGTTTCTAATCTATAATTCAAATATTGTGTCTAATCCTAAATTTGGTAGAGTTTCAACTTTCATATTGAGATTCATAAAGTATTCAGCAGAGAGCTATGTGTGGAATAACAAATCGGGTAAATGGCCTCAATTGAGTAAAAGGCTTTGCTGGCAAATGCGTACTCTTTTGTTAAAATTTTCCACTAACATGTTTTGTATAAAATATGGCTGAAATTTGTTGATACAGCCCTCAATTTTTTCCCTCCTTCAAGATGTGGGTAGTCTTGGAAATGTTGGCATAAACCTCTTAGAATGCCTTTTGACATCTGCTTCCATGTTAGGAACGGCCTCAAACTACAGGCAAAAGTAAGACTTTCACCAAAGTGTGCCTGGATCATGGTGCCATGATCAATGAAAGCTGCACCCCTATACCCCATTCCATGAGATCATGAACTCATGTAATCTTTACACAAGGGGATAAGAAACAATAACAGAATGCCTTTTTCTTACTAAAAAAAAAACTCCTGAAAAAAACTAATAAAAAAATAAAGAACAAAGCTTAATGGCATTAAATCACAATATCTGAGAGGGAATATTCAATTCTAATCACCAAAATTGAAATTTACAAAATGCAATAATTATTACTTAGACTGGCCACAGAGCCCATTTACCCAATATGCTATTTCAAAAACCCTATACTGCATACTTCATGAAACAATAAGGAAGTTACAAGTTTTTATATACTTATAAACCTATAAGAAACTAATACCTAATCCAAATAAATTAATAGTGTGTGACTTTTCGGTAACAGCATTGTTACCATCATCAGACAAAAGAAACATCACACACCATTAATTTATTTGAATTAAGTCTTTATTTTCTTATATCTATAATCTTTAATCCAAATTGGGCTTTTATTATTTATAAACCTGTGTTTTTTTCTATAAAAACGAGACGCTCTGTATTTTTTGCCTAATGAGAGAAGAACATGAGTGACCTTGCCACTGATGTGTTTTGTAACTATTGCCTAAACCTGGTGATGTCAGGTTTGCACAAACATTTGCTAGATAGCAGTGTCATAATAACCTGTCAAGATTTCTGATGTAATAAGTTCTCTGTGTATATAAAAAACCTTCTCTCAAATCCCTCCGTCATGACAGGGTGAAGTAGAATGCGTCTGCCTTTGTCATTAAGACTGGGAGCACTACTCAGTGGCAGGTCGACTTAGCTCCAAAATAAATGGCCGCCTTTGACATGAGGAACAGATACCATGTGCAGCTGCTCCTAACATGGAGTACAAACGCTGCTCATCCTGTATCCCTGGAGCCCTTACAGGGTACTATCAGCCGGGCCAGCTAAGCCCAGGTTTTTTAGCAAGCTTGTTACTGCTCCTTTTCAATCTCACACCAATGGAATATTTTTTATACAACTCATGGACAAAACTTAAGGAAGTTTCATAATCTGATGTTGCTGGTCGCTTTTTTTTTTTCTTCTTTTTTTAAAGGAGACAGAGGCTGTTGACACTTGGTTATCTTGTGTGTCTTCAATAAAGGTCACTGTAATATCTTTCAGAGTTATTGTCTGAATCCCGATATACATGCTAAAAGGTACAACTTCCTCAAGTTTTATCCATGAGTGTATATATATATGTGGTATTTTGAGGTGCAGTCAAGGTGGGAGTAGTAATAAAAGGACCCATACAGGAATCCGGAGCAAGAAAGAGAGAGAGAAGTTCTCGTGTCTAGCAGAAAGTAGAATGACACTTAGACTCAGTATCTACTGCTGTTTATATTGTTGCTGATAAAGATAGAAAATAACAACCAAATTGATCCACTTGCCCAAAATGTAGCTTGGCACCTGCATCTCCAGGAATATATTTTGGTTTGTATTAGATGCACTAAACAGGACCTTTGGGAGATGCCGCTTGCTTATCATCAAACAGATTGAGGAGCATGAACTCATGGAATTTTTGTAATATTTGCACGAGGAGGGGATAAGAAACAACAAAAATAGGTTAAAGATTTCGTTAAAAGACATTTCTCATCTAGAGATTGTCTTGCTATATCCACCCTTGTATCTTCCCCATTTCTCTATATCAATCCATAGTGTATCCTTTGGTAATAAGACCAAATCCAAATAAATAAATAGTGAGTGAGGTAACAATGCTGTTACCATAACGTCATACATATAAGAGAATAAAAAAACAACAACAACTAATAGTTGTTGGCTTTTCCTGGAATAAACCCTGGGTCCAAGAATTTCAAAGAGCCATGGAGTATAATAACCTTCTGCAGAGAATATTGCATCAGCCAACATGAACTGAAGAGGTTGAATTTCTTTTAATTTTGGATACCTCCCACTCTCCTCTACAAATCCTCACTTCTGATGGGAAGGATTCATTGTCTTCTTTATCTTCAGACAACCCCTGTGGCTGGGTGAAGTAGAATGTGTCTGCCTTTGTCATTAAAACTGGGAGCACAGTAGCAAGCCGACATAGCACCAAAATGTATGGCCGCCTCTGACATGAGGAATAGACACCATATGCACAGCCACTCCTAATATGGATGTATTGTAATTGTCACTAATATGTGGCTTCTTAAATATGTAAGCTATAATTTTTTTAATATCAATTATAATTTATTAATTTGTTTTTCTTATTGAACAATAGCAATTTATTCTATCTCTATAATTTACCTTTAGTTTAACTCCGCCTTTGCCGGTCCCAAGCCCGGATGAAAAAGGAGGAGGGGGAACAGTAACAAGCTCTCTAAAAAACCTGGGCTCAGCTGGCCCAGCTGATAGTACCCTGTAAGGGCTCCTAATCCAGGGATACAGAATGAGCAGCGTTTGTACTCCATGTTAGGAGCGGCTGCACATGGCGTCTGTTCCTCATGTCAGAGGCGCCCATTTCTTTTGGAACTAAGTCGGCCTGCCACTGAGTAGTGCTCCCAGTCTTAATGACAAAGGCAGACACATTCTACGTCACCCAATCATGATGGTTGTCAAAAAGACACCATCAACAAGCTCTACAAGCTTGATACCCTAATATGATTGAGTGGAGATAAGAAAGAAGAAGACCTTTAGTTCTCTTAGTTAACAATGATAAAATAAATGTTTGTCATAATTTGTATATACCAAGATGTAACTCCACCACAATATATGCAATGTATGATCCAAAAAGTTTTAATAAAACTTAGGCCTCGCGGAAACTGAGAGAACAGCCATTACCAGGATTTCATTACCCAGGAAGTAAAGGTTATTACCCAGGAACTATCAAACTGAGTTCAAAGAGCTTCTTCTTCCTGGAGGATGGTAATCATGAAAAAGACAATGGAGGTACCAATATCCAATCAGAGTTCAGCATGAATAGCTAACATCCAACCAAATGTAACCAAGTAGACGATTTCAACCAATGAGAGCAATAGAGAGTTAAAGAGGAAAATCTCGGACTCAAAGTTAGTCAGTTGGGAGCTCGCCACCACAAGAAGCAAGACGTGCTTAAGCCCTTCTCACCCAGGTAACTTCTATGTTCAGAATGTCATAGTCAAGTGCCCCATTAGTCAAAAAAACCTTCTCTCCCTTAATCGCAAGGTCCTATTTTAACCCCATTCTGTGTCCCTCTCGTTATTTCCCCTGTGAAAAACCTACCATCTCGACCAAACGACTGCGCCATCAACCACCACAAGTCACCAACCCTACAGTAAGTCAACAGGGTCTTATAACAATCAACAAACAAAAAAGGGTCCAATCCAAACAACCAAACAAATCAAATCGGATAATATTTTATGTTAATGAAGAATGAGGAGAGTTGAAGGAGTGTAGTTACCTCCAGTGGTGGGGTTGCGAGCACACCGGGCAATCTCCCACAGCACCAGTCCCAGAGAGTAGATGTCTGCCTGCCGGTAAGTCTGGAACTTGTACTTGTTCATGGTGAGGGCCAGCACCTCCGGGGCCATGTACCTCCGCGTGCCCACCCTGGAGCTCTTCAGGTCCGCCTCCGACACCTCTTTGTTCTTGTCATGCCGGATCACAGCCAGGCCAAAGTCCGCTATCAGGCAGTGCCGCGGGGTCTTCAGGATTATATTCTTGCTCTGCTCACACAGTCAGTGTTGGTGGAGTACTTCAGGAAGGAACAGTCACACATACATCAGCAGATAACGTTCCAAGAATTATTGATTTTTTTTTTAAATGTGTCAATGTAATGAAATCAAAACTATCTTTTTACATAACAAAATTTTTTTTTTTTGCTTATCCCTAGTACACGTGGTACAGGCCATGATAATCATGTGGGTAGAAGTAGGCGACTGCTTTTACTGTAACAAAAATTTACCAATACTGAATAAGAATCAAGATCACCGACCCAAGGCCGCTAGTTTGTGGTGAAAATATTTCCATTTTAAAAAGAAACATATGTGTCAAAAATAAGCTTAAATACTTATTAATGGTAGAAATAATTCTATCGGAATAAATATCAACTATTCTTGTTGATTTTTAATTATTCCAAAATTGGCCAAATACCCATTCTTGATTAATCAAGAAAAGCTAACCACGGACATGTTTCAGGCTTTTGGCCCTTCATCAGCGTGATGCAAGCTGTACCTGAATGATTAAAATAGCCAAAGAGTAGAGAACAACCTCCAAGAGAAGAAGACACTCTTGCTAGAGGACACCTCTATACAAAGGACAGTTATCATCTCCCAAATATCTTTTTTAGTAATTATCAACTCTCTGATAAGAGAACACTTCTCCATAAAGGTCATTTGGTTCTCCAAGGTGGACACTTCTCAGTTTTCCAAAGTTGGTGTGTGGCTTTGTCACCAACCCGCTAGTTTGTGGCGAAAATAGTTTCATTTTTTAAAAAGAAACATATTTGTCAAAAATAAGTTTAAATACTTATAATGGTAGAAATAATCAATAAACAGGTATTCAGCTATACAGTCATCTCTTTCATTTCTAACGCTATTCTCAGCTTTTCTGCTGAACTCTAGAACTGGTAGTATTAGGCAATGCTTTCATTGACCAATGAAACAATTAAGTTGACAGGGATATGTTGTTGTTTCTTATCCCCTTGTTCAAAGATTACACGAATTCTGTGAGTCCATGCTTTTCAATCTGTTTGATAATAAGCAGCAGCCTCTCCCAAAGGTCCTATTTAGTGCATGTAATGCAAGCCAAAATGTGTTCTGGAGCTGCAGGTGTTAAGCTACATTTTGGGTAAGTGGGGTAGATTTTGTTATTATTTTCTATCTTCAATAGCTTGAGATGGCCTGTCCTGTTGTTTCTTATTCCCTTGTGCAAAAATTGGGCCATGAGTATAATGAAGGGCTGTTCTAAATCTTATTAGTGTTGTTTGGTGCTGTCTGAGGTTCAGAGAGCTCCTTTTGACAGGCATATGTGAAAGTGCCATTTAAAGTAACCCTTTTAAAAATGACATTCTCATTAAGAGTCTTCTTCTTTCTTATCTCCACTCAATCATATTAAGGTATCAAGCTTGTAAAGCTTGAGACTTTTGATGGTGTCTGCCGGGGAAGAGTAGAGCTCACCAATGGATGAGTCAATACAGTCAATAATATGTCTTGGGGTTGCAGGCTGAGAATTGCACTTAGTACTTAGTGGGGAAACCCTGCAACCATTTACCTCATTAAAACTCCGCCTTTGCCAGTCCCAAGCCCGGATGAAAAAGGAGGAGGGGGAGCAGTAACAAGCTCACTAAAAAACCTGGGTTCAGCTGGCCCGGCTGATAGTACCCTGTAAGGGCTCCTAATCCAGGGATATAGGATGAGCAGCATCTGTACTCCATGTTAGGAGCGGCTGCACATGGTGTCTGTTCCTCATGTCAGAGGCAGCCATTTTTTTTGGAGCTAAGTCGGCCTGCCACTAAGTAGTGCTCCCAGTCTTAATGACAAAGGCAGACGCATTCTACTTCACCCAGTGTAGAGATAAGAAAGAAGAAGACCTCATTAAGAGTGCAGGACAAAAGTTACCTTGATGTCTCTGTGGGCAATAGCTGGTTTCCCAGAAGTGCCGCAGATCTCAGTATGGAGGTGAGTGATCCCAGCCACGGCTGAGCGGACAAGGTCCATAGCATGGTCTGGGTCCAGTCCCTGCTCCACCACGTCTGCGCAGGAGGTCAGGAAGTCATGTAGGGATCCTAGGGGATGGAAGGCTGTCACCAGCCACAGCTCCACATTGGCTCTCTCAAAGAGGATGTCCGACCCCAGGAAGCACAGAACATTGTCGTGCCGGATTAGCACGATGGAGTACACTTCTGTCTCTCTCTTGAAGGACATCTCATCCTCTGAGTTGAAGATCTTCACGGACACCTCGTCTCCTTGCATGAGTCCTCGGTACACTGATCCAAACCTGCCTTTACCTGCAGCAGCACCCAGACAACATTAGTAATGGAGAGTGTCGCTATGTGCTTATCTACACATCCATTTAACTGTGGACTGATTTGGTTATTTACTACAGTCCAACTCTTCTTTAGTTCAACATCCCAAAAGAGATCAAAATTGTTCTTTGAATTAAAGTTGGTGGTCAATTATAGTTGGTTAAGATGAATACACACAAGTCTGGTGAGGAAAAATTTCAAAGAGAAGTTTAACTGAATCATATATTATTTGGTGTGCTGATTTGGAAAATGACCTCTATTTTTTTTCCCATCACATCAGGATTTAT
>CP092869.1:90305060-90388249 GCA_030710605.1 Cordylochernes scorpioides
TTTGTAAAATCGATCTATATTAATAAAATAGAAATATGGGTCTGTGTTTGTTCCTTATACATTCCTACAATGTGACCCATCTGAATGAAATTTTCACAGGTTATACAACTAACTGGCAATGCCCAGAATTTGTGTATGAATATATATGCATAATGTATATACATGTATATGCATAATAAATACAGTAGAACCTCCCTTTAACAGACACCTCTCCACAAAGTACAGTTTTCATTTACAAAATTACGATTTTTACTATTTAGCAACTCTCCAGTAAGAGGACACCTCTCCCTAAAAGACACTTTGGCTCTACAATTGGGTGTTGTCCTTTACAGGGAGGTTCTACTGTATATAGAATGTGCTTTTTTAAAAACTTAGCCGGCTATATGGGACAGTTAAAAAAAAGTTCATTAGATAAAAATATAAGAAAATAATATTTACTGTGCTATCATTGGTCATTTTCTGACCTAAAATAGTATTTGGTTTAGTTTTGTCCTATTCATTCATTTTGTGGGCTCGAAACTATGATGATTGTTACTTCCAGATATAGTTCTATAATCTGTGAAAATATCAGATTGGCCCCAATTTTAAAGAGGGTACAAACACAAAGAGACCCCCATATTTCTATTTTATTGATTGATTAAAAAAAAAAAAAAATCCTGACATGATTTTCTAGGTCATTTTTGAAATCAGCACACCAAATAATGTATATAAATCAGTTAAAAACTTCTCTTGAATTTTTTTAAAAAATTTCAATTTCAGAGAGGTCTGTGTTATCAATTTGTTGCAATTAAGATGATTATCAAGACATTCAATTGCTAGAGGCCTTTTTTTCTAGGATTTTTTGTTGCTAACAACACTTGAAGGGATGTGAAAAATTGTACTTGGATCAGGTGGATAAATTAAGGGAAAAAAGGTATCTTCTGATCGTACAACTAAAAGTTGCAGATGGCTTGCCCCATTTATTGGAATAAATATTAACCTAATCGTTTATTTTTTAATTATTCTAGAATTGCCAAATACTGTTTCTTGATTAATCAAGAAAACCACGTACACGTTTCAGGCTGTTATCCCTCTTCAGCGTGGTGCAAGCTGTACCTCAATGACCAAAGACCAGTCAAAAGTATTGAAATGTTGCTTCCAGGCCACCATTTCAAACAAGAATCCCAGCAGGATGGGGCCGGCCAAGAGACCATTAAGAGCATAATCCATCCATCAGTCAGTAATGAGAGAGAGAGAGTGAGACCAAAAACTCACCAATGCATTCCTTCAGCTCTATCTTCTGGCCTAAGGTTTTCCGATTCAAGAGAGGCACTCCAGTTCCGCTGCCAGAAGATACTGAATGTTCCAGGTAGCTCTGTCACACAAGACATCATGATTAGAATGGTCAAGAGTTTGTTGTTGTTGTTTCTTATCCCCTTGTGTAAAGATTACACGAATTCCATGAGTTCACTAATCTCATGGAATGGGGTGTAGGGGTGCAGCTTTCGTTGATCATGGCACCATGATCCAGGCACACTTTGGTGAAAGTCTGACTTTGCCTGTAGTTTGAGGCTGTTCCTAACATGGAAGACTTTGCTGCCGACTCTAACATAAGTACAGACGTAGCTCCTCCGTATGGTCAAGAGTAGAATGGTTCATCCACAATATTAGAAGGTACAACAATATAAGTCACCTATAAAGGGGACAACAACTTCAGTCCCATTCACTATAGAGTATAGAGGAAGTGAAAATATTGAGACACAAATGTTTATTTTTCACATAAACCTCTACTGTCCTTACTGTGATGAAAAAATATTGAGAAATTTTGGCTCATCAGTGGTGAACCCTCCCAGCAGTTTCACCAACTTAATCTACCAGAGGGCTTCTTAAGAGTTCTAATACTGTATTGGATCATTCTGCTTATATACGCTACACTGAAGGATGGAATCTTAGAAATGGTATTTAAGCACAAAAATGGACATATAAACTTTTAGGACAGTAGAATTACATTGAGCCATGCTCTTCCACAAACAATTGTTTGTTTGAATACCTTTTCTGAGATTCCACCCTTCAGTGTAGCATATATAGGCAGAATGATCCAATACAGTATTAGAGCTCTAAGAAGCTGTCTAAACAATAGCCAAAACAAAAATAAACAAGAACTGGAGGATCCCACCTAAGCACAGTTGGTACAGTGGAGTGAACCCAGGAGGAGCTCTGAACATCAGAAATAGACAGCATCAAACAACACTAACAAGATTTAGAACAGGCTATCTCAAGCCATTGAAGATAGAAAATAATAACAAAATTTATCCCACTTGCCCAAAATGTAGTTTGGTACCTGCAGCTCCAGAACACATTTTGGCTTGCATTAGATGCACTAAACAGGACCTTTGGGAGAGGCCGCTGCTCATCATAAAACAGCTCGAGGAGCATGAACTCATGGAATTCGTGTAATCTTTACACAAGGGGATAAGAAACAACAACAACAACAAGCTGTCTGGTAGATTAAATTGGCAATACCACTGATGAGCCAAGCCCTCCCAATATATTTTTCATTACAGTAAGGATAGTAGTTGTTCTGTCTCACTCTCTCTCTCTCAGTTTCCTATATACAATAGAACCTCCATGAGAGGACACCTCTCTACAAAGGACAGTTTTCATTTGTAAAATTATAGTTTTTACTATTCAGTTCTCCAGTAAGAGGATACCTTTTCCTAAAGGACACTTTGGCTCTGCAATTAGGAGTCCACAGTAGAACCTCCATGAGAGGATACCTAATTGCAGAGCCAAAGTGTCCTTTAGGAAGAGGTATCCTCTTACTGGAGAGTTTCTAAATAGTAAAAACGATAATTTTACAAATGAAAACTGTCCTTTGTAGAGAGGTGTCCTCTCATGGAGGTTCTATTATATATAGGAAATGAAAATATTAAGACACAAATGTTTCTTTATGTTCCATATATAAATGGAGTGTTATTGCAGTCTAGAGTAGTGTATATATGTTATTAAAAAAATGAGATTTCTGTTGATTTTTGATTATCTTGAGGATTATGCTATGGTAATGCAGTCATGGGAATAATAAAATCTTGAAAGTATGTTGATAAAAAATAGTTTTGATCAGTAATTTAATTGAACTAAAGGAATATATAAAAAACATAGTTTGATAAAAGTACTGCCTGGTTTAAGGCATAAGAATAAAAATATGTAAAACTTATTTACATAATGTACAAAGGGTTTGAGCCGGCCATCAGGAAACAACAACAATGAGTTTTTATAGGGAAAGCATGACCTCTGGCGGTCGATTTAACAGAATATTTGTATCTATGAAATATAATTTTAAATTAAATATTATTTTAATGTAACATATATATATGTAGTTACCCCGCAGGAGGTGTCAGCCCCCTTGGAGTGGTAGGGCAGCAGGTATTTGCCGGAGGGGGCCATGCGGCGATGGAGGGTGACCATGATGTAGCCCACCACCACCAGGAAAATGAGGGTCAACAGCCCCACCACTCCCAAGATGGGGAGGTAGTGGCTGAAGGTGAGGTCTGAGGTCATGGCAGAGTTGCCCATGGGGGCCCCACCCAGGTCTGCTGAGAGGGGGGGCAGCCGGGGGAAATCCTTGCCGTTGCAGAGGTCGCCCTTGCAGCACTGGAAGGAGAACTGGTGGGTGGAACTGCGGTAGCTGGGCTTGTTGCAGCTGAAGTACACCTCGGTAGCGGAGGTCAGACAGCCTCGCTTGTGCTCCAGACCTTCGTCCTCAGACTCCAGGGTGGAGGTGAGGCACTGCCACAGACACAACGTTGTAATCATGGCGGCTCCCACACATCATTCTCACACCATCAACAAGCTTTACAGGGGGTCGGTGGAAGGTTGGTTAAACCATTTGGTTTTCGAACGCTACGACCCGGGTTCGATTCCCACATTGGACACTTTTTGCTGTTTAAAAAAAATGCTCCAATGGCCCCCGATTCTTGCAAAAGTCCAACCCCACCAGCGAGTGAAAGTAAACAAACGGGACTCTGGCACATTTGTAAGTGCAAAGTCGAACTGCTTTTCACATGTGTAGACATGTGGTGCGCTTACAGTAAAAGCAGTCGCTAACCAGCCACCATGATTATCATGGCCTGTACCACATGTACTAGGGATAAGCAAAAAAAAAAAAAAACAAGCTTTACAAGCTTGATACCTTAATATGATTGAGTGGAGATAAGAAAGAAAGAAGATTCTCACACCACCATTCCACCCCATAGAGAAACACAATAAGGAACCTCCCTGTAAAAGACACCTAATTGCAGAGCCAAAGTGTCCTCTAGGGAGAGGTGTCCTCTTACTGGAGAGTTGTTAAATAGTTTTTTTTTGCTTATCCCTAGTACACGTGGTACAGGCCATGATAATCACATGGTGGGTAGAGGTGTTAAATAGTAAAAAATGGTAATTTTACAAATGGATTATAGATTTGAAACCCAAGGTAATAAGACCAAATATTTTGGTTGGCTGAACACCACCAATCTTTGTCAAGTCACAATGTTTGTATAAACCTTTACAAAATAAATAGGTTGTTATGCCTTGATAAAAGTTGGATTTCAGTCAACCAAAATATTGGCCGAATAAACCCTTTTTTTTCAATCCAATATATGAATATTATCTAAAAATACTTTTCTATGAAAACGATAAGGCACAATTTAGATTATAGATTATAAAACAAGGTAATAAGACCAAATCCAAATAAATAAATGGTGTGTGACGTTTCGGTAACAGCGTTGTTACCATCATCAGACAAAAGTACTAAAGATGGTAACAACGCTGTTATTGAAACATCACATACTATTTATTCATTTGGATTTGGTCTTATTACCTTGTTTCTATGAAAACTTTTTTTTTTTTTCAAATTTGACTGATCAATTCAAAGCTTGGCCTTCAAATATAAGTGCTGGGTCAAGGTCATTTTTATCCCTCTCTCCCTCCCCTCTCCTCTAATATAATTGATGATGTAGCAGCTGAGCTAAATGGCTCTAGTTTCTTGAGGTACTTGATTTTTGGATCCACAACACTCGTGTGGACCAACATTGACTGATAAAGTACAATTATAGTTTATAGCTACAAGAAAATAAGACCTAATTCAAATAAATAAAGTGTTTGACATTTCGATTGTGTTGTTTTTTTTTGCTTATCCCTAGTACACGTGGTACAGGCCCTGATAATCATGGTGGGTAGAATTAGGCGACTGCTTTTACTGTAAGTGCACCACATGTCTACATATGTTCAATAGTTCAACTTTGCACTTACAAATGTGCCAAAGCCTCATTTAGTTACTTGCACTCGCTGGTGAGGTTGGACTTTTGCAAGAATCGGGGGCCATTGGAGCTTTTTTTTTTTTAATCAGAAAAAAGTGCCCAATGCGGGAATCGAACCCGGGTCATAGCGATCGTAAACCAACGGTTTAGACCATCCTTCCACCGACCCGAGTTTATTCTTTTGTCTGATGATTGCAACGACGCTGTTACTGAAACGTCAGACACTATTAATTTATTTGGATTAGGTTTTATTTTCTTGTATAATATACATAGTGAATAAAAAGAGATGACAGGGAGTAAATATATTAGGTTATTGCCTATTCCCTCTGATAGAATTCAGGTGGAGAGGTTTCAGAGAGAGTGTCAGTTTTCCTATTGTCAATTACAGAAGAAACCTTCATGGAGAGAGGGGAAGGAGGATGCTGTACCTGGAAATACCACTTGAGAGGAAAGTATACACAGTAGAACTACCTCCTTGTAAAGGACAACACCTAATTGCAGAGCCAAAGTGTTCTTTAGATAGAGTTGTCCTCTTACCGAAGAGTTGCTAAATAGTAAAAATGGTAATTTTGCAAATTGTCCTTTATAGAGATATGTCCTCTAGCGGGAGTGTCCTCTCATGGAGGTTGTTCTACTGTATTGGCAATGAAAACTGTCCTTTATAGAGAGGTGTCCTCTAGAGGGAGTGTCTTCTCATGAAGGTTGTTCTGCTGTATTGGTGATGAAAACTGTCCTTTATAGAGAGGTGTCCTCTAGCAGGAGTGTCCTCTCATGGAGGTTGTTCTCTACTGTATTTACTTTATTTCTCTGTGATACACATCACAAGGGCAATGACTTAAATGAAATATAATGGATCAACCTACAATCCCCCCAAGCCATATGATTGACTGACTGCATTAAGTCATCCATTGATAAGCTCTACTCATCCCCAGCAGACATCATCAACAGGTTTTACAGGCTTGATACCCTAATATTATTATTATTATCATCCCTAGTATACTTGGTACAGGCCATGAAAATCATGGTGGGTAGTTAGCGACTGCTTTTACTAATAAGTGCACCACATGTGAAAAGCAGTTTGACTTTGCAACTTTACAAATGTGCCAGAGCCCCGTTTGGTTACTTGCATTCACTGGTGGGGGTTGGATTTTTGCATTAATCGGAGGCCATTGGAGCATTTTTTTTTTTAATTGTGGAGAGGAGAAAGAAGAAGAAATTACTTCCATTACCTATTTTGCATAATAAGAAAGTGGAAGGGGGGGTCGGTGGAAGGCTGGTTAAACCGTTTGGTTTTCGACCACTACGACCCGGGTTCGATTCCCGCATTGGACACTTTTTTCTGTTTTAATAAAAAAATGCCCCAATGGCGCCCGATTCTTGCAAAAGTCCAACCCCACCAGCGAGTGCAAGTAAAAGTAACGGGGCTCTGGCACATTTGTAAGTGCAAAGTCAAACTGCTTTTCATATGTGTAGATATGTGGTGCGCTTAAAGTAAGCAGTCGCTAATTACTCACGAGATGAGAAAGAAGAAGAAGAAAGTTAAAGAATGGATGATAGGTAGAAGAGTATATGGGTGGATCAGTAGGTGTGGATTCAACACCCCACTCACCACAAGGGCCTGGGAACAGGTAGGTAGGGGCTTCTCTTTGCATTCGTCCAAGTTACACTGGTAGCAAGTGAACATCACCGTCTCGGGCTCAACATGATTCGCTGCACACACACCACATTCCGCAGTCAGCTAACATATATATGTTGTAATATATATTCCAATATATATCTATGTCTCCATGTATTGTATAGATGTATATGTAATTGCCAAATAAAATCGAGCGAGTTACAGTCGGTGCCAGAAAGCCGGAAACAGCATTAAGTTTTTTAAAATATTCTGTTATATTCAATGGGAAGAAGAAAAAAAAAATTGATATATATATTTTATATTATGGACAAAATAATTTTTGTAAAATATAGGTGTGAATATTTTGAAAATTAACGCCTATTTTATATTTTAAAATTATTTGTACTATGTGTAAAAAGATTTTTGTATAAAAATAAAAATAACAAAATATATATAAAAGAAATGTTAAAACTAAAATTTTTACTGAAAACACAAAGGGTAAAAAATGTTTGAAAAGTTGGGGGGAGAAAAAAAATATATATTAAAAAAAAAAAAATTAAATGTAAAATTGTGAAATTCGAAATAAAATATAAGTGAAAATGGGAAAATATATTTTTTTAAAATGATATCACACAAATAAAACATTGAAGACATTAAACTATCAATATATATAATAACATAATACATATATATTTCTTGGTTTTTCAGGAAGCCATTGGGATCAAAAAATCTTTTTTTGGTCTCAATGGTTCAGCCTACTCCACGCTGACGAGCGCCAAAAAGCGCGAAACGCGTTCGTGGATGGCTTTTCTTGATTTATCAAGAAATTGGGTTGGCCAAATATCAGGGAACAGGCTAAATCAATGTTTAGTTGATTTCTGTTCCACCAGATGGCGCTCTGCCTTCTGTAAAGCACATGTGCTCCTGGTCAGGATATGCCATTTTTTATATATATAAATATATATATTTATATATGCACAGTCTTGTAAAAATAAAGGTCAAGTCAAAATAATGCTTAAACTAACCACCATTTTTGGCCATAGAATTAGCCAAGCGATTTTACCAGCTAAACATTTCTTTGGCAAATTGTGAAAATTAGATCCCCTTGTGGATGATCTCATTGAAACCAAAGCCTGCACTGGACTGAGAAGGGCTAATCTAAAACCCTGGTCTCCGGGTAGACACTTCTCAGTTTGATAAAAGCTGGTGTTGTGGCTTTGTTTTTTTATTAACAGAGTTGAACAGAGTCCAATAGATGGAAAAAAATTATAAATTAAATTGTATTTATATATGTATTTATTCATTTGTTTGTCCTCTTAATTAGAGATATATATTTTTATAATATTTTGTCTCAATTTGTACAATAGTTAATATGTAAAAATTAATATTTTTAAATCTTCATAAAAAATATCTGTGATGTTCCTTCGATTAAATAAATAAATATGCTTTATTAAATTAATAAACAAATTTTAATTATATATCTTTCTAATGTCAAACATACACTTTTTTAATAGATTATTAACAACAACAATAATTACAGTACTGCTAAATCCAAACAATCAAAAATAAATTAATTAAACAGAGTAGATTATAATCTTATTATAAGGTATATTACAATATGTAAAATAGTATCTGATTATATTTAACTTGTGTTCTATTGGCGTATCATTATACCATGTTTTCTCCTGTAGAAGGGCGTCCGTGCCTGAAAGCTAGAGAACAATAAAAATGTTTTCGAAAAGACACTTTTCCCTGGAGGAATGATTGATTTTACTCAATTGTCATCTATCGATGTATTTTAAACTAGGAGAATATCTTTATGCGTGGTAAGGACAAAATACTCAGGAGATAAGTTTCTTCATTAATTTATTAAGACATCAAGCTTTCGGGCACAGCGTGGCCCTTCTTTTTACCTCGTTTACAGAATATCTTTATATCCTCCCTTCCAAATGGCTCTTTTACTTTTCCATTTTATTGTTTCCTAGGGATGGCACAAGTTTTAGGAAGGTGTGAATTACAGAGCTAAACTGTCCTTTATAGAGAGGTGTCCTCTAGAGGTAGTGTCCTCTTATGGAGGTTGTTCTACTGTATTGGTGATAAAACTGTCCTTTATAGAAAGGTGTCCTCTAGAGGGAGTGTGCTCTCATGGAGGTTGTTCTACTGTATTGGTGATGAAAACTGTCCTTTATAGAGAGGTGTCCTCTAGAGGGAGTGTCTTCTTATGGAGGTTGTTCTACTGTATCTACTTTATTTCTCTGTGATACACATCACAAGGGCAATAGCTATAAAAAGGAATGGATCAACCTACAACCTCCCCAAGCCACATTATTGACTGACTGCATTGATGAGGTCTTATTGCCTTGGTAACAGTATTCCGAAACAAGCTAATAATCTCAAAAATATTAGGCAGACAAATTAAATAAACCTATATATCACATGTGAGAAAGAGGCTAATGTTCTAGTATTCTATATAGAAAAAATGTAGTTTTCTTCTTCTTTCTTATCTCCACTCAATCATATTAGGGTATCAAGTTAACTCCGCCTTTGCCGGTCCCAAGCCCGGATGAAAAAGGAGGAGGGGGAGCAGTAACAAGCTCGCTAAAAAACCTGGGCTCAGCTGGCCTGGCTGATAGTACCCTGTAAGGGCTCCTAATCCAGGGAGACAGGATGAGCAGCGTTTGTACTCCATGTTAGGAGCAGCTGCACATGGCGTCTGTTCCTCATGTCACAGGCGGCCATTTCTTTTGGAGCTAAGTCGACCTGCCAGTGAGTAGTGCTCCCAGTCTTGATGACAAAGGCAGACGCATTCTACTTCACCCAATCATGATGGTTGTCATGCTTTACTAGCTTGATACCTTGATATGATTAAGTGAAGATAAGAAAGAAGAAGAAGAAGAGGGTATCAAGTTTGTAATGCTTGACAACCATCATGACTGGATGAAGTAGAATGTGTCTGCCTTTGTCATTAAGACTGGGAGCACTACTCAGTGGCAGGCTGACTTAGTTCCAAAAGAAATGGCCGTCTCTGACATGAGGAACAGACACCATGTGCAGAGAAATGTAGTAAAAAGACCATCTGTTGGAGATCTGCATGAGTTTCATGAAACAGCAAGAAATGGTTCAACCAACAACACCTTTCCAGTAAACATATTATCCCCCCTACACCACCATTCAGCTAACCAACTACTGACCTACATATATCCCCTATATATAATCACAGTAGTATCTGTTCCTGAAATATATAAAATTAGGTTAATGTTTCCATTTCCTTCAATTATTCCACCCCCCTCCCCCTCATATCTCCAAATGTCTGTACCCAAGTGTGTCCTTTTATACAACACCACTTGGTGTTTACACTGAAATTGTCAAAAGTTTTTTTTTTTTTTTGCTTATCCTTAGTACATGTGGTACAGGCCATGATAATCATGGTGGGTAGTAATAGACAACTGCTTTTACTTTAAGTGCACCACATATCTACACATGTGAAAAGCAGTTCGACTTTGCACTTATAAATGTGTTAGAGCCCCCATTTGGTTACTTGCATTCGCTGGTGGGATTGGACTTTTGCAAGAATCGGGGGCCATTGGAGCATTTTTTTTTTTTTATATAAGAAAAAAAAAAGTGCACAATGTGGGGGAATCAAACCTGGGTCGTAGCGGTCGAAAACCAACAGTTTAGATCATCCTTCCACCGACTCCCTAATTGTCAAAAGTACTGGAGGAATGTAGGAAATGCCTTAACTCCGCCTTTGCCGGTCCCAAGCCCGGATGAAAAAGGAGGAGGGGGAGCAGTAACAAGCTCGCTAAAAAAAACCTGGGTTCAGCTGGCCCGGCTGATAGTACCCTGTAAGGGCTCCTAATCCAGGGATACAGGATGAGCAGCGTCTGTACTCCATGTTAGGAGCGGCTGCACATGGCGTCTGTTCCTCATGTCGAGGCGGCCATTTCTTTTGGAGCTAAGTCGGCCTGCCACTGAGTAGTGCTCCCAGTCTTGATGACAAAGGCAGACGCATTCTACTTCACCCAGTGTGGAGATAAGAAAGAAGAAGAAGGAAATGCCTTTACTCTAAGGTATCCTTCTCCTAGAATGGGGAAAATTCTCTATACCTGACACCTCCACATTTGAGATAGAAAAATCTGTGAATTTCTTCCTTTTTTTGGGATCTTAAAACCATGGCTCCAAAAATCATCTACAAACGGCTTCCCCCCTAAAGTGAAATTGTGCATCGTATACACACAGACCTTATGTATTTATATAAATAATATTGATGATTTATCATGGATTGTTCCTAAAATTTGCGGCCAGCAGCAAAATGACCATTTTTTTTACTAATCGAGAGGTAAAGTTTGAAGGGGTATTTTGTGATCCAGTTCTTTTGTATAAATTAAGAGGAGGACAGTAGAAGTGTGATAACTTTTACCACCATATAATCCTCTTCTTCTTTCTTATCTCCACTCAATCATATTAGGGTTGTTGTTGTTGTCGTGTCCAAAGAAGAGTCTCAGATGTCTCCATGCATCTCTATCACAGCAGCAGCAATATCCACTATCTTGGGTGTGTAAAGCTGCTGCTCTGGGTCTAAGTCAATTTTCTGCAAGGCTGCGGCCATTGCTGGGCATGAGAATATGTGAGTAGGTGTTAGTTCCACACCAGGACAGTTGTTACATGCTTTATAAGTTCTTGTGCCATCTGGATGTATCATATTAGGGCGTCAAGCTTGTAAAGCTTGAGACTTTTGATGGTGTCTGTCGGGGATGAGTTGTTGTTGTTTCTTATCCCCTTGTGTAAAGATTACACGAATTCCATGAGCGGGGATGAGTAGAGCACATCAATGGATGAGTCAATACAGTCAATAATATGTTTGACAACCATCATGACTAGGTGAAGTAGAATGTGTCTGCCTTTGTCATTAAGACTGGAAGCACTTCTCAGTGGCAGGCCGACTTAGCTCCAAAAGAAATGGCCGCCTCTGACATAAGGAGCAGACGCCATGTGCAGCTGCTTCTAACATGGAGTACAAACGCTGCTCATTCCGTATCCCTGGAGACCTTACAGAGTACTATCAGCCGGGCCAGCTGAGCCCAGGTTTTTTACCGAGCTTGTTACTGCTCCTCCTCCTCCTTTTTCATCCGGGCATTTTGTCATCTAGGGACAATGACTTTCCAGAATGGTTGCAAGGTTTTCCCACTATGTACTAAGTGTCAACTTGTAATCCCAAACCACATTATTGACTGTATTGACTCATACATTGATGAGCTCTACTCATCCATAGTAGACCACATCTACAAGCTCTACAAATTTGATACCCTAATATGATTGAGTGGAGATAAGAAAGAAGAAGACCTTGCATTAACAACAAGTACCGGTTCTGTCTTCCCAAGGGAACAACAATCTTTGATTCCCAGGCTTAAATTTTGTCATCTACAGACAATGACTTTCCAGAATGGTTGCAAGGTCTTTCCTACTAAGTGTCAACTTGTAATCCCAAACCATATTATTGACTGTATTGACTCATACATTGATAAGCTCTACTCATAACCAGTAGACACCATCTACAAGCTCTACAAGTTTGATACTCTAATATGATTGAGTGGAGATAAGAATTGTCATTGCATTAACAAACTACCTTATTGATTTAATAACTTGGGCTATCCTAGCTTAAACCAACCTAACCTCATTATGGCTTGTAAATACTCACATTACCATTAGTAAATCAGCAACTTTCTACCAAAACCTTCACTAGATACCGGTTTTACACGCGACATTATTTGTGAAAGGCTATTTGCATTAACTAAATTAGTTTCTCATGATAGTCATCTGTTTTGCTAAGGAGTATGAATATAATTGTTATCTTTGTGTGGAAAATCAAAAATAAGTACACTTTAGGTTTGACTAAGTTATAGGAACTTTGAAGAAATAATTATACAAAAATAAATTTAAAATCAAACAAAGAAATTATAACTTGTTTGTATAGACTGATACTTCTATATGAAATTTATACATTTACTTTAGAATTTTTAAGTTCATTTGGGCTATAATCCAATTCAATGACATCTCTATTTGCCTATTATATTATCAAATTATTTAAATTCAGAAAATTTTTGTTTTTTTTTTATTTATGATCTTGACCACCCATTAGCTGATTTCTACAAAATAGTTTATTTCAAGCAACAAGTGGTTACATGAAACTTTTTTAAAAAATATATAACTAATCAAATTATATATATATTATTAATAGTTATGTAATATAAACATATGGTAAACATTATCTTGTTAAATAAATTTTTAAAAACGATTATAAAATTGTGTGTGTGGTAAAATTATTTAATGGTTTTAAGTTTTTGTATAAACAAACATGGCTGCTGCGTTGTGAACTTACCATCTTCGATTTGGCTTGAATTAAGCGCATTATTAGCGAGTTTTATCGCTTTATCTTTAAGTGATGAAGAACCCATTTTTATACGTTAATTAAGTAAATATATATAAATGTATTTTATACATTTACGGAAACATTTGTATTGTTTTTATTTTACATGCGCATAATTTTTTTTATAAAAAGGCTTCAAAACACAAATATCAAAAAGTGCAAACGTCAATGGGGTTAGCACCTTTATTCAAAAACACTTATGAAACTTTTTTTTTTATTAGATAAATGAAAACAAAATAAAAATTATTAATTTTGTTTTATACATTTATATATATTCTTATTTAAATTATTATCCTAAATAACATGAATTTATTATCTAATGAATTAAATATGGATTGCTCTATTTTCAAAATGAATTTTTAAATGTATTTTCAATTTAATAACGAGAGAGAGAAATTTCAAACCATTTTGAGATAGGGGCATATTTAATATCAGAGCTATAATTTATATTATGGTCCAGAAACCTTGGCTAGCCAAATAAAATCCTATATTTTTATATAAATAACGACATCATAGCATGTGGTACATGCTCTTGCGATGACCAAAAGACATAAGTTAAAAAAATGTGTTTCGCTAAAATTACTAACTTCAATATAAATTTTATCAAATAAACAAATATACACTAGTGGTAAATAATAAGTTGTATAGTCAAGAAATGAAAAAAAATGAATAGCCAAGAGTATACTTAAGAGGTACACAAGAGAAGAAGAGAATTATTGAAAATATAGAGCAGAAGTACAGATGGCACAAGCACAAGAAACTGTACTACGTTTTGTACTTTCATAAGTAGTATGTAGATGGTAATAGGGGGAAAAATTCCAGTCCCTCATCATGTGGTATATTACTATGTCAGAGAGAGAGAAACTTTTATTTTAGAGATATTTGCTGATAACTTACCACAACTTACAAAGAAATTTCAGTAACCACACTTATTTTTGAAATTAGTATATATATTATCTAAGAACTATATTAAAGCAATAAATTATCTGAAAATAATTGGAATAATCATCTGAAAAATAAAAGACTTTATTATGTGTGTAATTATAAATATATTATTATTTATAGGTGCTGCTTAATTAAAATTATCTTATAACAATGCATCACTTTGATCATCTCTTCGCAAAATGCGAAGACTTCTTTGTATAATTTTAGCCTACAGCCACACACAGCGCGGTATCATGGTTTCGGGAGATGGCCTTTATTCGTAGGTAGATTTCATAAACTATGAGAGTAATTAGAAAATTAGCCATATCTTCAAAAAAAAAAGAGGGTACATTAGCGAGAGTTAAGGTCATTTTTAGGCCAAATGTAAAGAAAATTTTCAAATGGAAGTATAGTAATGCATATTGAAAAATTGCAATGTAATCTAGCATAAAATTGACCTTTACTAGTTTGAGAGCACCTTTTTGTCAGATATAGCTTATTTTATAACTTCTCTGAAAGGAACATGAAATTGAAGTTGCCCTTGTACTGGTTAAAGAATTTGCCTGAAACTATGGTATTCAGGTTGTTTTATATATGATAATATATAACAATATATAACAATTTGAATACCATAAGAAAAAAAAAAATAGGCATCTCCTTATCATGCAACTGAAAGTTGCTGACGGCTTGCGCCATCTATCGGAATAAATATAATCTATTCATTGATTTTTAATTATTCCAGAATTAGCCAAATAAGCATTCTTGATTAATCAAGAAAAGCTAAGCATGTACGCGTTTCGGGCTGTTGGCCCTCATCAGCGTGATGCAAACTGTACCTCAAGGACCAAAAAATGGGTCATTCAGGCATCCTGAAAAAGGTACAGCTTGCACCACGCTAATGAGGATCAAAAGCCTGGAGCGCGTATGTATTTAGCTTTTCTTGATTAACCCAGAATGGGTATTTAGCCAATTCTGGAATAATTAAAAATAATGTATTCCAATAGATGACGCAAACCTTCAGCAACTTTCATTTGCACGATAAGGAGTTGCCCTTTTTTTCTTTTCTTATGGTATTCAGATTGTTATATATGATAATATATATTATCATATATAAAACAACCCGAATACCAGTTTCAGGCAAATTCTTTAACCAGTACAAGGGCAGCTTCGATTTCCTTCCCTTTCAGAGAAGTTATGAAATAAGCTATAATCTACATAATAAGTATGTCCCCCACGATTCATTCAGAAACCCATCTAACCTTGTTCCATTCTTCCTCTCAGCCTCCAAAGTTCTGGTAACTGTAGGGAGTTAATTGAACTCTTGAGGCCTTTGTTAGGACATCTCGTGACCATAGTATGCCAAAATCACCCAGAACCCCCCCTAACCTAACCATGTCCCACCTTTGCCCATTTAAGCTGCAAACCTCTGGTGATTTTGAGGTGCAGAGATGGAGCCTGAGGCCACCTTCAGCCCTGACAACAACGAGCCAGAGTCCAAGATGGACTCAGATTTTTCTTCCCTGTGGTCAAGCCACCTGACCTGTGGTGGATGACCTGGCCCTACCAGCACTAAGCTGGTCTGAGATGGACTCAGACACCCCTTCCTGGTGGTCGAGCCACATGTCCCATGGTGACTGATTTGAACCCAAGCCAGAGTCCAAGATGGACTCAGACGCCCCTTCCCTATAGTCAAGTCACTGACCTATGGTGCTTGACTTGACTCCACCAGTACCAAGCCAGACTCCAGCATGCCTATGTGCAAGCCACAAGCTAATGGTGGGTGTTAAAATCACCATCTTCAGGCAGAACACCAGCTCCACCACAAGCTCCAAATCTTCCCCAAGCTGACTTCAAGTTCCCGCCATTGTATATTTTAATTTTTGTTTTTTAATACTTTATAATTTTTTTTTGTAAATTTTTCTTTAATTTTCTATTATTTTTTTAAAAAGACATTTCAATTTTTTTACTGAAAGAGAAGTGTGATGATAGCCTTGGGGGGAGGTGAGTCCAGCAACACTGGGTCAAGGAAGGGGGATATTTAGATGGGTAGGAGTTTAGATTTTTTTTTTCCAGGGAAGCTGAGGACTCGGAGTTGCTGAAAGCTCAGGCCACCCTTTTTCAATCCTGGACTTGGGTGGCTGGATCCTGAGGTAGGTGGGGATATAAAGGATTTTGGCATGATAGACCTTTTTAGTTTGTTTATATATTTTCTAATCCTCTCTTTTAACCTTATATATATATAGTTTTTTAATCCTTTTTTTTTTAAATCTTAAATATGCGTAATCTTATTTGAGTATTTTTTGTTTATTTTATATATATTTCTGATGTACCATCCTTTGGTTTTAACGATAAAAGGCCAAAACTTCAATGAGAAAAAAACCAAACGGGAAGATTATAATATTACGAGATATAGATGGTCAGCCGATGGACTCGCAATGTTTAAAATGAAACTGGAAGAATTGCGGGAAAAAAACATACCAGCCTCCGATGACCTTGTATACACTTTCAATCAGCGAATTTTGGAAGCAATGTCATCTGCAAAAATAACCTACTCAATTAAGGGCGGCCCCAGGAAATCTAAGCCGTGGTTCGATAAGGACTGCTATGATATGAAAAAAACTGGCAAAAGAAAGTCTGAAGAAATATCGTAAAACAAATAGATTGGAAGACAGAGAATGTTATGCTTCTTCCAGAAAGAAATATCTCGCTTTATTGGATCTAAAAAGGAAAGGCTTTGATAATGAAAAACAGGAAATACTCAGAAATGCTAAAGACTCAAAGACCTTCTGGAAAACTATTGCGCTCTACAAAAGCACATCTATAATCCAAGGAGAAATATCTATACAGGACTGGCTGAACTTTTACCGCGAACTAATGACTACAGAGAAAAATTTGAGAATTTGTAATTTACATAATGTGATTTCTCAGAACGATCCTATATTGGACTCAGAGATAACCAATGCAGACATATACAAGGAGATAGCTGGTTTGAGGAGTAACAAGGCATGCGGGCCCGATGGCATCCCCAATGAAGTATTAAAAACACTCCCTGATTCGTACATACTGCTGTTGAAACAACTCTACAATAGTGTTATGACGACTGGAAAATACCCAGCAATTTGGACTAATTCCACTATACACCCAATCTTTAAAAATGGTTATAAGAACAGCCCCTCCAACTACCGAGGTATTGCACTGATTAGCAATGTATCAAAGCTTTTCACATCAATCCTAAGATCACGACTGGAGGAATGGGTCGAAGGAAGAAGGGTTATACCCGAAAACCAAGCGGGATTTAGAAAAGAAAGATCATGTATTGACCACATATTTACATTAACTACTTTAATCCAACTATCATTAAGAAAAAAGAGGGGAAAACTATATGTCTTTTTTGTCGATCTAAGGAAGGCATTTGATACTGTACCCCACTCACTACTTTGGAAAAAACTTTACAACCTAGGCATAAGTTACCAATTCATAAGTACGATCAAAAGTTACTACGAACAAGCAACTATAGCTATCAGATGGAAGGGATCATTTACGGAAAGTATTAAGATAAACTCGGGAGTCCTCCAGGGAGAACCACTTTCCCCACTGCTATTTATATTATTTATCACGGACTTAATCGAAATTTATAATAACTCAGACCTGCCGAGTGTAAATTTGCCAGAATTTGGAGATATCCATTTATTGCTGTACGCCGACGACATAGCAATTATAGGTGAGTCCAGGATAAACCTCCAAAAGAAGATCAAAATACTGAAAGAATATCTCGATGAGAACTTAATGACACTAAATGAGTCCAAGTCAAAGATTATGGTGTTCCGTAATGGAGGTAAACCCTCAAATAAGGATAGATGGTTCTGGAATGATAAACCCATAGCAATAACTTCAAGATATACATACTTGGGATTCCCTCTGACACCAACAATAACAACTACTCACCCGGCAAATTACTTTAAAGGAAAAGCACTTACAGCAATTAACGCCACACACCCAATATTAATAAAATCAAAAGCAAAGTCAATAAATTTATCAATCAAACTCTTTGATACAATAGTGAGAGCTGTCCTGATGTATGCCGCTCCATTATGGGCAACAGAGCATAAAGACTTACTGGACAATATACAAGACATATTTATCCGTAGGTTCCTGAATCTGCCCAGATACACTCCAGGTTACCTAATCAGATTAGAAACCGGTCGTATCTCATTGAGTGTAACAGCCTTAAAATTAACCCTGAAGTATTGGCTGCGGGTGTTGAATATGAGCAGTGACAGATTGCCACGTATATGTTTTAATAGAACACGGGAACTCTCTAATGCTTCGGGCACACCCATCGGTTTCATTAAAAAGCTCACTAATCTGCTTAACGATAATGGATCCCCTGCACTTGTTTCCTGTGATGACCCTGAAACGCTGAGGAGCGCGATTACAGGGCTCTTAAAAACAGCGGCAGACCAATCTATACAAAACGACCTTACAAGAATGGATAAATCTAAGCTATACTCTCACTACAAAGACATTCACATATCTTTCATGACGGAGGGATACCTTTTAGGGGATTTTCCTTTCCCGGTTGTAAGACTACTCGCACAAGTTAGAATACTTTCAAGTTTTTTTAGAGAAAACCACACCAAGATGCTCTGCGGTGAGGACCCGACTTGTACCTTCTGTAATTCAAAACTACAAAATGAAATCACTCACTATATTTTTGATTGCTCTGCTCTGAAAGAAGAAAGAAGAACCCTTATGCTCAAAACTGGGCAACTCTGTGCTTCACTTCCATCAATAATTGACAATATGACCCAGAATAAGTATATTGCTACGGCGTTTTATGGTTTCCACAAGTCCATATCTCAGAAGAAGGCCAAGTGATACTCACTCCTCACTTTCTTACTGCTACTCTTTTTGTGTTGATTTCTTGCTTCCCTCTTTCTTCTTATTATTTTTTTTTTTTTCCTTTTCTTGTTTTTTTTTTTTTTTCTTTCTCTTTTTACTCTGTATATATCGCTATTTCCGTTGTCTCACTGCTTTGTTCTTATGCATACCTCTGGTGAATCCTGTATAGGGTCAGTGACCCTAAATAAAGGCTTTTTTGTTGTAAAAAAAAAAAAAAAAAAAAAAATATTTCTGATGTACATTGAAAATTTTCTTTTATTAGTCCAAAATAAAATGTTTAGCCAGAAAGGATTGGTTAATGTCCCCTTCAACATTTATTGCTAGCCGGTACAGCTTTAGGTCTCTACATGTGTCATAGATGAATAAATTTGTGGTCTGCTTTTCTGCAGCCACTGGCGCTCGAATATATGGACTTGTAGAGATCTGGAAATAGTTTTTCAAAAGTTAACAGCAAAGTAAAACCTATAAAATCATCAAGATTTTAATGCATTCAGCTTAGACTACACCATGAGCCTGAGATAGACTCAAAGACCCCTTACCTGTGGTCAAGCCAGATGGCTTATGTTAATTGATTTTATCCCAGCAACATCAAGCCATAGTCTAGCGTGGACTCTACCTAAAGGCCCCATCTCTATGGGAAAGCTAGACCCCTGGTGGCGGATCAAGGTGGCAAACATTTATGCAGAACATCAGCTCGCCATGAGCCCTGACCTTCCCCAACAAGATCTCCTGTTTTTCTGATAAAAAAAAAATGCTCCAATAGCCCCCCCCGCTTCTTGTAAGTCCAACCTCACAAGCAAGTGCAAGTAACCAAACGGGGTTTGGCATATTTGTAAGTTAAAAGTCGAACTGCTTTTCACATGTGTAGACATGTGGTGCACTTACAGTAAAATCAGTCGCTAACTACCCATCATGATTATCATGGCCTGTACCACTAGGGATAAGCAAAAAAAAAAAGTCTATAATAAGGCACAATTTGTATAATAGATTAGAAACACATGGTAATAAAACCAAATCTAAATGAATAAATTTGGTCATATTACCTTGTGTTTCATGTAGTTTAGTCAAGAGATTACTTGATCTATTCATGTTTGCTATTCTTCATTTTAAAGAGTTTTACTTACTTTTGAACAGTAAAGCATTGGTCATTTAAACATTTTTCATCAAAAGAGTTGTCTGTTTTACTCTCGGGGGTCGGTGGAAGGCTGGTTAAACCGTTTGGTTTTCGACCACTAGGACCCGGGTTCGATTCCCGCATTGAACACTTTTTTCTGTTTAAAAAAAATGCTCCAATGGCCCCCGATTCTTGCAAAAGTCCAACCCCACCAGCGAATGCAAGTAACCAAACGGGGCTCTGGCATTTGTAAGTGCAAAGTCGAACTGCTTTTCACATATGTGGTGCGCTTACAGTAAAAGCAGTCCCTAACTACCCACCATGATTATCATGGCCTGTACCACGTGTACTAGGGATAAGCAAAAAAAAAAAACTCTTTTGAGAAGTGAGGAACCCAGGAGTAAAATACCCTCAAAAAGAAAGGATTCGAACAACAAAAGAATGATTCTCTCTTACAAAGTAAGATTATTAAGAAAATCCATCCATTCCAATAAGTAATAAACCAAATAGTATTAAGTGTTTTGAGTCAAAAGGCAATCCATTAAATAAGATTATATAAAAGGGCATACATGGAATACGTTTTGTTTCAAAAACATTATGAAAAACTGCATTACTAAAATGCCTTTAATTTTCAAAATATTTTATTATTATTAAATTTTTTAATGTATTATTATAATATAAATATATTATAAAGGCAGTGGAGGATTCAAGTTGCTTTTGTGGTATTGAGGAACAAACCTCAAGACATCTACTGATCGATTGTCCAGCATTTCAAGATTATAGAATGAAGAATGAACTAGTTGTTTGTGAACTTAACGATTTGATTTCCAATAAAAAAATCATATCTAAAGTTCAATTCATTTTGTGAATACATTCTAAACTTTCTACAAAATCTGGATCTCTAATGTTTTCATGCATTGAATAACTTATGTAAATAAACTTTTCTCCTTGTTTGGCGCAAGTATCCCTTGCGGGCGCTTTGGAAATAAAATAATTGTAACCAATAATTATTTTTGACCAATGACAAATTTGTTTTCATACAATGCACAATAATTTGTAAATTAAATTCACTGTGCAATAAATTGATGAAGAGGAAGCAATCTCTCGAAACATTTTGAGAAAAAAATTGTTTGTTTTTTTCTTTACAGATCCAGGTACGCCCTTTTATATTATAGTATTAGGTGTGTTAATTTCTGTAATATTTGACTCATTCATATGAATTCCATAGTTTTGTTCATAAATCAATTGTTATCATTATCATACAAATGTAGAATTATGTAATTACCTTAGTTATATATACACTCATGAACAAAACTTAAGTTGAACCTTTCAGCATTTTTATCGGGATTCAGACAATAACTGAAAGATAAGGCACAATTTGGGTTATAGATTAAATACACAAACCAAATACCAAATAAATAAATAGTGTATGACATTTCTGTAACAGAATCATTCAGTACTTTTGTCTGAAAATGGTAACAATGCTGTTACCGAAACGTTACACACTATTTATTTGGATTTGGCCTTATTATCTTGAACTCTGATAGATATTACAGTTGCTTAGATTCATTTCTGACTTGTATAACTTTTACATATCTACACCTCCTAACGAACTCCAACTAGAGAATATATATATTACGATCAAGATACACAATGGACTGGAGATAAATTATACGGTGAACTAAACATTCGCACCAACCACCTTGGAGACTTTCTTAACCTGCTGGATATCTCAACTTTATTGTCGCGTAATCTTTCCTCAAGATATATAATAACATCTACCCATGTTAATACTCTAGTTCCCCAGAAACCCCTTTCCTGCTACTATCCCCCTTGACACATTGTAAATAGCATTGCTAATTATTGTAACTATTGTATATACCCTCTTCTACGTGGAGAAGTTGTATAAGACCAAAAGGTCATAACAGGGACTTTTGTTGTTGTTATTACTGTTATTCTTGTATGTACCCTACATTTCTGTGCTTGGAGAATCCGTATAAGACTAAATTGTCTTAATAAAGCTTTTTGTTGTTGTTGTTATTACAGTTGCCTTTATTGAAGACACAAGATAACCATGTGTAAACAAAATTGCCTCTGTCTTCTCCAAAAAAAAAAGACCAGTGACAACGACTTCGAAATTCCTTAAGTTTTGTCCATGAGTGTATGACATTATGTCCAAGTAGTCTTTACTACTTGGACTGCAATGTGACCATAGTCCCAGGTCTCTCCTGGAGATGTTTTCTTATCAAAGACTGTCATATCTGGTAAAATCAGAGTCTTTCAATCAAAACAAGTCTGAAGGCGAAGATTTTTAATATTAAGATAATTTTTCATTAAAAGCATTATTAATATAAATAAACACCCAATTTCAGTACAGTTGAACTTCCCTTTAGCAGACACCTCTCTACAAAGGACAGTTTTCATTTGCAAAATTACCATTTTTACTATTTAGCAATTCTCTTGTAAGAGGACACCTCTCCCTAAAGGATACTTTGGCTCTGAAATGTGTTGTCCTTTACAGGGAGGTTCTACTGTACCTCTTAAGAGGACACTCACTATAAAAAATATTTATAATTGTCAAAATTATTTAACATTTAGCTACCCTTTGAATTTTGATTACTATATGAACAAAAATTCACCAATTTGAAATCTTCATCACTATCACTTGCTATTTAGTGATCTTCCAGTAACTTTCTTTACCCCTTCTAGCCAGCTGATTACAAGTCTTCCTCTCTTTTATTTTACCCAACATCAACAGCTTTTATAAACCATTTATTCTTATTATGTATCTGAAGTAGCTCAGTCTTTGCCTATTTGGGATTCTAGGGATCTACCAGAATTAACTTCATTTAAGATTGAAACATTTGACCTTTTTATCTCTCCATATTGTTGGAATATTCTTATTATGTATCTGAAGTAGCTCAGTCTTTGCATATTTGGGATTCTAGGGATCTACCAGAATTAACTTCATTTAAGATTGAAACATTTGACCTTTTTATCTCTCCATATTGTTGGAATATTCTTATTATGTATCTGAAGTAGCTCAGTCTTTGCATATTTGGGATTCTAGGGATCTACCAGAATTAACTTCATTTAAGATTGAAACATTTGACCTTTTTATCTCTCCATATTGTTGGAATATTCTTATTATGTATCTGAAGTAGCTCAGTCTTTGCATATTTGGGATTCTAGGGATCTACCAGAATTAACTTCATTTAAGATTGAAACATTTGACCTTTTTATCTCCCCATATTGTTGGAATATTACACAGATGCACTAAACAGGACCTTTGGGAGAGGCCGCTGCTCATCATAAAACAGCTCGAGGAGCATGAACTCATGGAATTCGTGTAATCTTTACACAAGGGGATAAGAAACAACAACAACATATTACACAGAGTAACAATGGCTATAGATGAGACTGAGTTTGAAAAGGAACTTGTATGTATATAATGTTTTTAGTATTGTTTTTGTTGTTTTTCATGTAGACATATATACCAAGATTTGTTTTGTATAATTGCTATTAATAATAAATAATATGTAAAGTTATATTGGTTACGTCCTTCTTACTTACTTTAACTAAATAACAAATATCACATACATTGTTAACATCCATCAAGTTGGTAACTATATAGAAGAGATATTCTCTAATTTAATCTGTTAATGCCCATTACTGGCAGCTCATTTAGTTATCCTCTGGTAGTTTTCTTGATCACTTCTAACCAGCTTGTTGTAGGTCTTCGTCTCTTCCTTCTTATCTCCACACTGGGTGAAGTAGAATGCCTTTGTCATTAAGACTGGGAGCACTACTCAATGGCAGGCTGACTTAGCTCCAAAAAAAAAAAAAATGGCCGCCTCTGACATGAGGAACAGACACCATGTGCAGCTGCTCCTTATATGGAGTACAGACATCCTGTATCTCTTACAGGGTACTATCAGCCGGGCCAGCTGAGCCCATATCTTATAAATGTTGATTGTCCGGGTAGTTGGCGATTTCTGTACGTTACTGGAACCTGGGATACTTAAATTAATAATAAATGTCAATTTTGTTATTGTTTTAAATAAATTGCTGTGTCATTCTGGTCTTTCCTGAATGGAAAAATTTCCATTCTAACATGAGAGTATAAAACGCTGCTCATCCTGTATCCCTGGATTAGGAGTCCTTACAGGGTACTACTATCAGCCGGAACAGCTGAACCCAGGTGAACTACTGGATTAATGCAGCACACAAAAAGCAAGTAAAAAAAAAATCCAGGAAGGTAAAAAAAAAAAAAAAAAAAAACTATCATAGAAATTGTTTTATTTAGGGCTACAATAGGAGGCACAATGGCTAAATAAACCTACTCTAATAACAAGAAGCCCAGCAAAAAAAACCTTCCAGCCCAACCTAAAAAAAAATCAAGTGGTTTCATGATGAATGATGATAAGAGGGTGGGGAAGAGGTTTTAATGGTTGGGCAGAGAGGGGGAGGAAGTCTTAGACACCGCCCAGATTGAGGAGTGTTCCTTGTCCAGGAGGAAGGTAAACCACATTCCTAGACTTTGATAGGTTGTGGACAATTTCTTCAGCAGCTTCTAGCCTTCTCAGCTCTACCAGCCCTTCTCCGGACTTCTCAAAGGCTTCGGCAATCAAGGAAGCACCCTGGGCATCTCCTTCTGCCTGGATAACAGCAGCCTTCTTGTGCTGCTCAGCCTTCTCCACAAGGAACCTGGCGCGCTCTGCTTCCTGTTGGGCCACTTGCTTCAGCTCTACGGCGTAGGTGAACTCCTTTCCGAAAGTCAGATGGGTCTGAAAACACACATGCATTTCTTGTCTTTCTACCTCACTAACTCAATCATAATGGTCAGCGGTAAGTTTTATTTTAATTGTTTATAGCATTTTTTGTTATTTTATAGTTATACTTTGATGTAATAGCTATCCACTATTTCTTAAAATAAGCAAAAATTAGCTGAAGGGTAAAAGAGTTTCTTTTTACATTGTTGTTTCTTATTCCCTTATACAAATTCAATGAATTCATGCTCCTCACGCCAAATTTATTTATTGCAGTAACATTTGCTTTCAAGCGTACAGAATAAAGAGGGTGTAGTAATAAGAGACATCATTAAAGGTATTGTTGCAATGTCATGGATAGTCAATTGCAGGATCAGTAAGGATCTCTGTTCAAACTAGTACAGCCTCCATGAGAGGACATATCTCTATAAAGGACAGTTTTCACATCTATAATAATTTAGAATTTACATAAACGATGGCGCGCTAATGCATCATAATATAAAATTTTAATTTTGAATTTTCTAAAACTTTATTGAAATTTGACCAATGACAAGTTGTTTCAGTATGGCCTACAAGAAATTGTTTTTTAGTGCAATAATGAGGTAAAAAAAGAGGAAGCATATCCCTCCAGGTACACATTTAAAAAATATATTAATTACAGTAGAGAACAAACTCTCTTTAAAGGACACCTCATGGGGTGTAGGAGTGAGTGCAGCTTTTGTTTATCATGACATCATGATCCAAACACACTTTGGTGAAAGTCTTCGATTTTGCTTGTAATTTGAGGCCGTTCCTAACATATGAAAGCGCGGAGATAGGGCAATACCTAGTTTCAGTTATTTATTAGTAAATAATGGAAATAATGATGAAAACTGTTCTTGGTAGAGAGGGTGTCCTCTAGAGGTGAGTATTCTCTCATGGAGTATATATATGTTCTACTTTGTACTAGAAAAGAGTTAAAACTTGGGGAAGAGAGCTACTCACAAGCCAGATATTTTATGTAGTTTGGGAAATAAAGGCAAAACCAAACACTTCCCAAATTGTACAAAATGTCTGGCTTGTGAGGCATCCCCAGAGCACATCCTGCAGTCATCAAATGACACTAACAAGATTTAGAACGGACCATCTCAAGCCATTGAAGATAGAAAACAACAACAAAATCTACCCCATAAAATAGAATCTTCAAGTGATGGCTTAGCATCAACATTGATTCCAAAGTGAATATCAATGTTGAAAAATCTACCCCACTTGCCCAAAATCTTGGCACCTGCAGCTCCAGAACACATTTTGGCTTGCATTAGATGTACTAAACATGACCTTTGGGAGAGGCCACTGCTTATCATAAAACAGCTCGAGGAGTATGAACTCATGGAATTCGTGTAATCTTTACACAAGGGGATAAGAAACAACAATACTGCAGCTGCAGAACACATTTTGGCTTGTATTAGATGCACTAAAAAACATGACCTTTGGGAGAGGCCACTGCTTATCATAAAACAGCTCGAGGAGCATGAACTCATGGAATTCGTGTAATTTACACAAGGGGATAAGAAACAACAATACTGCAGCTGTAGAACACATTTTGGCTTGTATTAGATGCACTAAACATGACCTTTGGGAGAGGCCACTGCTTATCATAAAACAGCTCGAGGAGTATGAACTCATGAAATTCGTGTAATCTTTACACAAGGGGATAAGAAACAACAATGCATCCTGCAGTGCTAAACAACAAGATATCTACAAAATCCCCCAGCAAGTCATCAATATACAAGGAGGTCTGTGTGAGTTGGTTTAAGCAATCAACTGATGGATTAGAAGAAAACTAGGGGGAAGAGAGACTTACAATGGAGATGTCATCAAGGATGAGACCGAAATGTCCAGCTCTGGAGGTCAGCTCCTGGCTGACTTTCTGAGAAACCAGTTCTCTCTGGGTGATGAGCTCGCTAGCGTCGAACTGAGCTACGACAGCCTTCAGCACCTCATTGATGATAGAGGGCAGCACCCTCTCATCATAGTCCACTCCCAGTTTGGTATACAGCTTGGGGAGGTAATCTGCCACGGGCCGGAACAGAACACGCAGGGTGATGTTCACATTCTGGAGATCTGGACAGAAACACCATTTGGATTAATGGATGATTCCACTCAATCTTTTTTTGCCTATCCCTAGTACACGTGGTACGGGCCATGATAATCATGGTGGGTAGAAGTAGGCGACTGTTCTTATTGTAAGTGCAGGTCTACACATGTGATAAGCAGACTCAAATCATGTTGTTGTTTCTTATCCCCTCGTGTGAGGATTACACAAATTCCATGAGTTCATGCTCCTCGAGCTGTTTTATGATGAGCAGCAGCCTCTCCCAAATCATGGTTGTATTAAGGCCAATGAGAGCCAACAACCGGAACATGGTTAGCTTTTGTCAACCTCTTTTTTTTTTTTTTGCTTATCCCTAGTACACTTGGTACAGTCCATGATAATCATAGTGGGTAGAAGTAGGCGACTGCTTTTACTGTAAGTGCACCACATGTCTATACATGTGAAAAGCAGTTCAACTTTGCACTTACAAAGTCAACCTCTCTACTGAACATAGATCTATATCCAGACAAAAGCAGCAGCAATGTATAGATGCTGTACGATTCATATCAAAACAATTACAATTCAAAACCCATTTTGCATAACCTTATTGGAATTGCAAAGTGTATCTATAAAGTGCATTTTCTGATCATGCAACTAAAAAGTAACTGAGAGCTTGCGCCCCATCTATCTGATTAATCTTTTTCTTTCTTATCTCCACACAATCACACTAAGGTATCAAGCTTGTAAAGCTTGAGATTTTTGATGGTGTCTGCCGGGGAAGAGTAGAGCCCATCAATGGATGAGTCAATACAGAATGATTAATCAAGAATGGGTATTTAGCCAATTCTGGAATAATTTTTAAAAAAATCAATGAATAGTTGTGATACTTATTCAGACAGATGGCACAAGCCATCAGCCACTTTTAGTTGCATAATCAGATGTCTTTCTTAATTTATCCACTTGATCCCAGTATCACTTTTGTTCTATTTTCACATAATTGTATAGCTCGAGGAGCATGAACTCATGGAATTTGTGTAATCTTTACACAAGGGGATAAGAAACAACAACATAATTGTATTGTTGTTAATATTATTTTATTATTAAAAAAAAAAAAAATTATACAATGATGAGGCACAATTCTGATTATAGATTAGAAACACACAAGGTAAAAAAAGACCAAATCCAAATAGTGTGATGTTTCAGTAAGTGTTAACATCAAACAAAAGTAATCTATGTATATATAAATAAAAATGAATGTCTGTCTGTCTGTGTGTGTGTCCTCTATGGATTCAAAAACCATACATCCAATCGCCGTGAAATTTTGGGATATTATTAGGTGTATCCCCGGAAAGGTTTAGGAAAAATAATATCTTGAATATCTTTAATATCCTTAGAGTTATTTGCAGATTTGTAGCTTTAACTCGCAAGCAGCGCCACCATTGAGACGGAGATAGGCTTAAGTTTGCTGCTCCTGATGACCTTGGGTCTGCCCCACCCCGTGAGAGAATGGATTCGCCCGGCCGCTGGCCGACAGTCCAAGTACCCACCGACCAATTAGGGCAGAGTTGGTGACACAGCTATGCCAAGTAGACAAGAAAAAAAAAGCCTCGCGGGAGCTTGCCCAAGATGACCTCCGGGAACTTCGTCCATCTTCCATAAACGACCATGAATTTATTCAACCTTATCGAGTATTTTTCAAGGGACCGGGAAAAAATGTTCACTAGATAAAACGATGATTTTGTAATGTAGAAAATTAGGAAAGACAAAATTCAGAATGACACGGCACACAGGGACCGGGAAAAAATGATCACTTTATCAGTTTCAAATTATCAAAATATATCTATTTCTTTTATAAGTTTATAGAGAATTGTTTTAACAAATGTTCGTTAGACAGACCTTTACTCGGGTACCGATTAATATTGAATTTATTCAACTTATCGAGTATTTTTCAAGGGACCGGGAAAAAATGTTCACTTTATCGAGAGATTCGTTAGACAAACCTTTACTCGGGTAAAACACGGGCGAAGCCGGGTACATCCGCTAGTATATATATAAAAATGAATGTATGTGTGTGTGTGTGTCCTTTATGCCTGACCAAACCACTCATTGGAACGCCATGAAACTTTGGGAAGTTATTTAGTATAGTACTGGGAAGGTTTCTAGCAAATAAAATTTTTGAAATAACTTTTCGCCTAAAAATAATCAAGATAAATATTCTAATTTATCCGTTATAATTCAACAATCTGCTCTAAATATTGCCACGTGGAAAATTAGGGAAGACAAAAACTTCAGGAGGAAACAAAATTTATTTCAGGGAAGGACAAACTATCAAAGGTAAACAAAAGATAAGCCATGAGGGGAATTTACAGAGTAGCAAAATATAAATATGAAAATGACCACTCTGTTAATAAAAATAATAAAACGAATAAATATTTGTTTACAATATTATCATGATGATACGATGATTTTGTAATGTAGAAAATTAGGAAAGACAAAATTCAGGATGACACAGCAATTTATTTGAGACAAAAATAATGATACAATTCCAAGGCAAGATACTATTCCTTTAACTTCCAAATACCGAGGGAACCAATTAATATTGATTTTATTCAACTTATCGAGTATTTTTCAAGGGACCGGGAAAAAATGTTCACTTTATCGAGAGATTCGTTAGACAAACCTTTACTGGGTAAAACCCGGACGAAGCCGGGTACATCCGCTAGTGAATTATAAATAAAAGATCAAATTGCTGAGGGAAGAGTTTCGTTTAATCATGACAATACAAGGTTTTGGTTGTAACAGCCTATCGAAAGGTATAATTACGATACTGAAACTTGTATTGTCATGATGTAAAGAAAACTCTTAGGAAGGTGTCTTTTATTTATAAATTCAACAAAGGGATTATAATCTCCCCTCAATCATATCAAGGTATCAAGCTTGTAAAGCTTGTTGATGGTGTCTGCTGGGGATGAGTAGAGCTCATCAAAGGATGAGTCAATACAGTCAATAATGTTTTTTTTGGGGTTGCAGGTTGATACTTAGTACATAGTGGGAAAATCTTGCAACCATTCTGGAAAGTCATTGTCCGTAGCAGACTTAAGTCTGGAAATCAAAGACTGTTCTTCTCTTGGGAGGTCAGATTTGGTGCTTAGCCCTCCTGCTTTGTACAAGACATGTGCAGTGATTTTATAATATTTAAAAGTACTGAATGTTCAGTACTGAATACTTTTGTCAGATTATGGTAACAACACTGTTATTGAAATGACATACACTATTTGGTTTTATTACCTTGTGTTTATTACCTTACAATTAAAAAAAAACTTAACAATTTCACTCTATGGGGGCACTACTTATAGAAACATGCAGCAGATGGTACAAGACTGGATATATATATTTTTTTATTATTATTATTTTATTATTCTTTTCTTTCTTATCTTCACTCAATCATATCAGGGTATCAAGCTTGTAGAGCTTGAGTCTTTTGACAACCATCATGAAATTAAAAGAATAAAGGATTTGAATAAATGAAAGATTTATTCTTTTGTCTGATGATGGTAACAATGCTGTTGCAGAAACGTCACACACTATTAAATTATTTGGATTAGGTCGTATTTTGTTGTAGGTTGAAGAAATGTGTTATTTACCCTTGCTGCCGGTGACCACAGGGACATTGCGGGGCCTGGAGCGGATGTCATAGATGATGGGCTTCTGTACCCAGGGAATGAGGAAGTGGGTTCCCTCCCCCACCACCTTCTGCTTGATCCCTGTAAAGCGGTCGAAGATGACGGCACGGTGTCCTCCGTCAACTGGTAAACATCAGGTTGGTGAGGAGAACTGAAGTCAGGTGTAAGTTTAGAGTAACTTACTGTTGTACAGAGCAGACTGGGCAATTCCTCCAACTAAGGCGATACCAACACCTAACCTGCCGATGGCGTTAAAAAGTTGGGCTGACATTCTGGAACATTAAAAAAAAAAACATTATAGTGAGCTGCGGCGACAATGACTGAAGAAACATAATTGGGTAGAAAGGAAATAAAACAGCATTTAAAAAAAAAAAAAAAACAATGGCAAGAGGTTCTGTCCCATGACATGTTTGTATCCTCCATTCTAGACCTTTTGATTACTTTTAATTTGCATACTATACTTGAAAGTATAACTCAATTCAGTTTTTCCTCTTCTTTATAGTCACTTAGAGAGATACGAAATATTTGCTTTGACCGAAACCTGGTGTGACCATCACTTAAAAAACGGCCCCAGAGGATTCCACTTATTCGAATCACTGGCAACTAGAAGCTCCAAACTGGGAAGATGTTCGGGTGGAATAATAGTAGGAATTAAAAATAAACTAAAAACTATGTTGGAGAAAGTCGTTGTAGAGCATAATTGGATATCTATACCTTTCAAGCGTTGTTTCAACATACAAATTTGTTATATATTTACATATATTTCTCCAAACGAATCTCAACTGTCAAACTTCATTACTTTATCCAAACATGTCGAAGATAGGTTGGCTAACGGCTATGAAATAGTTCTAGCGGGTGACATAAACATCCGTACCGGCACCTATGGATACCTACACAACCCACTAGAACGTCCCTTACTTCTTTCACCTGAACGCAAATCTAGAGACCCAGTGCTTTCCAAACATTGGGAACAACTCATAAACTTCCTAGATAATAATCTACTGACAATAATTAATGGCAGAACTATAAGTGACAAAACTGGAAACTGCACATTTATCTCAAGTCGTGGCTCATCTGTTGTCGATTATTTTATTGTCTCATATTCCCTGCTGGAGCACGTTGTTGACCTCAAAGTAGATAATAACCCATACTCGGACCACCTTCCACTAACAATAAACATGTCTAACTTATCTAATCTCAAACGAACGAAAGAAACAGTCTATCCCTGCTTTGAAAGATACAGATGGGCACCTGATAACACATCCCTCTTTTCGCAGAATCTTGACAACAATCAAGTCTCTACCAGTGTTGGGCATTAAAAAATTATTTTTCAATTAAATTGAAGTACAATTAACAATTAATCAATTGTTAATCTTTAATAAATCATTTTAATTAATATTTGCCCAACACTGCCTGAGATAAAAAGTGTTTTTATTAAATACAACACACCTTTACCATCGTCAGCTGCAGTTGAACGCCTTTTTTCTTTTGCGACAATGACAAATCTGCCAAAGAGTCACAAATTGTCGGACAGCATGTTCGAGAAGAGAGTGGTACTGAAATGCAGTGTTGGGCATTAAAAAATTATTTTTCAATTAAATTAAAGTGCAATTAACAATTAATTAATTGTTAATTAGAAAAGTGCAATTAATAATTAATTAATTGTTAATTGTATGAATACAATTAACAATTAATCAATTGTTAATCTTTAATAAATCATTTTAATTAATATTTGCCCAACACTGGTCTCTACAGACCAGAATCTTGACAGCCTAGCAATGCTTGCTGCAGATATGCGCATTAAGGTCAGACCTGGCCGCCCAAAATCGAAACCCTGGTATAGCAGGGAATGCTATTTAGCCAAAAAATCTGCTAAGGCAAGCCTCACAACCTTTAAGGAAACGAACACTGACGTAGACCGCAATATTTATGTCTCAAATAGGAAAAGGTACACGACCTTAATAAACTTCAACAAGAAAAAATATCTTCAGGAAAAACAAGAACTTCTTAAAAATGCCCGTGACTCCGCAAACTTTTGGAAAACTATAGCTACCTTGAAAGACAAAAGCTATATACAAGGAAATATAACAATTTTAGAGTGGCAATGCTTTTACAACAAACTGCTCTCTGCTGAAACGACGATAAGAAGCGACCTATCTACTCTCTCACGAATTGATCCTGAACTCTACTGTGAAATCTCCATAACAGAAATAACTAGAGAAATCTCCAGTCTAGCAAATGAAAAAGCTTGTGGCGCTGACGAAATTCCGAATGAAGCATTAAAGACCCTACCTTTCGAACACCTTGTTACTCTAAAAAATATATTCAACAGAATCATTAATTCTGGTTCATATCCCTTAATATGGTCTAAATCTATCATCCATCCTATTTTTAAAAGCGGTGACCGGGATAATCCATCAAACTACCGCGGAATTGCCCTTATTAGTAATCTGTCAAAACTTTTCACATCAATACTAAAATCGCGATTACGCAACTGGATTGAAGGTAGATCAATTATTCCAGAAAACCAGGCCGGATTCAGAAAAGGCTACTCCTGTCAAGATCACATATTCACACTGTTGTCCTTGATACAGCTGACTCTCAGACGTAAAAGAAGAAAACTCTATGCTTTTTTTGTGGACCTAAAAAAGGCTTTTGACACTGTTCCCCACTCACTTCTGTGGTCAAAATTGGGTGAATTAGGTCTGGATTTCCGCTTTGTTAACCTTATCAGGAACTACTTCGAACAAATGACAACGACGGTGAGATGGAATGGACTATTTACTGAACCCATCAAAATCCGATCGGGAGTGTTACAAGGAGAACCCTTATCACCCTATCTATTTATACTCTTTGTAACTGATTTAATCAACATTTTTAATGACTCTACTCTACCAGGCATATACCTCCCTAATTTTGGAACGGTCCACCTTTTGATGTATGCCGACGACATAATTCTCATAGGAGAATCAAAAATCAATCTACAAATAAAAATCAACATGTTGAAAAAATACTTCGAAACAAATCATCTAACCCTGAATTAAAGTGCAATTAACAATTAATTAATTGTTAATTAGAAAAGTGCAATTAATAATTAATTAATTGTTAATTGTATGAATACAATTAACAATTAATCAATTGTTAATCTTTAATAAATCATTTTAATTAATATTTGCCCAACACTGGTCTCTACAGACCAGAATCTTGACAGCCTAGCAATGCTTGCTGCAGATATGCGCATTAAGGTCAGACCTGGCCGCCCAAAATCGAAACCCTGGTATAGCAGGGAATGCTATTTAGCCAAAAAATCTGCTAAGGCAAGCCTCACAACCTTTAAGGAAACGAACACTGACGTAGACCGCAATATTTATGTCTCAAATAGGAAAAGGTACACGACCTTAATAAACTTCAACAAGAAAAAATATTAAAACAATAATAAACAATAAGAGGAGCTTCTTGTGTAGATTTCTTTATTACCGCAAGCTTTCGAACAGAACGTTCTTCATCGGGCGTGGATAGTAAAACGTGCTAATAAAGAAATCTACACAAGAAGCTCCTCTTATTGTTTATTATTGTTTTAATGATCGTTTTAAAGAGTTTAATTTCTACAAGAAAAAATATCTTCAGGAAAAACAAGAACTTCTTAAAAATGCCCGTGACTCCGCAAACTTTTGGAAAACTATAGCTACCTTGAAAGACAAAAGCTATATACAAGGAAATATAACAATTTTAGAGTGGCAATGCTTTTACAACAAACTGCTCTCTGCTGAAACGACGATAAGAAGCGACCTATCTACTCTCTCACGAATTGATCCTGAACTCTACTGTGAAATCTCCATAACAGAAATAACTAGAGAAATCTCCAGTCTAGCAAATGAAAAAGCTTGTGGCGCTGACGAAATTCCGAATGAAGCATTAAAGACCCTACCTTTCGAACACCTTGTTACTCTAAAAAATATATTCAACAGAATCATTAATTCTGGTTCATATCCCTTAATATGGTCTAAATCTATCATCCATCCTATTTTTAAAAGCGGTGACCGGGATAATCCATCAAACTACCGCGGAATTGCCCTTATTAGTAATCTGTCAAAACTTTTCACATCAATACTAAAATCGCGATTACGCAACTGGATTGAAGGTAGATCAATTATTCCAGAAAACCAGGCCGGATTCAGAAAAGGCTACTCCTGTCAAGATCACATATTCACACTGTTGTCCTTGATACAGCTGACTCTCAGACGTAAAAGAAGAAAACTATGCTTTTTTTGTGGACCTAAAAAAGGCTTTTGACACTGTTCCCCACTCACTTCTGTGGTCAAAATTGGGTGAATTAGGTCTGGATTTCCGCTTTGTTAACCTTATCAGGAACTACTTCGAACAAATGACAACGACGGTGAGATGGAATGGACTATTTACTGAACCCATCAAAATCCGATCGGGAGTGTTACAAGGAGAACCCTTATCACCCTATCTATTTATACTCTTTGTAACTGATTTAATCAACATTTTTAATGACTCTACTCTACCAGGCATATACCTCCCTAATTTTGGAACGGTCCACCTTTTGATATATGCCGACGACATAATTCTCATAGGAGAATCAAAAATCAATCTACAAATAAAAATCAACATGTTGAAAAAATACTTCGAAACAAATCATCTAACCCTGAATTCAAGTGCAATTAACAATTAATTAATTGTTAATTAGAAAAGTGCAATTAATAATTAATTAATTGTTAATTGTATGAATACAATTAACAATTAATCAATTGTTAATCTTTAATAAATAATTTTAATTAATATTTGCCCAACACTGGTCTCTACAGACCAGAATCTTGACAGCCTAGCAATGCTTGCTGCAGATATGCGCATTAAGGTCAGACCTGGCCGCCCAAAATCGAAACCCTGGTATAGCAGGGAATGCTATTTAGCCAAAAAATCTGCTAAGGCAAGCCTCACAACCTTTAAGGAAACGAACACTGACGTAGACCGCAATATTTATGTCTCAAATAGGAAAAGGTACACGACCTTAATAAACTTCAACAAGAAAAAATATCTTCAGGAAAAACAAGAACTTCTTAAAAATGCCCGTGACTCCGCAAACTTTTGGAAAACTATAGCTACCTTGAAAGACAAAAGCTATATACAAGGAAATATAACAATTTTAGAGTGGCAATGCTTTTACAACAAACTGCTCTCTGCTGAAACGACGATAAGAAGCGACCTATCTACTCTCTCACGAATTGATCCTGAACTCTACTGTGAAATCTCCATAACAGAAATAACTAGAGAAATCTCCAGTCTAGCAAATGAAAAAGCTTGTGGCGCTGACGAAATTCCGAATGAAGCATTAAAGACCCTACCTTTCGAACACCTTGTTACTCTAAAAAATATATTCAACAGAATCATTAATTCTGGTTCATATCCCTTAATATGGTCTAAATCTATCATCCATCCTATTTTTAAAAGCGGTGACCGGGATAATCCATCAAACTACCGCGGAATTGCCCTTATTAGTAATCTGTCAAAACTTTTCACATCAATACTAAAATCGCGATTACGCAACTGGATTGAAGGTAGATCAATTATTCCAGAAAACCAGGCCGGATTCAGAAAAGGCTACTCCTGTCAAGATCACATATTCACACTGTTGTCCTTGATACAGCTGACTCTCAGACGTAAAAGAAGAAAACTCTATGCTTTTTTTGTGGACCTAAAAAAGGCTTTTGACACTGTTCCCCACTCACTTCTGTGGTCAAAATTGGGTGAATTAGGTCTGGATTTCCGCTTTGTTAACCTTATCAGGAACTACTTCGAACAAATGACAACGACGGTGAGATGGAATGGACTATTTACTGAACCCATCAAAATCCGATCGGGAGTGTTACAAGGAGAACCCTTATCACCCTATCTATTTATACTCTTTGTAACTGATTTAATCAACATTTTTAATGACTCTACTCTACCAGGCATATACCTCCCTAATTTTGGAACGGTCCACCTTTTGATGTATGCCGACGACATAATTCTCATAGGAGAATCAAAAATCAATCTACAAATAAAAATCAACATGTTGAAAAAATACTTCGAAACAAATCATCTAACCCTGAACGAATCAAAATCCAAGATAATGGTTTTCCGAAATGGTGGCCGCCCTGCAAAATCGGACAAATGGTTCTGGGGAGACCAACTGTTGACAGTGACATCGAAATATCTCTATCTTGGCTATCCCCTCACAACAACAATCTCGTTTAGTCAAGTGGCTTCATACTTTAAAGGCAAAGCGCTTGCAGCTACCGGCGAAGTATGGAAAATTATGGAGAAATCCAGGTTGAATTCATTTGGTTCATCAATGAAACTATTAGACTCGATTATCCTGTCAACTCTGCTGTATTCTGCTCCAATTTGGGCAAACGAAAAGTACAAAATCTTGGACCAAATTCAGAATAACTATCTCCGACGACTATTGAACTTGCCGAGTAACACACCAGGCTACATACTACGCATGGAAACCGGACGCTTCTCACTAGGAGTCACAGCAACCAAACTAATTCTAAAGTTCTGGTTAAGAATATTAAAAATGGAAAAATCCAGATTGCCCGCAATCTGTCTAGCCCAATTATGGGAAACGTCCACTCTGACGAATACCTTTATAGGTTTTACAGAAAATTTAATGAATATCCTAAACTCAACTGGATTCATGTGGTTAAAGAATTGTTCAGACCCCAATATTCTACAGAAAGCAATACCTCAAATTATCAGAATCACTATAGAACAGTCTATCCAAACCGATCAATCAAGAATAACCAATTCGAAGCTACACACACACTACAAATATTTACATAAAACATTCGCAGCAGAGAACTATCTACTAAGTGAACTCCCACTGCCGGCTAAACGCCTCATTGCGCAATTGAGAATTCTATTTGTTTTATATCGAGAAGACCATATAAAATATCTAAGGACAAAAGACTTGTATTGCCAACTATGCAAAAATAGAACCGAAAATGAATTAGAACATTATATATTTGAATGCATGCCTCTTGACACGGAAAGAAAAATACTCTTCTCTAAGATAGGCCATACACACTTCACATTATATTCTTTATTATCCAACGTTATAGACAATAGTTCAGTAGCTCTAAATCTATATAACTTCCATAAAAATGCTGTAAAAAAGAAAGACTTAACCGAACATTCAAACATACCAAAAATTTCTGTTTGATGAGAAAGACAGAACCAACATCCAATTATTTGTTTAGGCAGATACGATAAGTTAACCCCCACACTGATAAAACGGTGTTTACCTTACAACCCTGAACACGCGGATTTTCCTGGGAAATCTCTTAAAGATTTCTTAAAAAATACATGGCCCACCTGTGCTGTGTGAGAGCTTAAATTGTCTTGTTCCATATGTAAATACCTGTTTTCTTTCCTCTTTTCGCTCTCCACTTCTCCCATCCATATTTCCAAAAAAAATTTTTTTTTCTTTTTTTTTTGATTTTTTTTATTCTTCTTATTTTTTTATTCTTTCTTATAATCTGTATATATTTACCAAATGTATATAATCTTTCTCCATTTTTTATTTCCCACTTTCATAGGTTTCTCCGTTTTGTAACCCCAAGGAGAATCCTCTGTAAGACCTGTGTGTCTTAATAAAGGCTTTTGTGTGTGTGTGTGAAAGTATAAAACAGACTTTTTGACTATTTAAATACTTTTTTCTAGTTTGAACACATTTTTCAGTTTGATATTCACTTTATGTAGATTCTGGAGCTCTTTCTGGCCACCTTGACTTTTCTTGATTTATCAAGAAAATGGGTTAACCAAATACAGTAAAACCCCTCTATAGTGAACCCCATTGGGACGGGACTTTTGGTTCACTATAGCCACGGTTTGGGTATTTAATTTTTTTTTGAGGATATAATTAAAGGGCATGCAAAAAAAAAGGCTACCTCTTAATATTGGCTGCTTTTTTCCCCCTAAATTAACCTATTTCTATATATTAAAGCTGTATATTAAAATAAAAACAAAATCATGTGAAAATATTGCCTTTTTGATCAGTTCCTCTGATAATTTAATTAGTATAAATGCAACCTGCCCCCCATATGTCAAAAAAATCCAAGAAAAGTATACCTTATATATAAAAATTAAATAAAAACTTTATTAATAATATTTTAAAAGGTATAACAATATATTTTATATAAATAAATATTATATTACAATATAGGATACAAAGGCTTACTTGAAGAAGTCTGTTATTTTTTTCTGCTTTAACATATTCCTCAAAAATTTGGTTTCATATCTAGCAAAGAAATCTTCATTTTTTTAAATGAAGCCTAGCTTGTACTAACCACGTATACAAGGCTTCTAAAAGTGGATAATGACACTGACGATAGCGGCAATAGTTGGGATTGATTCCTCTTTGTTGCATTTTTTTTTATAGTCTCTTTTTTGCCCCATATTGTAGAAATGCTACTTTTGCTCATTTTCATTTTCTTCCGAAGTTCCGCTTGCGATGTACCACTCTCAATAGCTTTTATGATGGTTAATTTCTTTTCAAGTGATATCTTGGTACGAGCGACTTTTTCTTTGGCACTTCCATTATCTTTTAAAACTGGTTTTAATAATTTAAATCATGTTTTAAGGAATTTTCCTAATGTAGAGTTAAGAAATTTAGTTTTCAATAAGGCATGAAAAATTTTTAAAAGGGCGCAGTATAAAAATAGAACGTAAATAAAAACACCCAATGTCGCCAAATTCTTTGTTTTGAATTGCGATCTGTGAGCTAGAGCTCACACAAAATTTTAATTAGTTTTGAAAATTATAATTTTGGAATTAAAATTAGAAGTTCGTTATAAGCATGGTATTTTTGATAGAATTTAATATTTTGGGACCAAAATTAGGTTCGTTATAGCGATAGTTCGCTAGTTTGAAAAGCGAAAAGTTCGTTATAACGATGGTAATTTTAATGGAATGGAATTGGGATTTTCGATGGGTTCGTTATAAGGGAAGGTTCGTTATATCCATGGTTCGTCTTAGCGGGGTTTTACTGTATCAGGGAACAGGCTAATAGATTTCTGCTCCACTAGATGGCACTCTGCCATCTAAAAGTCTATGTGAACGTGGTCAGGATATGCCTTTTTTGATTTTAATATATATACAGTAGAACCTTTCTTTAGCGGACATCTCTATGCAAAGTAGTTTTCATTTGCAAAATTATCATTTTTACCATTTAGCAACTCTCTGATAATAAGACACCTATTACTAAAGGACACTTTGGCTCTGCAATTAGGTGTCCTTTACAGAGAGCTCTTCTACTGTATATATATAATTATATATGGGAAATCTTGCTATATTGAGAATTTAAACCACACACAAACAAAAATAATGAAATTTCATATTAAATCAGCAAAGAGAAACAAAAAAATGAAGGCATTCCTATGCCACTAAATGACATTTCTCTTCTTTCTTATCTCCACTCAAATCATATCAGGGTATCAAGCTTGTAAAAGCTTGAGAGACTTTTGATGGTGTCTGCCAGGGAAGAGTAGAGCTTATCAATGGATGAGTCAACATTTCTCTTAAATACAAAAATACCAAAACTTATATGCTTCAAAAAAACACCTAAGCATAAATTTGATATTTAAAGATACAAATGAGAGAAAAATCTCAGTTTTAAAGCATTTTCATTTTTATATATACAAAATTAACAGATGTGAATGATAATGCACAATTTGGGTAATAGTCTATAAACAGAAGGTCCAAAAGGGGCTCTGGCACATCATTTGTAAGTGCAAAGTCTAACTGCTTTTCACATGTGTAGACATGTGGTGGACTTACAGTAAAAGCAGTTGCTGACTACCCACCATGATTATCATGGCCTGTACCACGTGTACTAGGGATAAGCAAAAAAAAAAACAAAAAACACAAGGTAATAAAGACCAAATCCAAATAAAGTGATGTTTCTGTAACAGCGTTTTTACCATCAGACAAAATTATTAAATCTATTCAGTCAGTATACATCTTTTCTACACATCAGTTTCTTAACCCATAATTACTGGCGTTCGGCTTGAAAGGCCGTGTGAAAATTAAAAATGTTTGCGAAAATTTCAAAATGCATCATTTTTCATCAAAAATTTAGGTAGCTTAATAAAATGCATTTATTTGAAGAACTTTTCATTTTAAGAGAAATCTATTTTGTATATCCAGAGTTATTAAATCAAACGGCCTTTAAAGCCGAGCGCCAGTAATTACATCACTGGGAATTTTAGCGCCCCTATTATTGGCCGTTTCACTTTTGGTTTTATAGACGTTCAAACGCAATAAATAAGTTGAGTATTCGTTTTTTATTACTCTTGCTTCAATTATATGCATTCTAAATTGTGTTTTGTGATTGTAATTTTTTATAATATAACAGAAGTTCGGTTCCACTTTTGGTTTTTCAAAAAACAAAAATTTGGTATCCTATGTCCCTAAAATTGGAAAATCTGTTATATTACTCTCCAAAATGCATTCGACCACAACAATTGATCAAGAAACTGCTGAACAACAAAAGCCCGATATAATCACATTTTATAATATGACCAAAGGTGGTGTGGATGTAGTTGATCAGACATGTATTCTGTTGGAAGAAGAACCAAAAGATGGCCCCTATGTTTATTTTTTAACTTTTTGGATGTGGTTGCAATAAATTCAACAGTAATTTATAAGGCTGTCAAGCAAGGCGGTGGAATGGCTCGAAAATATTTTATAAAGTAGCTTGCTCTACAACTAATGAGAGATGCCTTGAATATGAGAAATCAAGCCAAAAATTTGTCAAGAGATCTGCAAGTATTAATTCAGAAGCATGCTGGAACTTCATCACTTGAGGTAGGCAAATATTTATTTGATATTCAAACGAAATATCAATATTGTGTGTTATCTAGGAATCCACAAGCGGCAGTCCTTGTCCCAAAAAATGCAAAAGATGCTACCTATGTAAAAAAGATCGTCAAACTCAAATGCAATTCAAAAAATGCAAAGAACCAATCTGCAAAGATCATTCTATTATATATATAAAGAATATTTCAGATATTTAGATAGAAAGAGTTTCTTGTAAATTTTCATTTAATTTTGTTTAGAGCTCTGTTTATTCGAAAAAAAAAAAAACAAAATATTTATTCTTTGGAAATTATGTGTATACGTTTAATTTCTTTTAATATTATAAATAACATGGTTTATTATTGATTTTAAAAGTCGGCCTGAGAGGCCGAACGCCAGTAATTGTGTAAGGAAAATAGGCGCCAGTAACTAAGGGTTAATGACAGAATCGAAATGTTCATGGTAAAGAATAACATCTATTAAGCCGGATAAAGCACAAATTTTGATTATAAATACACGAAAATAAGACCTAATCCGAATAATTTAATAGTGTGTGACGTTTCGGCAACAGCATTGTTAATATCATCAGACAAAAGAATAAAAGGTTTTATTATTTTGTCTGATGATGGTAACAGCGCTGTTGCCGAAACAGTGACACACTATTTGGAGTCTTATTACCTTGCATTCTGAATGCGGGTTGTTTGGAGATTCCTAAGGTTGCGGCCAGGTAAAAATATGGGTTTGATTAGTCTACATGGGGGAAAAAATAAAAATAGTTCATTTTTTAAGGCCAAACCTATCTGAAACAAAACCTAGCGTATTGGCACAACTCAGTATCATGTGTATGGTTGTAAGGTTTTTCCCACTATGTACTAAGTGTCAACCTGCAACCCCAAACCACATTATTGACTGTATTGACTCATACATTGATGAGCTCTACTCTTCCCCAGCAGACACCATCAACAGTCACAAGCTTTACAAACTTGATACCTTAATATGATTGAGTGGAGATAAGAAAGAAGAAGTATCACGTGTATCTGGACAAAACATTAGGAAATACCTGATAAATAGAAAATCCATACAACCACTTTTAAAAAAAAATGCAAACTTAAAAACTAACCTAAAAAAACAATGATATAAAGAATAATGGAAACCAGAGAATAATGTTCCAAAGACCAAATCTTTTTATCCAAAGGATATTTGGTCTATATATTAGATTTAAAAACAACCAATGTGATAAGGTACAATTTGGATTGTAGATTAGAACTACAAGGTAATAAGACCAAATCTAAATAATTAATGTTACTTATTAGAATTGTTACCATCACCAAACAAAAGACGAAATGTCTATCAAAAATGATACGGCATAATTTGGTTTATAGAACTACTTGTTACCAAAACATCACATTATTTGATCTTATTAAAGTACCAATATGTAAAAGTTACATAGCATGTTTACAATTTGTTTATTTATTGTAAGTGCAAAGTCAAACTGCTTTTCACATATGGTGCACTTACAGTAAAAAGCAGTCACCTTCTTCCTCCCACCATGATTATCATGGCCTGTACCAGGTGTACTAGGGTTAGGCAAAAAAAAAAAAATTGTTTTACTTCTTCCAAGCTATCTTTCTATTAGAATACTCATATTGAATTGTACTGAATAAATGTCTTTGTATATTAAACAATTTTCAAAAGTACAAGTTTATATTTGTCTACTTGCATACATAAAACAAATCCCCTGCATGATCATTTGTATTTTAGTTTATTTCCATTTTTTTTTTATGTAAATTATTGACAAGTCAATAAAATTTGTTTCAATTGTCAAAAATTGTCACATTAAAAAAAAGGCATCTTGTTAAACTAAGAAAAGTTTAACCAAAAACCATGCTTTTAAGATTACAATGCTTTAATTTAGTTATTGTGAGAAATGGTTCAAATAATTCATACTTATTTGCATAGTATAGCTTTGGGAAGACACCAACAAAGAGGAATTTTTAATATTCCTTATATTATCCTTCAAATTAAAGTTACTTTGGCCAGTAAATCTTATCTCGACATTTCAACAAATCTTTTGTCTGTTTTTATCGAGATAATAATAAAGATTTACTGGCTGAAGTATCTTTAATTTTAAGAACTAGGAATGATGGCCAGGCAACCTCTATCTTTATGATATAAGATCCTTATATGGAATAGATGCATTAGCACAACATCTGTTATCAAAATTAGAAACTATTATAGACGAGTATGATTCTTTTTTAAAATTAAACAATTCCATTGCAGCAAGGACAGTAGAAATTGTTTATTTTTAAAAAGAATCATACGCGTCTATAATAGTTTCGAATTTTTATATGAAAGTGTAGAAGTATTATTTTGAAATGATTTTTATTGATAAATGCTTGCATAAGACAATCAGAAAAGAGCTGGGGATGTTAATAAATACTGCAATACTTTTTCTATCTTAACCTTTTTAATCACCTGCTTTTTTTAAACAACCACAATTCTTTAATATATTTGTATGCTTAAAGATACAAAGAGCACTTCTTAGCAAATGGTACTACACCTCTATATATATTGTAAGAATTTGTGACAATTGGCCTGATGATGAGCTAACACTTGAAAGCTTGCCATTTTTATTTAATATAAAGAAACTTTTTCCAATTATTTTGATTGATATATATCATTTTAAATCCTTTGCAATTATTTCACAATTTAAGCAAATGGTATGTTTATAATTACTTTTTCTCTACAATGGTTTAAGTTCACAGTGTGCATATTTTAATATATATATAACTTATGGTATTAAAAAATATAATAATTTGACAGACAAATGGATATTAATCAGCTTCTAATTACAAAATAAGAAGTCAAATTATACTTGATATGATAAAATATTTTTAAAAAATATATATAAAAGCGCTTATTATTATTTTTAAAATAATAATAATAAGGGGGGAGGGGTGTATTTGGATGTCCATTAATTAAACAAATGTAAAATTATATTTGAAGCGTATAAAATTACATTTTTAAAATGTGGTTGCACAAAGGTTAAATTCATTATTAAATGAAAATAGCTAAAACCAAAAATATTTTTAAAAGTCGGATAATGACCGTAAAAAGTCAAAAATTCGTTTTTAAATTTTAGTAAAATGTTCTCTCTCTTTAAAATTAGTTTGTTTTTTTTTTCCGATGAGAGTACATGTTGATTTAAATCTGCAAGCGTTATGCAAGGATACTGAAGGTGGATACGAAAAATATTGAAGGATTAGGTATTTTGATCTTAGGAATAAAATTTAAAACAAATGAGATATTAAAAAAATATATATGTATATTTACCCGGTTTAAATTAACTGGAGAATAATAAAAAAAAAAAAGTAACCAAAAGCTTTTTAATAAGCAAATATTTAATTAGTGTTGTAAATAAGACTATGGAAAAATATACTAACCTTTATATGTGTGTGTGTGAAATTGATAAGAAAAATATAAAGAAAATATCTTTTGTTAAAATGCAAATAAGTTTTAATAAAGTAATCGCACGTGAAATTACGTGATGATAATACTTTTAGTATTTATGTTGAATGGTCAAATATATATTTTTTGAATATAATTTGTGATTTAATTAAATTGTTTAAAAGGAAATGGAAAATTTTGAAGAATATTTTCTTTATTTAATTAAGAAAGCTATATTAATGGGTACTTGGAAGGCCTATTTATAAATGAAGGTTTTCGATATATCTTCAATTAATCTACATTAATTAATTTAAATGCCCTTGATAATAAATATAGCAAAATAATATTTTGCTGTTATTTTTATTAAGACTTTCAAATTTTTAACAAAATTGTAAACATTCAGAAACCTAACGGTTATTTGTAATTTTTTAAACATATTGTTTAATTTTGAAAAACTTAAATAGGTTGTTGCCCCTGTGCTTCTCTATCGCAGCAGTCGCAATGGCCACTATCTTGAGTGTGCAAAGCTGCTGCTCTGGGTCCGAATCAATTTTCTGCAAGGCTGCGGCCATTTCTGGGCATGAGAATATTTGGGTAGGTATTAGTTCCACACCAGGACAGTTTTTGCATGTCCTATAAGTTCTTGTGCTATCTGGATGTATTGTCATTCCTTTATAATGTTTCGTTCTGAGTCTGGTTATAGTTTTTGTAATTCTTCTCTCAGAGTTTATTTCGCATATTTGATTTTTCTTATTTTTGATAAATTATCTTGTATTTTGCCAAAGCATCAGCGTTAAATACTGACATTTGTTCTTTTCTTTGGCTCAACTTTCTGGCTTCCTTTGCTAATTTATCTGCCATCTCATTACCCCCCCCCCCTCATCCCAATATGGGCAGGAATCCATTGTAGAATTCAGTTCTTCCCCGAAGGTTCCAGTTGGGGTAAGTAACTCTGCCTGATTTTAGTATTGCCCTTCTGAAAAGCTTCTAGTGCGATCTGGAGTGGAGTCGCTGTATATTAAATTCCTTCTGCTTGATGCTGGAATGGTTGGTTAAGGCATACATCAAGGGCTTTCCAGATAGCTGTCAGTTCACAAGTGAAGTTTGAAGATATCTTTCCTGTTCCCTCTTTAACTTTAATGTAGGTTTCATTTTGAAGTATTATGTTAATTCCCACCCCTCGGTTACTCAGGGTATGGTCTGATGATCCATCTTTATAGGCTATTAAATAATTTCTCTGATTGTATAAACTAATTTTGTCAAGTCCTTTCTTTTTAAGTATTCTTTTGTTCTTTTTTTTTTATTGCAAAGTTCATTCAGGTTAAGACTTAAATATCAATACAATTATTAAACTTTGCAAAAAGAAGCATTTCTTTCTTTAAAAATAATTGACACAATGTATTTTATTGATATTCTCTGTATAAAGTGCGATTATTCAGATTTTTTAAGTATACAACAACATTACTTCAAGCAAATTTTATAAAAGCTACCTATGTACCATGGCTTACATTCCAGAAGTATAATTGTTTATATTCCCCTACTTTACATCGTGGGAGGTGACAAGATCCATACAGCGCTATGGTATAAAGAAAGCTCTAGGATTAGGTGACCTTGGTTCCCTTTCCATATATCTTGGAAGCTCTTATCTACACTTCCTTCTAACTGGGATATATTCACCAAATGCCTCAGACTTGGTTACTTCCTTTGCCAATGGAAAGAAGGTCGCCTTATATTCCTGCCAAAGGCGTCCAACTCTGCAATCAGTCAGTTGGTGAGGTATAGACTAATCACTCTTCTGTACACCATGACAAAGGTTTTTGAAAGATATATCTTGGCCAGACTGCAATTGCTCGCCGATCGCCATGTAAGGCTCTCTGACAACCAATTTGAATTTGTTAATGGCAAGTCAGCAGAAGGAACCATCGCCAAAATTACCCAGTTTATCAATGAAAGGCGGGCCCAATGGAATAAAAGCGGGCCATCATCTTAGACATTAGCCAAGCATTTGACACTGTCTCGAGACTGTCCACCTACAAGGTCTCAACGCCTGGCTTGCCCCCATTCACTGTTCTGTCTTATGCAAATTTCTTGGAAGACAGAAAGGTGTCTTTCTCCGCGTGGACAGCAACGGCCTTCACATTCTCTCAGCAGCTTGGCCACCCCCAAGGTTCTGTACTAAGCCCATTTCTGTGGAATGTGATCGCCCAGTTCCTCTTCATCATATTCCCATTAGAGAGAGTTTACTAGTTGCATATGCAGATGACCACCCTGTGACTCATGTTCAGGCCATCTCAGGCCAAAGCTATCAACCTTTTTCTTGATAAAATCGTTTCATGGACTGAGAACGGACTCGATCTGAACCCCAGAAACACCCAAGATGGTATTTTCCAGTGGCGAAGAGTCCGCCACAACCCCGATCCTGGACTAAAAATTATTGGCCAACCCATCCCTATATTGGGGGTGACATTCGACCATAGAGGATTCATCTCTCATTTATCCAAACTCATTAGTAGGCGTTGAGCAATTTTTTCACAATTGATTAACTCAATACATCGAAAATTCGGTATTTTCTATGCTGCTGGTATCAAAATCCTTCAGTCAGTGTTCATCCCGCCCTTCTATATAGAGTGTCAGCTTGGGGTTGTCGCGCTTCCTCCAAGGAGTGTCTATTCACTACACATTTGCAAAGCATATATTGAGAGGGGGCCCTTGTACTCCAATGAAACCAGCCATATACTTGATAGCCCCCCCCCCCCCTCCTGGCTCAGATCAAGGAGGGGAACTAAAAATCGAGGCCAGGACCTTCTGCGCTGCCATACCCCTTCCCCCTTCAGACAACCCCTTTCCTTCAGTTTGAACCTTGAAGAGGTCACAACTTCACTAATTATCCCAGATAATTCAAAAAGTGATTCAGGCGTTGGTGCTGAAATCATCTCCTCTTTCCAAGAACATCAGCCAGTTATTCTATGGTTTCACCCAGACTGTACTACCTTTTAAGTTGAACTCATAGAAATTCTCTGGGCAGCTCAACTTGCCGAGATAAATCCAACCAAAGCAGGAGTAACCATTGCTTAGGACTGTAGATGCTAAAGCAGCTATCTGCTCCTCTGGACCAATACCAACATTGCTAGTGGCGATGTTTAATAATAATATAAATATATCATGTTGTAGCGTAGAAATCAAGCCTTGAAATATCCTAAGATGTAAAAGTATTTATTGATGACGTCACAGAGACGAGTCGACAATTATTAACAAGTCAGCAAAAACTATCTACAGCTAGGGAATCTTAAGCAAGCAAGCAAAGAAATATTTTAAAGGTGATTTCACAAATACAGAGTAATATATATTTTTGTAATCTGTTGAATATTTTCATTGAATAATATTAAATTAAATAATAAAATATTTCTTCACCACAATGAAAATATTTGGAAACAGATTTAATTTAATTTAATTATTCAATGAAAATATTTGGAAACAGATTTAAAATTTTACATTTTCTAAATCATCATTTAGTTGCTTAGCTTGCTTTCTCGATATTCTCTAGCTGTAGATAGTTTGGGTAGAGTTGTTAATAATTGTCGACTAGTCACTGTGACGTCATCATCAACAAATACTTTCACACCTTCAGATATACAAAGACTTGATTTCTACGCTACAATATATATAATAATATAAAAGTCCCTAACAGAGTTTCTAGCATCAGTCTGTGTTGGGTACGCGGACACATTGGAATCAATGGCAATGAGCTAGAAGACTGCAGCAAAAATTGTCGCAATTTCTGTCCTATCACATTCATACTCTACTTTGCTTGAACTCATGCTCGAAACCTGAAATCTAACGCGTAAGGCTGCTTTATCATAATCGACTATTATATTTCCAAGACTACTCGACCAGATCCCTCAGAAGAATTGCTTCCACTCCAAGAAATCTCAAATTTATGCCAAAAATTCGCCATGGAGAGGCCACCACCATCATCCTCACGTGCCATGGTCATGTACTGGCATACATTACACATGTGCATCTCTAAAAAGACCCTACCTTCTCTCACTGTTCTGAAGAGCCACAGACAGTTGATCATCTCCTCTTCAGCTGTCCTGCTTGGACTGACCCACCTCAATCCTACATCTATGGCCAACCTCCTAAACTCAACCTCAGCATGGAACTTCCTGGTCAACTGATACAGCTCAGCAATAAAAAAAACGCGAGTAAAAGCGCTTATCACTAATCCATACTAGTGAGCTGGACTTCCTGGATAGTTGGCGTTCTGCCCTCCAGGAACCTGGGTTATAAATATCCTTCTCTGTTACGCAGACTTTGACTTTATCATCATCATCGATGCTGACGTCACTACACACTACTACGCTTCAACCTTTCTGTTTTTGATTTATCGCTCGCTTGTTTTAACAATATTTGTATTGGAAAAAACAAGTCGTTCCTTAAATAAATATATATTAGTTTATATCAAAAGGGATGTCCTCTTAACTACAAAATATGTGAGTACAAAACAACTTGAAATCCTTAAAAAGAAACATCGTATTTTTGCTAAGCCTATCAATTTGGTAGCAGAGCGTGGTTTGGGCGCGCGAATTGGACTAACCGCCAATTGATCCATTTAAATAAAAAAGAAATTAAATAATTAGACTAACCGCCAATTTAGAAAGAAAAAGTTGAATGAAAATGGATACACATAACTTAGCAAAAATCGAACAGTTAACAGAAAATAACTATACAACGTGGTCCATGAAAATGGAAGCAATTCTAGATTCAAAAGATCTCTTCGAGGACGTAATTGTTAATGACGAGCCAGACTTTACAAAAGATAAACTAGAATATGATATTTGGAAGAAAAAGAATCGGGAAGCATACAGCCTAATAATATTGTCACTTTCGGATGACTTAACAATCATCTTTCGAGGCGATAAAAGGGCCAAAAGAATTTGGTACTACATAAAGAAAAGGTTTGAAGGATCTCTAGAAAATGAAAGGAAAGACCTAATGTTGGATCTAGCCAGACTAAAATTGAACCCAAAAGAAAATGTTAACATGTATATTGTACGAGCACAGAAACTGGCACAAGAGATCACCCAGCTAGGAAAGACTGTAACAGAAAGAGAACTTGTACAATACATTGTTGAAGGACTCACACCTAACTTTGACACGATCGCAGCAGCACTGTCAACAAACAGAGAAATCTCCAGACTTGAGACAAACTCTACTGGATTTCGAGAAGAAAAGACAGGACAGAAGCAAAAATCATGAAAATGATTTCAGATCATCAGACAACAAATTCAAAGAAAAGTCATGCTTCATTTGCAAAAGAAAAGGACATTTCAAGAAAGACTGTTGGTTCAACCCTAACAACAAAGGAAATAAAAAAATACAACAAACAAAAATAACATGGCCAGTACAAGGAACTACCATAAAGAACCAAAACAAAACAAAGACACGGCCAGATCAGCAATCCAAGAACGAACAGAGGAACCATCCCAACGAAGAGACTCCACTTCAGAATACGCACTACATGTAAGCACAAGGGAGGAACGCCCGACGACTCAGGAGGTGTGGATAATTGATTCTGCGTGCACAAGCCACATGACTTCCCATGGTAAATGGATCGAGCACAAGACTGAGGAGAGAAGAAGCATACAAGTGGCGGAAGAAGGGACACATCGAATCTGCCTCATCAGGATCATTCCAAGCTACTGTACAAGGTAAAGACAAACTTTAAAACGCTGTAACCCTACATAATGTCCTCCATGTGCCACACCTGAAAGGAAATCTAATGTCTATTCCAAGCGTAGTAAGAAGAGGGAACTCTGTTCCTTTGAATTCTGAAGGAGCATACATATACTCTTCTGATGACAAGCTAATAGGAACAGGCAACTTTGATGGTAACATGTACACATTGAACCTATCACGTTTATCTGAAGCAACTCATGTTCCAAATGAACATTGTTTGATTTCAAAGGACAATTCTAGGACTGCATGGCACAGAAGGTTAGGACATCCTAGGGACAACAAATTAGACCTGATTTTGAAGAACAATCTTCTAAAAGGCTTGGACTCTATAAATGGTACCCTTGATCAATGTGATGCTTGCTCCTTGGGAAAAATGACCAAAGTACCCTATGTTCACACAGATAGCAATCAGGAAAGCTACCCCTTTGAAGCCATTTATGTCGATCTCTGTGGTCCAATGAGAATAAACTCCTTGGGCGGAAGTAAATATTTCTTGACCATTGTAGATGGATTTTCTAGGAGAATATTTGTAAAATTTCTCAAAGATAAACTCTCAGCAGCAGAAGTTTTGAAGAAGTTTATTGTAAAGAGAGAAAACGAGCTAAACTCAAAACTAAAACGACTTAGAACAGATAACGGAACAGAATTTATCAATAAAAACCTTGAAACCTTCATAGAATCCAAAGGAATTAAACATGAACTAACTACACCGTACACCCCAAGAAGCAATGGGAGAGTTGAAAGAGCTAACAGAACACTATCAGACAAAGGCCGAACACTTCTGGCAGACTCCCAATTACCCCTACACTTCCAGTCAGAAGCCGTGAATACAGCTGCATGTCTGTACAATCTAACTTCCACAACCAATGACCCAGACACTACCCCTATGGAAAAATGGAAAGGTAAAAAGCCATCCGTCTCTCACATCATGAGATTTGGTTGTGAAGTCTTCTATAAACTCGAGAATCATCAAAGACACAAACTAGAAGCTAAATCTAAGAGAGGAATATTTGTGGGCTATTCAAGATGCAGAAGAGCTTATCGAGTATTTGATATCACAGCGAGAGTCATTCTTGAAACCGCAGACATTCACTTCAGAGAGAACAATAATGTCATCTCGGAAGAAAAACAAAGTGATAATAATACGGACACTGACACATATTTCTTCATTCAGGAGGATGAACAACTGGACAATCATGTTCTATCAGATGTTGATATTGAAGAGCCAGCACCAGATACCATGATCAACAGACAGACAGAGTCAAGTAGATCAGACAGACCACAAAGAACTCGAACAATACCTAAAAGATTCGATGACTACATTCTGGCTACTACGAATGAAACCATTCCGAAAGACTATGAAGAAGCCATCGCATACGAAGACAAGAAACATTGGGAGAACGCAATGCTTGAGGAAATACAGAACATGTACTCGCATCAAGTATGGGAACTGGTACCTAGACCTGTAAACGCTAAAGTTGTCAAAAGTAAATGGGTGTTCAAAATATCTAAAGACCAAGAAAACAAAACAAAACTTACAAAGCTAGACTTGTTGCAATGGGATACAACAAAATCCCAGGAAGAGATTACAACGAAAGTTTCAGCCCTGTAATTAAAAATGCCACCCTCAGGACTATTTATCAATGGCAGCAACAAAAGATTCAGTCATTAAACTATTTGATGTGAAAGAAGCCTATCCAAATGGAAACATTGAAAACACAATATATTCATGGAACAACCTGCTGGATTTGTCCAAGACAGAAACAAAGTTTGCAAACTCAACAAAAGTATTTACGGTCTACCTCAATCCGGAAGATCATGGTATGAGAAATTCAGTCAAGTACTTCATGACTGTGGACTGGAAAAACTTAAATCTGATTCTTGCCTATTTAAATGGAAGAATGAAGACAAATACTTCTATGTAGGGATATTTGTTGATGACTTTATCACTGTCTCAGATTCTGAAGATACCTCGAACAGATTCATCAATAAATTGAGACATCACCTGGAAATAAAGGATGTAACATGTAAAGGCATGTTTTTGGGAATCAAGATCATACAAGACAAGGAGGGAATTTCGCTACAGCAAAGCCACTATGTACAACAAATATTGCAGAAATATGGAATGGAAACTTGTAAGGAAGTTCCAACACCAGGTTCCAAAGAAATCAATTTGAACAATCATATTGAAGATGACAATTGTGATCAGCACACTTACCAAGAAGCCCTTGGAATGCTAATGTTTCTAGCTGTTAACACCAGACCCGACATCGCTTACATCACTAGCAAACTTTCACAGTACTACAGACAACCAAAACAGATGCACTGGACATCAATCAAAAGAGTGATGAGATACCTACGCGGAACAATTGACCTAGGAGTGAAATTTTAAAGAGGGAAGACTGGAATCCTGAAGTCCTACACTGATGTCAGTTGGTCGACCACCCATGATGGAAAATCCTACTGCGGATATGTATTGAAGCTCGTCGAAGCAAATATAGACTGGAAAAGTAGTAAACAACCACTCGTCGCCCTCTCCACAATGGAAGCGGAAATGATAGCTGCTTGTGAAAGCTGCTGTCAGATTGAGTGGATAATAAACCTGTTACGAGAGCTGGAAGAATGAAATTTCATGGAAAAACCAACTGCGATCTATACATACAGTCAGTCATTGATCAACTGGATCTCCAGCCCTAAACAAAGCAGTCGCTGTAGACATATAAACAGAAAGTACCACTTCTTGAGAGACTGTTATGAATCCAGAGACATCTGCCTTCTGTACAAGCCATCTCAGGACCTGGAGGCGGATATCTTCACAAAGGACCTATCCCGAGATCAGATGAAGAAACACCTGGAAAACCTCAGCATCTTGGGAATAAAGACAAAGTAAGGAGGGAATTGTTACGCAGACTTTGACTTTATCATCATCGGTGCTGACGTCACTACACACTACTACGCTTCAACCTTTCTGTTTTTGATTTATCGCTCGCTTGTTTTAACAATATTTGTATTGGAACAAGTCGTTCCTTAGATAAATATATATTAGTTTATATCAAAAGGGATGTCCTCTTAACTACAAAATACGAGAGTACAAAACAACTTGAAATCCTTAAAAAGAAACATTGTATTTTTGATAAGCCTATCATTCTCTAAGGCCAATTCAGCTGTCCATAATTTCAACTACAGCGATTCTGAATGGCTCTACTGCTCTCATTCAAAGACACTGTCCAATTAAATTTACCAAGAAACAAACTGGCCTGGAAACATTTGGTTAAATGGTTCACTAAGGCTACCAAGACAGACTCCTAATCTACAGGATAGCCAGGGTAGAGTAGTTAGTAATCTATGGATACCTCCAGGAGCCTGGGTTACCGATGTGCTGCTATTACTATTACCCAGGTCAACTACTCAAGCTCTCCTACTGTTTAGGAATCTGTTTTGCCTCCCTTAGTAAAAAGATTCACCAATTGTTTACAGGCAGGTTTGTTACCTAGTAGGTTAAACAGAACATTGTGCTGTTGTAAGAAAGTAGTGTCAAGGGTGTAGTCGTTTGTGTGCAGAGTTTTAGGCTCATAGATTGTTGAGCTCTGGAAACCAAAAGGAATAATACTCTGCTAGTGATCTCTTTTGACTTGTATATAAAATCTATATTAATAAAATGCAAATTTCATAAGAGGACATCACTAAAAACTTTCGTTACAATGCATCAATTTCGACCAAATTTTCAACATTTATGTAAAACGAGATGGAACAGGTTTTGCTTAACATCAAAATATTTTTCCCTAACATTAACATGCGTAACTTCGCTGTTATCGATTAAATACAAAAAAATCAACAGAGTTAATTTTATTTATATATAAATACAAAATTAAAATCCAACAGAGTTAATATTTTTACATACTAGCTAATAATCTCAATCTAAAAATATAATATAAAAAGCCAACAATGAAGAATGAATGTAATATAAAAAGCCAACAATGAAGAATGAATGTAAGATAAAAAGCCAACAATGAAGAATGAATGTAAGATAAAAAGCCAACAAAGAAGAGTAAATCTACTTATATAATTGCCTTATTCTGTCTGTGTGAAGTTCACAGATATATTTTGGTCAGAATATAATATAAAAAGCCAACAATGAAGAGTAAATATGATATAGAAAGCCAACAATGAAGAATGAATGTAAGATAAAAAGCCAACAATAAAGAGTAAATGTAATATAAAAAGCCAACAATAAAAAATAAATTTAAGATAAAAAGCCAACAATGAAGAGTAAATATAATATAAAAAGCCAACAATGAAGAATAAAGGCAATGTGACACGGCAATGTGACACGGGAAAAGTTCACTAGATAAAACTATGATTTTCTAATGTAGAAAATTAGGAAAGACAGAATTCAGGATGACACGGCACACAGGGACCGGGAAAAAATGTTCACTTTATCGAGAGATTCAAATTTACGAGTTTCAAATTATCAAAATATATCTTTTTTTTTAAATAAGTTTTTAGAGAATTGTTTTAACAAATGTTCGCTAGACAAACCTTTACTCGGGTAAAATCCCGGGCGAAGCCGAGTACGTTTTATAAGTTTATAGAGAATTGTTTTAACAAATGTTCGTTAGACAAACATTCACTCGGGTAAAACCCAAACCCGGGCGAAGCCAGGCACATCCGCTAGTATATATTATAATAGGAAATAAACTAATGCTTAGTTAATCTTGCCTCGTCTTGGATAACAACACATGGTGGCAGCGGTAAACTGAATTCATAAAGAAGGTCGTTGTTCGAAGAAAATTTGAAATTCGACATCAAGCAAGCTTAGAAGCGGTAAACTGAATTCATAAAGAAGGTCGTTGTTCGAAGAAAATTTGAAATTCGACATCAAGCAAGCTTAGAAGCGGTAAACTGAATTCATAAAGAAGGTCGTTGTTCGAAGAAAATTTGAAATTCGACATCAAGCAAGCTTAGAAGCAGTAAACTGAATTCATAAAGAAAGTCGTGTTCGAAGAAAATTTGAAACTTGACATCAAGCAAACTTTTCGGTAAGTTATATTATATTATAAATAAATCTTTATATAATGTCCCAAAATTATAATTGTGTAGCCCCAGAACCTTTTAATTTTTCAAATCCAGGTGATTGGCCAAAATGGATTAGGAGATTTGAACGTTTTAGGCAGGCAAGCGGGTTAATTAATAACCCAGAAAATGAGCAAGTTAATATGCTCGTGTACTGCATGGGTGATAATGCAGATGACATTTTGTTGTCATGTAAAATAGCACAAGTGACCAACTAGAAAATTATAATAAAGTTATTGAATGCTTTGAAAGTCACTTATAAATATATATAAAGACGTAATATAATTTATGAAAGGGCAAGATTTAATCAAAGATGTCAGCAGGAAGAAGAAAAGGTGAATGAATTTATCACAGCACTCCATAGCCTAGCTGAGCACTGCAATTTTGGGATGTTACATGATGAGTTGATTAGGGATAGGATAGTTGTTGGAGTAAGGGATAGAGCATTATCTGAAAGAATGCAACTTGATACAGACTTGACCTTAGTAAAAGCCACACTAATGGCAAAGCAATTAGAAAGTGTCAAAGAACAGCAGTCTAGCCTTTACCAACAAGATTCTATAGATCAAATAAAGAAAATGCCTAATCACATAAAAGAAACAAAAAGGCACGAACAAAAAATAAGACAATTCAAGTCAAACCAGTTGGGAGGGTCATCACATGGATGCACCAGGTGTGGCAATTCAAATAATCATGATTGGAAAAATTGCCCAGCTATGAACTCGTATTGTAGTAAATGCAAGAAAAAGGGCCATTATGCCAAAGTATGTAGATCAGAAGCCCTAAATGAAATAAAATCAGAGATAGCTTTTTTGGGATCTGTAGAGGATAATTCCAAGAAATGGATAGTACCAATTAAGGTAAATAATAGACAAATTAATTTTAAAATTGACACCGGAGCTGATGTCAACGTACTCCCCCTACAATATTATTATCAAAGTTTCCAAAGAATAAAACTGGAAAAATCTGATAAAATATTACAAGGTCCAAATGGAATACCCTTGGAAACAGTTGGAATGATCCACGTAGAACTTCAAAATAAAGGCCAGCACTTAAACTCGAAAATATACATTGTTGATAAACTAAAGCAGCCACTTCTCTCTGGGGAGACAAGTGAAAAATTAAACATTGTGAGAATGATTCAGCAATTATCATCAAATTTTTTAAATCCAAAAAGAGAGTTTCCAGAAATATTTAATGGTTTAGGACATGCTAAAATAAATTACAAAATATCCCTACAACCAGATGCGAAACCATACGCTTTATGCACCCCTAGGAGAGTTCCAATTCCCTTAATGAAACAGGTAAAGGAACAACTTGAAGAGATGACCAGGCTAGGAGTCATTGAATCAGTAGAAGAGCCGACTGAGTGGTGTGCGGGAATGGTCGCAGTATCGAAACCAGGAGGAAAAATAAGAATTTGTGTTGATTTAACGAAGCTAAATCAGTATATAAGAAGAGAAAATTATCCGCTACCTGCGACAGAGCATATCCTGGGACAGCTGGGAAATGCTTGCTATTTTTCCAAGCTAGATGCAAATTCTGGATTTTGGCAGTTTGGGTTAGCTAAAGAATCCCAAAAAACTAACCACCTTTATAACGCCATTTGGCAGGTTCTTTTTCAAAAGAATCCCATTTGGAATAACGTCGGCACCAGAAATCTTTCAAAGAAAGATGACTCAGCTTCTGGGCAAAATAGAAGGGGTTGTATGCTTCATGGATGATATTGTAGTATACGGATCTTCCTTAGAAGAACATAACGAAAGGGTACGCCAAGTTTTGAAGAAAATCCAAGAAGAAGGGATGACACTCAACCCAGAAAAGTGTCAATTTGGAGTCAAAACTGTAAAATTCCTGGGACACACATTGAGTTCAGAAGGCTTATTCATTGACGAAGAAAAGCTCGATGCTATTACAAAAATGGAGGCGCCTAGATCAACAAAAGAATTGAAGTCTTTCTTAGGCATGGTGAATTATTTAGGAAAATTCATTCCCAACCTTGCGGATAAATTACAACTCTTGAATTCGTTACTAAGTACAAAAAACGAGTGGGTTTGGGATGAACCTCAGAAAAAGAGCTTTAACCTGCTGAAACAAGAGTTAGTATCTAGACCTAACCTCGCTTTATTTGATCCCTCAAGAACGACCATAGTATCGGCTGATGCTTCTTCATTTGGATTAGGTGGGGTTCTAAGACAAGAACAACCTGATGGATCTTTAAAACCTATAGCTTATGTATCTAGAACACTTTCAGAAACGGAGAAAAGATACAGCCAAATTGAAAAAGAAGGACTGGCTATAGTATGGACTTGTGATCGACTAAAGGATTATGTTACAGGTATTAAAATCCATATTGAAACAGATCACAAACCACTGATTGCCATTTTTACGTCCAAATCCTTGGAAGACATGACTCCCAGACTTCAGCGATTAAAAATGAGGATGATGAGGTATTCTTATCAAATAAGTCACATTGCGGGCAAAAAGCAAATAGTGGCTGATATGTTATCAAGGAAGCCTATGTCTAAACCACATAAAGATGAATTGGAAGAAGAACTTTCTGCGTACATCCAATCCATTGAATTTCCAGCAACAGAAGAAAGACTTTTGGAGATTTCTAGAAAGCAAAAGGAAGATTCACTTTGCTCTCAATTGGCTAAATACTGTATGAGTGGATGGCCTAAGAATAAAAGAGAAGTAGATCCAGCACTAAGAGGATACTGGCAATTTCAGGAGGACCTGACCTATCAGAATGGTCTTCTTCTTAGAGGACAAAGAATTCTAATCCCTAAGTCATTGAGGAAAGATATCCTTGAGAAATTGCACCAAGGCCATTTTGGGATCAATAAATGCAGATCTAGAGCAAAAGAATCGGTTTGGTGGTTAGGAATTTCCCAAGAGATTGAAAGGATGGTTTCGTCGTGTACAAAATGCTTGAAGGAGAGAAAACCCAAGCATGAACCTTTGATGCCCTCAGAATTTCCGATCAGACCTTGGCAAAAAGTCGGAATGGATCTCTTTTATCTAAATGGGAGATGGTATCTAATTGTATGTGATTACTATTCCAGGTACCCAGAAATATCACTTTTACAAAATCTAACTGCTCAAGAGGTAATAGGCCGTCTTAAATCTATATTTGCTAGGCATGGAACACCTGAGACTGTCAGAAGCGATAATGGACCACAATTCCAAAAAGTTCTGGGTTCCGAATTTTCAAAATTTTCTAAGGAATGGTCTTTCAAACATATCACATCCAGCCCGAAATTCCCTCAAAGCAATGGATTTATTGAAGCAATTATCAAGAATATAAAGCAAAGTTTTAAGAAAGAAGAAGATTGCTATCTGACTCTTCAAGCATATAGAACGATGCCCCTGGAAAGTGGTTATAGTCCAGCTGAACTATTAATGGGACGACGCCTTAGGACCTCTGTTCCAGCAATAGAATCATCACTGATGCCAAGGTACTTGGACTCAGAAGCTTTGCAAGAAAGAGAGAAAAGGAGGGTGATCAACCAGAAGCACCTATATGATAAACGACACGATGTACATAGCTTGCCTCCGCTTCAACAAGGGGACAGCGTTTGGGTTAGAGATCAAAGAGTAAAAGGAAAAGTTCTTCACAAATCCGAAGAACCGCGTTCCTATTGGGTACAAACTCCCCAAGGAAAAGTTAGGCGAAACAGACTCCACCTCACACCTCTACCAAAAATGGGAGGTACCATGGATGCTTCTGAGGAGGGCCAGCGCCAGGAGCAGAGAAATGAGGAGACCCCCACTTCGACATCAACCCGGCTCTCAAGGAGATGCAAGGATGACCAGGAGCAAGAGACCAAGGAGGATTGCCCTACATCAACGGCCTCATCTACAAGAGATGGAAGGATGCAGAGGGACAACCAAGACCAGGATCCAGAGAAGAGCCTCCTTTCAATGCCAACCGTGCATACAAGATATGGAAGGGCAATCAAGATACCTCGAAGGTTCCTGTAAAGTTAAGGGAGGAGATGTGCAGAGTTTTAGGCTTATAGATTGTTGAGCTCTGGAAACCAAAAGGAATAATACTCTGCTAGTGATCTCTTTTGACTTGTATATAAAATATATATTATAATAGGAAATAAACTAATGCTTAGTTAATCTTGCCTCGTCTTGGATAACAACACAGTTTGAATCGCTTTAGTTAGAATTCTGGATTCTAAGAGATGTTGCTGTGAATATTTTAAATAACATAAATTGACTTGTTTTTGTTGTAAATTTCCGCTTATTTTTTATGTGGTATTTAGGGGAAGATGCTGGGCAGATTAGGGAAGATGATTGAAGATTAACAAAAATACCATAAAGCAATGAATGCTGTAAACTTCATTTTCCTAACTGACTCCAGGAATACATGCTATATCAAAGCAAAGACTTCATCCAAGAAGACAGGTCTCTATAGACGCTACATTGATATAGCTAACCTTACACCATAAGAAAAAGAACAAAAAGCTATTAGGGATAAACTTTCAGTACTTTGAAGGAATTTATAACAGAAATTCATCATGCCCATAGCAACAAAATTTTCGGGCTGGGTTACAGCTCCTAGAGGGAAGGAGCTAGTAGCATAATATTTATTATTAATAATCAGTTTACTAATTATAATATTGTGTTACATAGTCATTTATACATTTTTTTTTGCGCATTCTCTTTTTTGTGAGATGTTTTGATAAAAAAAAATCGATTTGATATCCTGAAAATTATCTTCCCTTATTTTTCTACAGATGTTGCCCGCTTTACCTATATTTAGAATTGCATGGATACCTAGGCACGAAAAAACAAACTGTTGTAAGATTTAGGTACTTACAGCTTGTAGGAAGGCATGAGGACGTTGAGGATTATATGATAATAATCTTTATTATCCATTTAGCAAGAAAGACAAAGTTATGGTAGCGAACAGTTATTGTAATATAGAGAAGAAGGTAAACAAACAGTTGTGATGATGATAGGTCCAGTGTGGCGCTAGCTGTCGTAGCATTCAGTTATCCAACAAATCCCCGGCATGAATGTGGAGACATCACGAGGTTGTAGCGTAACTTCTCAAATGTCGGCCTTGGTAGCGGCTTGGTCAGAATGTCCGCCTTCATGTCGCCAGTGGGGCAGTAGACCATTTTTATCACTGTCTTCTTCTGAAGATCCTTCAGGTGATGGATCTTGGTTGCGATGTGCTTGGTTCTAGAAGACACTTTTTCGGATGAACATATCTTGAGACATGATTGATTGTCTTGGTGGAAGTAGATTGGAGCTTTCTGTTCCAGTTCGAGATCCTTTAGCAAGTCGAGAAGCCATAACAGTTCTTGTGAGGCTTCAGCTGCGGAGATAAGTTCCGCTTCGGTGGATGAGAGAGATACGCAACCTTGTTTCCCAGTCATCCATGAGATGGGGTTTGAACCCAGTAAGAACAAGTTTCCCCTTAGTGATTTTCTGTCGGTGTTGTCGCTTGCCCATGTGGCATCGCTGTATGCTTCCAGCGTGGGAGGTTTTTGGTTAGATATGCGTAGCTCGAGTTCTTTAGTAGTTTTTAGATATCTTACGATTCTTTTTGCTGCATTCCAGTCACAATTTCTAGGATTCTGGTTTCTGCTGCTGAGTATGCAGACTGGAGCTGCGATATCTGGTCTGGATACTACGCTTAGGTACAATAGTGAGCCTATCAGTTGTTGGTAATGGACGTTGTTTGGTAGAAGTTTTTCATCAGATATACCGGGATATCCGCTTTCCATGGGAGTGAAAGTAGGTTTCGCTTCTTGGAGATTGTACCTTTCAACTAATTCTTGGATTTTATTCTTTTGGCTCAGAAGGAGTTCACCTTCTCTGTTCCTTGAGATTTCTATACCAATGAATTGAGTGGGGTCTCCAAGGTTCTTTATTTCGAATTCTTTTTCGAGAGTTTTTACAGTGTTTTGGATGATTATTTTGGAATCGCTTGCGAGGAGCATGTCATCCACATATAGAATCAAGTAGATGGAATGGTTTTCTTCATTCTTGGTGAATAGGCATGGGTCTACAATGCTCTGTTTGAAGTTATTTTTAATTAGAGTGCTTGCAATTTTTGTGTTCCAAGATCTTCCAGCTTGTTTTAGACCGTAAATTGCCTTCTTTAGTTTGCAGACTTTGTTTGTTTGTTTTGTATGGAGTCCTTCTGGGAGTTCCATGTAGAGTTCTTTATCTAGGTCGCCGTGTAGGAACGCTGTCTTGACGTCGAGGTGGTTCACTTGCATCCCTTTGTAGACTGATGCAGCTAGGAAGGCTCTAATTGTAGAATGCTTCACAATTGGTGCCTGAATGTCTTGAGCTTCAGTTTTGTACAGCATGTAGTCATTTCTTATGGGAGGTATTCCCTTTGTTGGTCTCGTGGATCTTCTTTGTGTGACCACTTGTGTTCCTGTGCTTGTACCGGGTTGAATGTAATCCTCGGTTTCTGAGTCCTCAAGGTTTTCGGATTGTGTTCCTGGTTCCTGACTTTCCTCTGCATTACCAATATGATTGGAGGAAGTTAGATCTGTACTTAGTACTTGTGGTGAAGTTGTTTTTGTGGAAGCGTGGTGAAACCCATTTTCTTTTTCTATAAATTTTACGGATCTGCTGATTGTGATGTTGTCTGTGTCGTGCAGGATTCTGTATCCTTTGCTTCGATCATCGTATCCAAGAAAGATCCCTTCGATAACTTTGCTATCCAACTTGTTTCTTTTTATCTTGGGAATATAGGCGAAGGCTTTACATCCGAATCTTTTTAGATGCTTCAGACTGGGCTTCCTGTTGGTCCATAGTTCAAATGGAGTCTTGTCTGTAGCTTTCGAGGGTATTCGGTTGTGTAGGTAATTAGCTGTGGTAACCGCTTCCGCCCATAGAGACTGTGGGAGTCCTGAGTCAAACAGCATGCATCTTGTCATCTCCGTTAGTGATCGATTTTTCCTTTCGGCTACTCCGTTCTGGGCTGGTGAGTAGGGGACTGTTAGCTGATGTTTGATTCCGCTTTGGTTCAGGAAATCTTCGACTTGTCGGTTTACGTACTCACGACCGTTGTCTGTCCGTATGGTTTGGATATTTTTTCCAAATTCCGTGTGTGCTGAGATGACGTAGTCTTTTATTTTTTCATAGGCTTCGTCCTTTCCTTTCAGGAGGTAGGTCTTCGTGTATCTGCTGTAGTCATCAGTGAAGGTGATGAAGTATCTCTTACCGCTGAGAGAGTTAGTTGGTAATGGACCGCAGATATCACTGTGGACAAGTTGAAGCGTTTCAGTCGCTCTGTACTCTGTCTTCTTTGGAAATGGGGTTTCGGTGAGTTTTCCTTGAATGCACTGAACGCAGTCTGTGCTGTGCGAACAGTTATTTAGACTTAGTCCTCTTGCTAGGTTCTCATTTCGAATCTTCTTAATTGATTCTATATTTCTGTGCCCTAGTCTGTCGTGCCAGAGCATGAGGCAATTTTTGTTCTTGCAGTGGTTTTGTTTTGCAACATTTGCTTTGAATGTGCGAGTTTGGGGGTTGTCATCCAGGTGGAGTCGGTACATTCCATTGTCAAGTATACCGTTCGCGAGGGCTGTGTTGTCTCTTTCGATGGTACACCAATCTCTGTTGAACGTTACTTTACATCCGTTGGAGGTGGCCGCACTCACTGACAGAAGGTTGTCTGTTAGTTCCGGGATGTAGAGAACTTTTGTGAGAAGTAAGGTGTCAGTCTTTCCTTGGGGTGTGATGACTTTGATTTCTCCTTGTCCTATCCCTTTGACCTGCAGCTTATTGCCATTAGCAACCACAACATTTTGTGTTTGTTCTCTGTTAAGTTCAGTGAAGAAGCTTTCATCGTACGCCATATGAGATGTGGCTCCAGAGTCGATGAACCAGTTGTGTACACTTGCTTCTCGTTGAGTGCAATTGAGAGCTTTTGGGTTAGGTCCTTTTGTTGTTCTCTGGTTTGTGGGTTGTTCTTGGGTGACACTCGACTGATTTGTGTACTTTGGTACGTTTCCTCTTCTGAAGTTTTCATATTTGTACTCTTTGTTGCTGTTGTTTCGCTTTTGATAGTGCCAACATTCTTCCTTGGAATGGTTTGGTTTGTGGCAGAAAGAACAGAATTTCTTCTCTTTTTCTCTTCTTTGGCTTGAAGCTCTGTGGAGGCTTTTTAAGGCTTTTGATGCGGTGCTTTCGTCTTTCGAGCTTTCTACTCTGCGTGTGTGTTCATCAAGGAGTTTGTTCTTGGTAAATTCAAGCGTTAGCTCGTCATCAGGCCTTGATTCCAACATCGTGATGAGATTGGAGTAGCTCTTTGGAAGCGAGCAAAGCAGTATAGCCGTGATGTGAGAGTCCTTTAGTGTTTCGCCAATGGTTCGCAGTTTGTCAACTATTTCCATCATGGTAGTGATGTGCTGCTGCATGTCTTTGTCTTCTTCGAGTTTTAAGCTGTATAGTTTCCTTAGCAAATAAATTTTTCCTGAGAGTGTTTTTCTTTCATAGATATTCTTAAGAGTGTCCCAGGTAGCTTTGGCTGTTAGTAGGTTTTTGACATGCACTATTTGTGAGTCGGCGATGCTTAGATTAATGATAGCTCTAGCTTTTGAGTCTTTCTTTTTCCATTCGACTTTAGGTTCATCTGGAATATTTTCGGTGACAACTTCCCAAAGATCTTCCTTTTGCAAAAGCATTTCGATTTTGAAAGACCATAGTGAGTAGTTATAGCCGTCGAGCTTATTTAGGGTTACATCGTGGCTCGGGAGTGACGCCATTTTTGCTAAGCCTTTTTTCTTTGTCTTAACTCGTTAGTTGAATTTCATGCAATATTCAGTCTCATAATCTAATTGTTGTAAGATTTAGGTACTTACAGCTTGTAGGAAGGCATGAGGACGTTGAGGATTATATGATAATAATCTTTATTATCCATTTAGCAAGAAAGACAAAGTTATGGTAGCGAACAGTTATTGTAATATAGAGAAGAAGGTAAACAAACAGTTGTGATGATGATAGGTCCAGTGTGGCGCTAGCTGTCGTAGCATTCAGTTATCCAACACAAACAAACAATTTTTTAAAGTGTCACAGCACACATTGCAGAAATTACTGAATATCATTCACTCAATTTGAATCGGAAATAAATAAATTCTTATTTGGTACAAATATATAGTAAATATTTTATGCCTTATGTGGGCGAATGCTATTCATTGAAATGTGAAAATGAATAATTTCATCTGGACAATCTCCACCTTTTCAATAATATATATATATTTTTAGATATTACTGAAATAAAATATAAAACACAAAAATGAAAATTAAATTATAAAATTTGTGTGATTTAAAATTTGTCATAAAATGAAGATCACTATATTTCAAAAATAATGTAAAAACACATTCAATGTCATTGAATAATTATGAACCACGAGTGCCAGTTATTCTCTTTCCTTTTTTTTTTGATATGTTTTGATTACAAAATGTATTATTTAATCTTTAACTAATCTATAGATATTTTTATGTGTAGATTTTAAATTAACTCTCAATACAAAAATTTAAAACAACAAACATCACACAATTTATAAATTCCACCAAAATTTTATATTTACATTTTCTCTAAAAAAATATATATTTTTAGTTTTTGTTAATACCATATGAAACAGTAAGTACGTATATTATATTTATAATTTTATATTAAAAAAAAAAAACGACCTCTCTGCTATTAAAATATTCACCTCCATAAAAAAGTTATTTCAATTTGTCAATTATATGTTAATATATAGCTTGATTGTTTGCGATAAAATTCCAGTTATAAAAGTGAGCTCAAAAATTAAATCACGGGTTGTATTAATAAGCCTTATTTTTCAATAAATATTTTTTATATTTAATTATTGATGTGGGTGTGGCCATACTGTTAATGTCAAAAATGATATATGAATGTGTTTAATTGCTTTTCATAAAATTTCTTCTATCAATATTACATCCTAAATATTTCATTTTAATAAAACTAATATATATAAATCACAATCATCTTTTAAATTCTTTCTCTTCACAATAAATTTTATAATTCAATTTGTAAAAGTGAGTTTTTAAAATAATGATAAAAACTATATATATAAAATATGAAAAAAATAGCACAAAAGTGAAAAATTGTAATGGGATCAAGTTGATAATTAAAGAAAAAAGACATTTCCAGATCTTACAACTAAAAGTTGATGATGGCTTGCGGCATCTGTCAGAATAAATATAAACTAATCAATTGATTTATAATTATTCCACAAAGGCAGACGCATTCTACTTCACCCAATCACTCATCCACTTTACTCATCCATTGATGAGCTCTACTCATCCCCGACAGACACCATCAAAAGTCTCAAGCTTTACAAGCTTGATACCTTAATATGATTGAGTAGAGATAAGAAAGAAGAAGAAAAATATTATTCCAAAATTGGCCAAATACCCTTTCTTGAGTAATCAAGAAAAGCTAACTACATACATGTTTCACGCTGTTAGCCCTCTTAAGCATGGTGCAAGTTGTAGATGTCTAAAAAAGCTACCAATTGAATCTTCTTTAAAAATCGAGGAATGCATATTCAAGGAGGCTGGAAGGTCATGAGAATGCCAAACTATATAAAAAATAGTACAAAAGTGAAATTGTCTTCTTCTTTCTTATCCTTACTCAATCATATCAGGGTATCAAGCTTGTAGAGCTTGTTGATGGTGTCTGCTGGGGATGAGTAGAGTTCATCAATGGATAAGTCAATACAGTCAATAATGTATTTTGGAGTTGCAGGTTGACACTTAGTACATAGTGGGAAAATCTTGCAACCATTCTGTAAAGTCATTGTCCGTAGATGACTAGACTTAAAGTCTGGAAATCAAGGACTGTTGTTCTCTTGGGAGGACAAAATTGTTATTGTACCTCCTGTTCTGTACCAGTTATGTGCAGCGTTAGATTTCCATTCCTGCAGATATTGGATCTTGATGGTTCAGGGATGTTATATTGGGTTTAGGTGAATAAATTGACATTCTTACGGAAGGCTGGTCAGTGGAAGGCTGGTCTAAACCGTTGGTTGTCGACCGCTACGACCCTGGTTCAATTCCCGCATTGGGCACTTTTTTCTGATAAAAAAAAAAAAAATGCTCCAATGGCCCCCTATTCTTGCAAAAGTTCAACCCCACAATCGAGTGCAAGTAACCAAACGGGGCTCTGGCACATTTGTAAGTGCAAATTTGAACTGTTTTATGCATGTGTAGACATGTGGTTCACTTACAGTAAAAAGCAGTCGCTAACTACCCACCATGATTATCATGGCCTGTACCACGTGTACTAGGGATAAGCAAAAAAACCATTCTAACGCCCTTCCGGTCATAAATACCCAGTTCTTGATTTTTCATGAAGCCTCAAAGACCAGCTTTTTTGGTCATTGAGATACAGCTTGCACCACGCTGATGAGAGGAAACAACCCAAAATGCATACGTAGTTATCTTTTCTTTATTAATCAAGAAAAAAGTATTTGGCCAATTCTGGAATAATTGAAAATCCACAATTTGTTGATATTTATTCCGATAGATGGCGTAAGCCATCAGCAACTTTTAGTTTCACAATCAGATTGCCTTTCTCTTTAATAAATGTATATACAGTAAAACCCCGCTAAGACGAACCATGGCTATAACGAACCTTCCCTTATAACGAACCCATCGAAAATCCGCATTCCATTCCATTAAAATTACCATCGCTATAACGAACTTTTCACTTTTCAAACTAGCGAACTATCGCTATAACGAACCCAATTTTGGTCCCAAAATGATAAAATCTATTAAAAATACTATTCTTAAACGAACTTAGAATTGTAATTTAAAAAAAAAAATTAAAAAACAAAATTTTGAGCATGTTTAAAGCTCGCGGATCGCGATTTCAAAACAATAAATTTAGCGGCATTGTTAGTTTGATTTTTGCACTTTATTTTTGCTGTATGTTGTAAAATATTTACACATTATACTTTTTATTAATTAGAATATCTTTGCATCCATTAAATTTGAAATATAAAAAATGCAAATGGCTTCCAAAATGAAGAAAACAAAGGCATTTTAAAAACAAAAGCATTATTTCATTTAAAAAAAAAAGGCCATTTTCAGAACTTTTCAAAGTGAAACAACATAGGCAAAATGTTAAGAACATATTAAAATAAGAGAATATAACTTTTCTATTATAAAAGTTAAAATATAAAGTTATTAAAAATTGTTACAAAGAGGAATCAACTTCAACTTTTGCCGCGATCGCGATCGTACGTTTTAGAACTTAAAAAAAAAAAAAGTCCAAATAAACGGTCCCGTGATGAAACAAAAATTATTTTTATGCCATTAACTATGGTGATTTTAAAGTCAGCAATGTTTTGCATGGCAGGTTAAAAAAAAAACGAAATCTAGACCTAGAAGAATATGGGGAAACATGAAAGGGAAGAAAAACACTAACTTTATTTGAATGGTGCAATGCTTGGAAGAATGCTTTGAAACAACAAGGTATTAGAGCCATTTTTTTCAAGTAAAAATTGTATTATATAATGTGATAATGATGTTTTAAAATCATTTCATATCTTTGAATATATATTTAATAAAACTTTGCCTAGGATTTGTCTTGATTTTTAACTTAGACATAGAGGTACATGTATGTTAATCATAAGAAGAACCTATTATCTAATGATTTCTATTATTATTCAGTATTAATATAAGGAAATTAGTCAATTAAGGGAATTAAAATAAAGTGACCACTATTAAGAGGCAGCCTCTTCTTGTGTGTATGGCTGTTTTTTAATTATACGGTCTAAAATTTTTGAAAAGTAAAAAAAATAGCCAAACCGTGGCTATAGTGAACCGTGGCTATAGTGAACCAAAAGCTCTGTCCCATTGGGGTTCACTATAGAGGGGTTTTACTGTATTAATATTTACATATAAAGAATTTACATAAATATTTCTATAATTTTTCTGAATAAGAAAAAAAAAAAAAAAAAGATATTTAAAGAGCAAATTTTTTTTTAAATAAAAAAGAAAATCATTAATAAATATATGATTAAGTAAAATTTGGATGCTCGACTATTAAAGATAACAATCTATTGCTTTAACCTATGGATTGAACAATATTCACACACACACACACACACACACAAAAGCCTTTATTAAGACACACAGGTCTTACAGAGGATTCTCCTTGGGGTTACAAGACGGAGAAACCTATGAAAGTGGGAAATAAAAAAATGGAGAAAGATTATATACATATGGTAAATATATACAGATTATAAGAAAGAATAAAAAATAAGAAAAAAAAATTGGAAATATGGATGGGAGAAGTGGAGAGCGAAAAGAGGAAAGAAAACAGGTATTTACATATGGAACATACATATAATGGAACAAGTCAATTTAAGCTCTTCTGCTCACACAGCACAGGTGGACCATGGCTTTTCAAGAAATCTTTAAGAGATTTTCCAGGAAAATCCGAGTGTTCAGGGTTGTGATTGAACAATATTCCCCAATAATTCTTTCATGAATCTATATCCACTCCTGGACAAAACTTAAGGAAGTTGTACCTTTCAGCATGCATATCGGGATTCAGACAATAACTCTGAAAGATATTACTGTGACATTTATTGAAGACACATAAGATGGTTCACACCAAGTGTGAACAAAATTGCCTTTGTCTCCTTCAAAAAAAAAAAAAAAAGCGACCTCAAAGACTTTCCACTTCTTCAAGTATTGTCCATGAGTATAATAACGAATAGATTCAAAAAGGATAAGTTTCTTTATTTGAAAAATCATTCGAGCTTTCGGGCGCAAGCTGCCCTTCTACAGGAATAATAGATACAATTTTAAGTAATCATTGTCCATGAGTATAGCTAATAACAATAAATATTACATAAAGGATTTTGTGGTGGTGGTGTCTTGTCCATTCCATGGAAAGGGGTGGGGAGGATACCATTGCCCCGTTAGTCAGCCACATTTCAGAGTTCTCTGTTCACGGTTACCGTAAAGGCTCACGACACCGTACTACAGGGCAGTCCCTTACTTGTACTGCTTCTCCCACCCGCACAAAGGATTCGGTGAAAAAAGGAAATCAATTTTGGAATGATTCTCTTTTTTTTTTAGCACCTACATACCTCTCTTCCTTGTTCCTCTATTTGGGCAGGTGGTGATGTAGCAATCCAAATTGTGCATTGTCATTTCCTAATCTAACATATGATAAGGTACAATTTGGATTTTAGATTGCAAACACAAGGTAACAAACACCAAAATCTCCAAATATTTTAATAAATTGTGTGCCAACTTTTGGTAACAGTGTTGTTACCATTCAGTAATTTTGTCTAATGACAGTAACCGAAATGTAACACACTATGAAAATATTGTAAAAAAAAAGCTCCGCTTTTCAAATTTTTATAACCTTCATATACTTCAGTTGAGGAATTTTTCAATAAGATGAAAGATCTTATTAAAGGCCTATGTAAATAAGTATCACTAGCCGAATGACCCGGGCAACGCCCGTGTTTTACCCGATTGAATGTTTTGATTCAAATACTATTTGTTACAATTATAAATTGTGGTCATGTGGCCTAGTGGTCATGGCATCTGCCCGGTAAGCGGAAGGTCGTGGGTTCGATTCCCATCCCTTGACACTTTTTTTTATTTTATCCATTCTGACCAAAATCTATCCGTGAACTTCACACAGTGAACTTCACACAGACAGAATAAGGCAATTATATAAGTAGATATGTAAATTCCAGTGTTTTTATTCTTTTATTTATTTTTACTTTTTGTTTTTCTTTTCCTTGGATTTGCCTAGTCTGATATGTTTATGATCTTGATTGTTTTAATTAAGTTTTCCTGTACAGTAGAACCTCCCTGTAAAGGACAACACCTAAATGCAGAGCCAAAGTGTCTTTTAGAGAGAGGTGTCCTCATACTGAGGAGTTGCTAAATAGTAAAAATGGTAATTTTGTAAATGAAAACTGTCCTTTACTAGCGCGAGTGTCCTCTCATGGAGGTTCTACTGTATTGGCAATGAAAACTGTCCTTTACAGAGAGGTGTCCTCTAGCCCAAGTGTCCTCTCATGGAGGTTCTACTGTATTGGCAATGAAAACTGTCCTTTACAGAGAGGTGTCCTCTAGCCCAAGTGTCCTCTCATGGAGGTTCTACTGTATTGGCAATGAAAACTGTCCTTTACAGAGAAGTGTCCTCTATCCCGAGTGTCCTCTCATGGAGGTTCTACTGTATTGGCAATTAAAACTGTCCTTTATAGAGAGATGTCCTCTAGCCCAAGTGTCCTCTCATGGAGGTTCTACTGTATATAAATTTCATTATTACCATTAAAGGTGATTAGCCTTTCCTTTTTTTCATTCTTTTCATTTTCAGACTCCACGTATAAGACTTATAATAAAAGGTTTTGTTTGTTGTGTGTGTATGTATAGTTATAGAAAAATATTATTTTATTTTAAATTATAATTTCATAGATTCAAATACTCTGTTAAATCGACCGCCAGAGGTCATGCTTCCCCTATAAAAACTCGTTGTTGTTTTATCCCAATGGCCGGCTCAAAACATTTGTACATTATGTAAATAAGCTTTTCATTTTTTTTATTCTTAAGCCTTAAGCCAGGCAGTACTTTTATCAAATTATGTCTTTTATACATTCCTTAGCTCAATTTAAAGCAACCTCTGATCAAAACCATTATTATTTTTATTTCAAGATTTTTAACCACGACTGCATTACCATAGCATAATCTCAACAATTCTAAAATACAACAGAAATCTCATTCATCTTTATTTATAACATGTATAGTTTGCCTTTTTTGGATTTTCTGTTTTATTCCTTTTATTCGAATGTCCATCCTAGTCTCCACAAACTGTAGCCATTCTTGAATGATGAGGCACAATTTGGATAATAGATTATAGCTACAAGGTAATAAGACCTTATCCAAATATATTAATAGTGTGTGACGTTTCAGTAACAACGTTATTACAGAAACGTCACATACTATTAATTTATTTGGATAAGGTCTTATTACCTTGTAACTATACATTGACTAAAGAGAGATGACAGAGAGTAAATTAGGTTATTGCCTATTCCCTCTGATAGGATTCAGATGAAAAGGTTCCAGAGTCTCAGTTTCTCTATTGTCAATTACAGAAGAAACCTTCATGGAGAGAGGGAAAGGAGGGTGCTGTTAGTCTGGAGACCTGGGAGTACCACTTTAGAGTGTAGTATGAGTATTAATTAATTAATTGTGTGGGACATTTCAGTAACAATGTTGTTACAGAAACATCACACACTATTAATTTATTTGGATTAGGTCGTATTTTCTTGTAGATGTACATTGACTAAAGAGAGATGACAGAGTAAATTAGGTTATTGCCTATTCCCTCTGATAGGATTCAGATGAAAAGGTTCCAGAGTCTCAGTTTCTCTATTGTCAATTACAGAAGAAACCTTCATGGAGAGAGGGAAAGGAGGGTGCTGTTAGTCTGGAGACCTGGGAGTACCACTTTAGAGTGTAGTATGAGTATTAATTAATTAATTGTGTGGGACATTTCAGTAACAATGTTGTTACAGAAACATCACACACTATTAATTTATTTGGATTAGGTCGTATTTTCTTGTAGCTATACATTGACTAAAGAGAGATGACAGAGTAAATTAGGTTATTACCTATTTCCTCTGATAGAATTCAGTTGAAAAGGTTCCAGAGTCTCAGTTTCTCTATTGTCAATTACAGAAGAAACCTTCATGGAGGGGAAAGGAGGGTGCTGTTAGTCTGGAGACCTGGGAGTACCACTTTATAGAGTGTAGTATGAGTATTAATTAATTAATAGTGTGTGACATTTCGGTAACAGCGTTGTTACAGAAACATCACACACTATTAATTTATTTGGATTAAGTCTAATTTTTCTTGTAGCCATTCTTGTAGTAACAGAATGTTGTCTAGACCTCTCAATAAGAGTGTAGTGGGTTTCAGGTTTCCTGTTTTAGAACCTAAGGGCATTCTTCTGTAAGGTGGGTCCATCTGTATCCTTGTTTTTCTGTCCCTCAACTAACTTATTCAATATCCCCCCTCTCAATTTGATTCCAGAACATTTGTCTTTTTTTTTCAGAGTTCTTTGTACTTCCACATCATCTTGTAGCAGTGCCATCTCAGATATAGTGAAGTCTGCCATCATTGAATGGCATTTCACCCTATTATTGCACAATTTAGTTTATAGATTTTAGAACTACAAGATAATAAGACCAAATACATTAATAGTGTGTGATGTGTTGGGTAACAATGTTCTTATCATTATTAGAAAAAGCTCACGTTGGAATTCCTGGTAATGAGCTGGCAGACTCACTGGCAAAGGCTGGAGCTCTTGGCCTACCTGAAGTCAGAGAATCTACCACCCAACTAGACGAAAGAGACCTCCTCCATACCATCAAAACCCAATGCCTGCAGGAATGGAAATCTAATGCTGCACATGACTGGTACAGAGCAGGAGGGACAAGCACCGGTTCTGTCCTCCCAAGAGAACAACAGTCTTTGATTTCCAGACTTAAATCTGGTCATCTACAGACAATGACTTTCCAGAATGGCTGCAAGGTTTTCCCACTATGTACTAAGTGTTAACCTGCAACCCCAAAACACATTGTTGACTGTATTGACTCATCCATTGATGAGCTCTACTCTTCCCCGGCAAACACCATCAAAAGTCTCAAGCTTTACAAGCTTGATACCTTAATATGATTGAGTGGAGATAAGAAAGAAGAAGAATACAGTTAAACCTGTCTATAGTGCCCTTTTGGGGGTGTTGAATTATAGTCGGTTGAATTAAAAAGTAGGTGTTGAATTCTAGTCGGTTGAATTAAAAAGTAGGTGTTGAATTCTAGTCGGTTGAATTAAAAAGTAGGTGTTGAATTCTAGTCGGTTGAATTAAAAAGTAGGTGTTGAATTCTAGTCGGTTGAATTAAAAAGTAGGTGTTGAATTCTAGTCGGTTGAATTAAAAAGTAGGTGTTGAATTCTAGTCGGTTGAATTAAAAAGTAGGTGTTGAATTCTAGTCGGTTGAATTAAAAAGTAGGTGTTGAATTCTAGTCGGTTGAATTAAAAAGTAGGTGTTGAATTCTAGTCGGTTGAATTAAAAAGTAGGTGTTGAATTCTAGTCGGTTGAATTAAAAAGTAGGTGTTGAATTATAGTCGGTTGAATTAAAAAGTTGGTGTTGAATTCTAGTCGGTTGAATTAAAAAGGAGGTGTTGAATTATAGTCGGTTGAATTAAAAAGTAGGTGTTGAATTCTAGTCAGTTGAATTAAAAAGTAGGTGTTGAATTCTAGTCGGTTGAATTAAAAAGTAGGTGTTGAATTCTAGTCGGTTGAATTAAAAAGTAGGTGTTGAATTATAGTCGGTTGAATTAAAAAGTAGGTGTTGAATTCTAGTCGGTTGAATTAAAAAGTAGGTGTTGAATTCTAGTCAGTTAAAGAGGTTCTACAATAATGCGGTGTCTGTGTGTGTATTCAGTGTCTTTCCTAGGAGCTGGATGAATCCATGGCAGACTGGTCTCACTGTCAACGTCTGGTGGTGGGAACCTTGGTTCTCATCTTTGTGGACATTACCTGGGTGGCTTCCTCAGAGTTCACCAGGGTGAGTGGATCTACCATCCTCCCTGACTGACCTTGTAGACCTCTGTGGTGGTGCTATGTTGGCAGTACCTCTACAAGGGAGAAAACTTCAACAAACCTTTCTTCACCACCTACTTCAAAACCAGCTTGTTTACCATCTATCTCCTGGGCTTTGTTTTCTATAAGCCTTGGAGGAACCAGTGTGGATCCAATGCATCCGTCTACAGGGTAATTCTTTTCTCTCCCCCCCTCTCTCTCCCAACATTTATAATACACCTATCCCCCGATTTACACGGTACTTGTTTTACACGTTTTCGCTTTTACACGGTTTTCCAAATAAGTTTTTTGTTTTTGTTTTTATCGCACTATACTAAATGCTACTGTGATTAAACACATGCGCTGTGTACACATCTCACGAGGAATCCCGAGCTTATGTGCTGACTACATATCTTAACCTGTCAATGCATTTTATTTTTATTTCTGTGTACACCTATTCTTCGATTTACACGTTTTTCTCAGGAACGTATCTACCGTGTAAATCGGGGGATAGGTGTACTACACAAGATAGCTACAGGGTAATCTCTCTCACCTCTCTCCCATCATTTATAATTCTACAGTAGATAGCTACAAGAAAATAAGACCTAATCTAAATAAATTAATAGTGTGTGATGTTTCGGTAAACAGCATTGTTACCATCATCAGACAAAAGAATAAATGAGGAAAAAATATTACATGTTCTCTATAAATAGTGAAAAAAAAGATGATAACTTCACTAATTTCTTATTTATTCTTTTGTCTGATGATGGTAACAATGCTGTTGCCGAAACGTAACACACTATTAATTTATTTGGATTAGATCTTATTTCTTGTATCCATCTATAATATATAATCTCCAAATTGTGCTTTATTATATATTCTACAGTATAAATTTCTTTTTCCTTTACCCAAACTAAGCTATCATTTAATTAAAAAGGCATATATCATTAAAAAAAAATAATTTATTTATACCAATATTTCAGTTGGCTGAATGCCAACCTTTTTCAGGGTACAACAACGGTACTGAGTTTTTGTTTACATAAATACGTTGCAAGGTAATAAGACTTAATCCAAATAAATAAATAGTGTGTGATGTTTCCATCATCAGACAAAAGAATAAATGAGGAATGATAAGGCACAATTTGGATTATCTATATATATAAAAATCAATGTTTGTATGTTTGTTTGTTTGTATGTCCGGTATACAAATTCGCAGTAGTTCACTAATTCAAACCAAAATTTCCATACATAGGTAAAAAAATACGGGGAAGACGATAGGCTATATTAAAAAAATATATAAATCAATTATTAAAACTATACATTCAAATTATTCTACGTAGCTAACGAAAAGCGCCCTCTATCAAAGATTAGATTAAATTATGCTGATGCAAACAAATAGATAATGCTAATAACAAACAATTATAAAAAAAAATCTTATCTAAATATATATCACTCGGGTAGATATGCAATGCACATGGGTCAATCCCGTCATCAATCCCGTGGTGAAGCCCGGGTCACATGTCTAGTAGATTATAAACACAAGGTAATAAGACCCAATCCAAATAAATAAATAGTGTGTGATGTTTCAGTAACAGCGTTGTTGTTACACACACACCATTTATTTATTTGGATTTGGGTCTTATTACATTGTGTTTAATAAATGAGGAAAAAATATTACATCATGTTCTCTTAAATAGTGATAAAGATGATCACTATTTTCTTATGCTGCAAACTTTTTTCTCACTTATTCTTTTCTCTGATGCTGGTAACAATGCTGTTACCGAAACCTCACACTATTTATTTATAGGTCTTATATCTATATTAGGTCTTGTATCTAGCTATAATATCATATATTCTAAAGTAGAAATTTCTTTTTCCTCAGATTTACCCAGACTAAGCTATCTTTAAACGAAAAAACATGGTGAAGGAAGACCAATTTCTTCTATTGATGCATAGGTGCAAGCTTTCGGGTAAAAACCCTTCAACAGGAGAGAAATGTAGCGCGACTTATAAGAACTATGGTACAAATGTTAGGAAGGAATAAATAGATATAAAAAAGAAAGTTTTTAAACTATTTATATATGTTAATATTAATAGAAGACCGATTTTTGAGAAAAGTAAATATTAAATATGCAGTCTGCAGTCTGAAACCACGAGACGGCGCATGATTAGGGCTATTTACTTTTCTCAAAAATCGGTCTTCTATTAATATTAACATATATAAATAGTTTAAAAACTTTTTTATATATATTTATTCCGTTCTACCATTTGTACCATAGTTCTTATAAGTCGCGCTTCATTTCTCGCCTGTTGAAGGGTTTTTACCCGAAAGCTTGCACCTATGCATCAATAAAAGAAACTCGTCTTCCTTCACCATGTTTTTTCGTTTAATTTCAAATCAGGAAGAATTCTTCATCTATATTTAAGCTATCTTTAGTTTTAAAAGAGGCATATATTGTCCAAAAAAATAATTTATTTATACCAATATTTTAGTTGAATGAATGCGCCAACATTTTTTTAAAGGTATTATAACATATTTATGTCAACAACGAGATGAAGAGTATTTTCTAAAGTAAACATTTATTCTGTAGAATTATTTTTTAATTATATAAAAAAAAAGACAAGGTAATAAGACCAAATCCAAATAAATAAATAGTGTGTGACGTTTCAGTAACAACGCTGTTACTGAATTCAGTACTTTTGTCTGAAGATGGTAACAATGCTGTTAATGAAACATCACACACTATTTATCTATTTGGATTTGGTCTTATTACCTTGTGTTTATAATCTACTAGCCAAATGACCCGGGCAACGCCCGGGTTTTACCCGATAAAATGCTTTTATTCAAATACTATTCATTACAATTATAAATTGGCGCCGTGGATGTCATTCTTGTGAAACGTCCCACTCCAAACTTTGTGTCTGAGAAGCGATATTTTTATAAAGAGATGATCTGGCTTTGTGTCTTCTGCTCGAATGAATGTTTTTCTGTTAGAATTTTGTTCCTGCATACTAAAAATGAACTGGCTTCACCCGTGGTGTACATAGACCATAAATCTGTACATAGACAAGAAAAGCACATATATTTTAATAATATAAATGAGTTTTAAAATTGTAAAAAAAAAAAATGCATCGGCCGGGAATCGAACCTGGGGCGCCCGCGTGGCAGGCGAGCATTCTACCACTGAACCAAAAGCAAACGGTGACAGAATTGTGCATGACTCTGATACTTGTATATTTTAATAATCCAAATTGTGCCTTATCACATAAAAAAAGAGTATAGCTAGAAAAATCACAATCCTGATTTTCATCATCAGAGGACACAAAAATGCTATTTAATATGTTGTCTAGCAGGTTTGTTTTGTAACATTGTGAAAGAGAGCTTTGCTCAATATGTTTGGGTGTGTGTTAAATCATTAATTTATGTATACTTCTACAGTCTTGCCAGCTTTTGGTAGCTTTTTTGATAAGGCACAATTTGGATTATAGAATGACCATTGACAATTTTACTGCAAATGTTGACACTGGACACTTTTATTTTCCCTTTCATCATTATTCATCACAATTCATTTCTACTTTCTACTGTCCTCAAAGCTTATGTCTATAGTTCATCTAAAATACCCATTCCAAGAGTCTAGCAACAGTATCACTATAAAAGGAAATTCCAAAAATGCAATATAACAGCGGTATGGTAGATTAAACTGGCGTAACTGCTGGGAGGGTTCACCACTGATGAGCCAGGCCCTCCCATTAATTGTTCCATTGCAGTAAGGGCAGTAGAAATTGTTTAATTTCAAAAAGAATCTTACGCCTTTAAAATAGTTTTGAATTTTGATAACAGATGGCGCGCTAGTGCATCATATTATAAATTCATTCTTTCATACTTCATTCCTATAAGGATAGAAATAGTCGTTATTTCTCCTTCAAAATAAATAATGATTTTTCGTTCAAAAAGAAACATTTGCGGTAAAATTGTTAAACGTCGTTCGACAATATATATCATAAGCTGCATTATATTGTATTATTATAGATTATAAACACAAGGTAATAAGACCAAATCCAAATAAATAATTAATGTGTGACGTTTCTGTAACAACGATGTTACCGAAACATCACACACTAATTATTTATTTGGATTTGGTCTTATTACCTTGTGTTTGGTAGCTTTTTTTATATCGGGATTCAGTCAATGTTTCAGTCAATTCAGTCAAACTCTGAAAGATATTACAGTGACCTTTATTGAAGACACACATATATACACTCATGGACAAAACTTAAGGAAGTTGTAACTTTTACCATGTATATCGGGATTCAGACAATAACTCTGAAAGATATTACAGTGACCTTTATTGAAGACGCACATATATACACTCATGGACAAAACTTAAGGAAGTTGTACCTTTTAGCATGTATATCGGGATTCAGACAATAACTCTGAAAGATATTACAGTGACCTTTATTGAAGACACACATATATACACTCATGGACAAAACTTAGGAAGTTGTACCTTTTAGCATGTATATCGGGATTCAGTCAAACTCTGAAAGATATTACAGTGACCTTTATTGAAGACACACATATATACACTCATGGACAAAACTTAAGGAAGTTGTACCTTTTAGCATGTATATCGGGATTCAGACAATAACTCTGAAAGATATTACAGTGACCTTTATTGAAGACACACATATATACACTCATGGACAAAACTTAAGGAAGTTGTACCTTTTAGTATGTATATCGGGATTCAGACAATAACTCTGAAAGATATTACAGTGACCTTTATTGAAGACGCACATATATACACTCATGGACAAAACTTGAGGAAGTTATACCATTTAGTATGTATATCAGGATTGAGACAATAACTCTGAAAGATATTACAGTGACCTTTATTGAAGACACACATATATACACTCATGGACAAAACTTAAAGAAGTTGTACCTTTTAGTATGTATATCGGGATTCAGACAATAACTCTGAAAGATATTACAGTGACCTTTATTGAAGACACACATATATACACTCATGGACAAAACTTAAGGAAGTTGTACCTTTTAGCATGTATATCGGGATTCAGACAATAACTCTGAAAGATATTACACTGACCTTTATTGAAGACACACATATATACACTCATAGACAAAACTTAAGGAAGTTGTACCTTTTAGCATGTATATCGGGATTCAGACAATAACTCTGAAAGATATTACAGTGACCTTTATTGAAGACACACATATATACACTCATGGACAAAACTTAAGGAAGTTGTACCTTTTAGCATGTATATCGGGATTCAGACAATAACTCTGAAAGATATTACAGTGACCTTTATTGAAGACACACATATATACACTCATAGACAAAACTTAAGGAAGTTGTACCTTTTAGCATGTATATCGGGATTCAGACAATAACTCTGAAAGATATTACAGTGACCTTTATTGAAGACATACATATATACACTCATGGACAAAACTTAAGTAAGTTGTACCTTTTAGCATGTATATCGGGATTCAGACAATAACTCTGAAAGATATTACAGTGACCTTTATTGAAGACAACATGAGATAGCCAAGTGTGAACAAAATTTTTCTCTGTCTCCTCCAAAAAAATAGATGACTGCCGACCTCAAAACATGAAACTTCCTTAAGTTTTGTCCATTGAGTGTAAATACTTCGATGTTTATAGTATATATGTGTTATAATAAATATTATTTCGAGATAGAGATTAATTGCTGGTTGAGTACATGAGTACTTAAGGTTTGCAGTCGTGTCATCTTGAAAGAAAAACATAAGTACAGTAAAACCCCTCTATAGTGAACCCCAATGGGACAGAGCTTTTGGTTCACTATAGCCACGGTTCACTATAGCCACGGTTTGGCTATTTTTTTTTACTTTTCAAAAATTTTAGACCGTATAATTAAAAAACAGCCATACACACAAGAAGAGGCTGCCTCTTAATAGTGGTCACTTTATTTTAATTCCCTTAATTGACTAATTTCCTTATATTAATACTGAATAATAATAGAAATCATTAGATAATAGGTTCTTCTTATGATTAACATACATGTACCTCTATGTCTAAGTTAAAAATCAAGACAAATCCTAGGCAAAGTTTTATTAAATATATATTTAAAGATATGAAATGATTTTAAAACATCATTATCAGATTATATAATACAATTTTTACTTGAAAAAATGGCTCTAATACCTTGTTGTTTCAAAGCATTCTTCCAAGCATTGCACCATTCAAATAAAGTTAGTGTTTTTCTTCCATTTCATGTTTCCCCATATTCTTCTAGGTCTATATTTCGTTTTTTTTTAACCTGCCATGCAAAACATTGCTGACTTTAAAATCACCATAGTTAATGGCATAAAAATAATTTTTGTTTCATCACGGGACCGTTTATTTGGACTTTTTTTTTAGCCCTAAAACGTACGATCGCGATCGCGGCAAAAGTTGAAGTTGATTCCTCTTTGTAACAATTTTTAATAACTTTATATTTTATCTTTTATAATAGAAAAGTTATATTCTCTTATTTTAATATGTTCTTAACATTTTGCCTATGTTGTTTCACTTTGAAAAGTTCTGAAAATGGCCTTTTTTTTTAAAATGAAATAATGCTTTTGTTTTTAAAATGCCTTTGTTTTCTTCATTTTGGAAGCCATTTGCATTTTTTATATTTCAAATTTAATGGATGCAAAGATATTCTAATTAATAAAAAGTATAATGCGTAAACATTTATACAACATGCAGCAAAAATAAAGTGCAAAAATCAAACAAACAATGCCGCTAAATTTATTGTTTTGAAATCGCAATCCGCGAGCTTTAAACATGCTCAAAATTTTTTTTTTTATTTTTTTTTTTAAAATTACAATTCTAAGTTCGTTATAAGCATAGTATTTTTAATAGATTTTATCATTTTGGGACCCGAAATAGGTTCGTTATAGGGGTAGTTCGTTATTCTAAAAATCGCAAAGTTCGTTATAACGATGGTATTTTCAATGGAATGGAATTGGGAATCGGCGTGGGTTCGTTATAAGGGAAGGTTCGTTATAGCGGGGTTTTACTGTATAATTATTTACTATCAAATACTTTTATTTTAAATTACTTGAAGAAAATTACAATAAGACATTTTTCACAGTTATATAGAATTTATTAAATGAATTCTATATTAGTGAATTTCAAAAATAGGTTAGATAACTACATATTTACAACAAGTATTAAAAGTCGGCATATTCTAAAACTATGGTCAAAAAACAAGTAGAATTATCAATGAATGAAAATAAAATATATTTATTTAAATTATTGAATATTTTTATATTTAGATTATATAATATTTATTATAACATATATATAATAAGTTACTTTTATTCTTGCCTAGAAATAAAGTAAAATTTTGAGCAAAAGGCTCTTCTCTGATGGCCCTAGCAATAAATATGATGTATTCATGTTTACACCAGTCATATAAAAAAATCTTTTTTTTTTTTTTAATCCTAAAGTTCACCTTGTTCTCATAACTTTATTATGAAACTACTTATCATCTGTATTTATAGTGTGTTTTTATCTCTAGGTTAGGTATTTTTTTGGGCAATGTTGGCTGTTGCAATCTGTTATCTGCTTAGTCAAATGTTAGCTGGTATCTGGGATGATAGGGAAGTGTTCTGGGTGCAGGAGATCTCTGCCATATGTTGGATTTTATCATCTATTCCTAGCTTTGGTTCTGATAGAATTGACACAACTAGGAATCCAACACGGCTACATAAGTGTTGTGTTGATATTTAGGTGGTTAAGGGTGTCGATAAACTTTGTGATAAACTTTATTGATTTATTCCAATTTTCAGAGAAATATCAATTAAAATTAATTTTTGTTAAACATGGCATTTTTTTTTTGTAAAGTAGACCTGGTGGTGGTGTCTTGTCCATGTTGCTCAATGGAAAGGGGTGGTGCCATTGCCCCGTTAGTCAGCCACATTTCAAAGTTCCCTGTTCAAGGTTACCTTAGTGGCTCGGGGCTCACGACACCGTACTACAGGGCAATCCCTTACTTGTGCTGCTTCTCCCGCCTGCCACGTAGAGGAGGATTTCTGGGCAGGTAGACTTGAAAAGTCTACTGTAAGGTAGACATGAAAAACCTTTTAAGACAGATATTCAAAGTAGACACTATGTCATGGAAAGTTTAAAAAATAGATGAGCAACACAACATTGTTTTCAAAACTATATTGATAAAATAGATGTTACAGAGTAATAATTAATTTATATATATATATACAGTTAAACTTGTCTATAGCGCCCCCTCTTGGGACTCACCAAAATAGGGTGCTATAGAGAGGGGGTGTTATAGACAGGTCGCTTTTAATGTAAATCGCATCGTACTACGTATTTAAAATGACGCTATAGAGAGGAAGGCACTATTTAGAGGGGGCGCTATAGACAGGTTTATAGCGCCCCCTCTTGGGACTCACTAAAATAGGGTGCTATAGAGAGGGGGTGCTATAGACAGTTCACTTTTAATGTAAAAGTGTTTAAAATCGGGCGCTATAGAGAGGAAGGCGCTATAGACAAGTTTAACTGTATATTTATTGTAGAGTAGGAAAAAATAGATAACTCAAAGTCTTAGAGAATAAAAGCTTTAGTGTATC
>CP092869.1:90397463-90546337 GCA_030710605.1 Cordylochernes scorpioides
AGAGGACACTCACTATAAAAAATATTTATAATTGCCAAAATTATTTAACATTTAGCTACCCTTTGAATTTTGATTACTATATGGACAAAAATTCACCAATTTGAAATCTTCATCACTATCACTTGCTATTTAGTGACCTTCCAGTAACTTTCTTGACCCCTTATAGCCAGCTGATTACAGGTCTTTCTCTCTTCTTTCAATTTTACCCAACAGCTTTTATAAACCATTTATTCTTATTATGTATCTGAAGTAGCTCAGTCTTTGTTTGCATATTTGGGATTCTAGGGATCTACCAGAATTAACTTCATTTAAGATTGAAACATTTGACCTTTTTATCTCTCCATATTGTTGGAATATTCTTATTATGTATCTGAAGTAGCTCAGTCTTTGCATATTTGGGATTCTAGGGATCTACCAGAATTAACTTCATTTAAGATTGAAACATTTGACCTTTTTATCTCTCCATATTGTTGGAATATTACACAGATGCACTAAACAGGACCTTTGGGAGAGGCCGCTGCTCATCATAAAACAGCTCGAGGAGCATGAACTCATGGAATTCGTGTAATCTTTACACAAGGGGATAAGTAACAACAACAACATATTACACAGAGTAACAATGGCTATAGATGAGACTGAGTTTGAAAAGGAACTTGTATGTATATAATGTTTTTAGTATTGTTTTTGTTGTTTTTCATGTAAAACATATATACCAAGATTTGTTTTGTATAATTGCTATTAATAATAAATAATATGTAAAGTTATATTGGTTACGTCCTTCTTACTTACTTTAACTAAATAACAAATATCACATACATTGTTAATATCCATCAAGTTGGCAACTATATAGAAGAGATTCTCTAATTTGATCTGTTAATGCCCATTACTGGCAGCTCATTTAGTTATCTTCTGGTAGTTTTCTTGATCACTTCTAACCAGCTTGTTGTAGGTCTTCGTCTCTTCCTTCTTATCTCCACACTGGGTGAAGTAGAATGCCTTTGTCATTAAGACTGGGAGCACTACTCAATGGCAGGCTGACTTAGCTCCAAAAAAAAAAAATGGCCGCCTCTGACATGAGGAACAGACGCCCATGTGCAGCTGCTCCTTATATGGAGTACAGACATCCTGTATCTCTTACAGGGTACTATCAGCCAGGCCAGCTGAGCCCATATCTTATAAATGTTGATTGTCCGGGTAGTTGGCGATTTCTGTACGTTACTGGAACCTGGGATACTTAAATAAATAATAAATGTCAATTTTGTTATTGTTTTAAATAAATTGCTGTGTCATTCTGGTCTTTCCTGAATGGAAAAATTTCCATTCTAACATGAGAGTATAAAACGCTGCTCATCCTGTATCCCTGGATTAGGAGTCCTTACAGGGTACTATCAGCCGGAACAGCTGAACCCAGGTGAACTACTGGATTAATGCAGCACACAAAAAGCAAGTAAAAAAAAAAATCCAGGAAGGTAAAAAAAAAAAAAAAACTATCATAGAAATTGTTTTATTTAGGGCTACAATAGGAGGCACAATGGCTAAATAAACCTACTCTAATAACAAGAAGCCCAGCAAAAAAAACCTTCCAGCCCAACCTAAAAAAAAATCAAGTGGTTTCATGATGAATGATGATAAGAGGGTGGGGAAGAGGTTTTAATGGTTGGGCAGAGAGGGGGAGGAAGTCTTAGACACCGCCCAGATTGAGGAGTGTTCCTTGTCCAGGAGGAAGGTAAACCACATTCCTAGACTTTGATAGGTTGTGGACAATTTCTTCAGCAGCTTCTAGCCTTCTCAGCTCTACCAGCCCTTCTCCGGACTTCTCAAAGGCTTCGGCAATCAAGGAAGCACCCTGGGCATCTCCTTCTGCCTGAATAACAGCAGCCTTCTTGTGCTGTTCAGCCTTCTCCACAAGGAACCTGGCGCGCTCTGCTTCCTGTTGGGCCACTTGCTTCAGCTCTACGGCGTAGGTGAACTCCTTTCCGAAAGTCAGATGGGTCTGAAAACACACATGCATTTCTTGTCTTTCTACCTCACTAACTCAATCATAATGGTCAGCGGTAAGTTTTATTTTAACTGTTCATAGCATTTTTTTTTATTTTATAGTTATACTTTGATGTAATAGCTATCCAATATTTCTTAAAATAAGCAAAAATTAGCTGAAGGGTAAAAGAGTTTCTTTTTACATTGTTGTTTCTTATTCCCTTATACAAATTCAATGAATTCATGCTCTTCACGCCAAATTTATTTATTGCAGTAACATTTGCTTTCAAGCGTACAGAATAAAGAGGGTGTAGTAATAAGAGACATCATTAAAGGTATTGTTGCAATGTCATGGATAGTCAATTGCAGGATCAGTAAGGATCTCTGTTCAAACTAGTACAGCCTCCATGAGAGGACATATCTCTATAAAGGACAGTTTTCACGTCTATAATAATTTAGAATTTACATAAACGATGGCGCACTAATGCATCATAATATAAAATTTTAATTTTGAATTTTCTAAAACTTTATTGAAATTTGACCAATGACACAAGTTGTTTCAGTATGGCCTACAAGAAATTGTTTTTTAGTGCAATAATGAGGTAAAAAAAAGAGGAAGCATATCCCTCCAGGTACACATTTAAAAAATATATTAATTACAGTAGAGAACAAACTCTCTTTAAAGGACACCTCATGGGGTGTAGGAGTGAGTGCAGCTTTTGTTTATCATGACATCATGATCCAAACACACTTTGGTGAAAGTCTTCGATTTTGCTTGTAATTTGAGGCCGTTCCTAACATATGAAAGCGCGGAGATAGGGCAATACCTAGTTTCAGTTATTTATTAGTAAATAATGGAAATAATGATGAAAACTGTTCTTGGTAGAGAGGGTGTCCTCTAGAGGTGAGTATTCTCTCATGGAGTATATATATGTTCTACTTTGTACTAGAAAAGAGTTAAAACTTGGGGAAGAGAGCTACTCACAAGCCAGATATTTTATGTAGTTTGGGAAATAAAGGCAAAACCAAACACTTCCCAAATTGTACAAAATGTCTGGCTTGTGAGGCATCCCCAGAGCACATCCTGCAGTCATCAAATGACACTAACAAGATTTAGAACGGACCATCTCAAGCCATTGAAGATAGAAAACAACAACAAAATCTACCCCATAAAATAGAATCTTCAAGTGATGGCTTAGCATCAACATTGATTCCAAAGTGAATATCAATGTTGAAAAATCTACCCCACTTGCCCAAAATGTATCTTGGCACCTGCAGCTCCAGAACACATTTTGGCTTGCATTAGATGTACTAAACATGACCTTTGGGAGAGGCCACTGCTTATCATAAAACAGCTCGAGGAGTATGAACTCATGGAATTCGTGTAATCTTTACACAAGGGGATAAGAAACAACAATACTGCAGCTGCAGAACACATTTTGGCTTGTATTAGATGCACTAAACATGACCTTTGGGAGAGGCCACTGCTTATCATAAAACAGCTCGAGGAGCATGAACTCATGGAATTCGTGTAATTTACACAAGGGGATAAGAAACAACAATACTGCAGCTGTAGAACACATTTTGGCTTGTATTAGATGCACTAAACATGACCTTTGGGAGAGGCCACTGCTTATCATAAAACAGCTCGAGGAGTATGAACTCATGAAATTCGTGTAATCTTTACACAAGGGGATAAGAAACAACAATGCATCCTGCAGTGCTAAACAACAAGATATCTACAAAATCCCCCAGCAAGTCATCAATATACAAGGAGGTCTGTGTGAGTTGGTTTAAGCAATCAACTGATGGATTAGAAGAAAACTAGGGGGAAGAGAGACTTACAATGGAGATGTCATCAAGGATGAGACCGAAATGTCCAGCTCTGGAGGTCAGCTCCTGGCTGACTTTCTGAGAAACCAGTTCTCTCTGGGTGATGAGCTCGCTAGCGTCGAACTGAGCTACGACAGCCTTCAGCACCTCATTGATGATAGAGGGCAGCACCCTCTCATCATAGTCCACTCCCAGTTTGGTATACAGCTTGGGGAGGTAATCTGCCACGGGCCGGAACAGAACACGCAGGGTGATGTTCACATTCTGGAGATCTGGACAGAAACACCATTTGGATTAATGGATGATTCCACTCAATCTTTTTTTGCTTATCCCTAGTACACTTGGTACAGTCCATGATAATCATAGTGGGTAGAAGTAGGCGACTGCTTTTACTGCAAGTGCACCACATGTCTATACATGTGAAAAGCAGTTCAACTTTGCACTTACAAAGTCAACCTCTCTACTGAACATAGATCTATATCCAGACAAAAGCAGCAGCAATGTATAGATGCTGTACGATTCATATCAAAACAATTACAATTCAAAACCCATTTTGCATAACCCTATTGGAATTGCAAAGTGTATCTATAAAGTGCAAAGTGCATTTTCTGATCATGCAACTAAAAAGTAACTGAGAGCTTGCGCCCCATCTATCTGATTAATCTTTTTCTTTCTTATCTCCACACAATCACACTAAGGTATCAAGCTTGTAAAGCTTGAGATTTTTGATGGTGTCTGCCGGGGAAGAGTAGAGCCCATCAATGGATGAGTCAATACAGTCAATACAGAATGATTAATCAAGAATGGGTATTTAGCCAATTCTGGAATAATTTTTTAAAAATCAATGAATAGTTGTGATACTTATTCAGACAGATGGCACAAGCCATCAGCCACTTTTAGTTGCATAATCAGATGTCTTTCTTAATTTATCCACTTGATCCCAGTATCACTTTTGTTCTATTTTCACATAATTGTATAGCTCGAGGAGCATGAACTCATGGAATTTGTGTAATCTTTACACAAGGGGATAAGAAACAACATAATTGTATTGTTGTTAATATTATTTTATTATTAAAAAAAAAAAAAATTATACAATGATGAGGCACAATTCTGATTATAGATTAGAAACACACAAGGTAAAAAAAGACCAAATCCAAATAGTGTGATGTTTCAGTAAGTGTTAACATCAAACAAAAGTAATCTATCTATATATATAAAATTGAATGTCTGTCTGTCTGTGTGTGTGTGTGTGTGTCCTCTATGGATTCAAAAACCATACATCCAATCGCCGTGAAAATTTGGGATATTATTAGGCATATCCCCGGAAGGGTTTACGAAAAATAATATCTTGAATATCTTTAATATCCTTAGAGTTATTTGCAGATTTGTAGCTTTAACTCGCAAGCCATTGAGACGGAGATAGGCTTAGGTTTGCTGCTCCTGATGACCTTGGGTCTACCCCACCCCGTGAGAGAATGGATTCGCCCGGCCGCTGGCCGACAGTCCAAGTACCCACCGACCAATCAGGGCAGAGTTGGTGACACAGCTATGCCAAGTAGACAAGAAAAAAAGCCTCGCGGGAGCTTGCCCAAGATGACCTCCGGGAACTTCGTCCATCTTCCATAAACGACCATGAATTTATTCAACCTTATCGAGTATTTTTCAAGGGACCGGGAAAAATGTTCACTAGATAAAACGATGATTTTGTAATGTAGAAAATTAGGAAAGACAAAATTCAGAATGACACGGCACACAGGGACCGGGAAAAAATGATCACTTTATCAGTTTCAAATTATCAAAATATATCTATTTCTTTTTATAAGTTTATAGAGAATTGTTTTAACAAATGTTCGTTAGACAGACCTTTACTCGGGTACCGATTAATATTGAATTTATTCAACTTATCGAGTATTTTTCAAGGGGCCGGGAAAAAATGTTCACTTTATCGAGAGATTCGTTAGACAAACCTTTACTCGGGTAAAACACGGGCGAAGCCGGGTACATCCGCTAGTATATATATAAAAATGAATGTATGTGTGTGTGTGTGTGTCCTTTATGCCTGACCAAACCACTCATTTGAACGCCATGAAACTTTGGGAAGTTATTTAGTATAGTACTGGGAAGGTTTCTAGCAAATAAAATTTTTGAAATAACTTTTCGCCTAAAAATAATCAAGATAAATATTCTAATTTATCCGTTATAATTCAACAATCTGCTCTAAATATTGCCACGTGGAAAATTAGGGAAGACAAAAACTTCAGGAGGAAACAAAATTTATTTCAGGGAAGGACAAACTATCAAAGGTAAACAAAAGATAAGCCACGAGGGGAATTTACAGAGTAGCAAAATATAAATATGAAAATGACCACTCTGTTAATAAAAATAATAAAACTAATAAATATTTGTTTACAATATTATCATGATGATACGATGATTTTGTAATGTAGAAAATTAGGAAAGACAAAATTCAGGATGACACAGCAATTTATTTGAGACAAAAATAATGATACAATTCCAAGGCAAGATACTATTCCTTTAACTTCCAATACCGAGGGAACCAATTAATATTGATTTTATTCAACTTATCGAGTATTTTTCAAGGGACCGGGAAAAAATGTTCACTTTATCGAGAGATTCGTTAGACAAACCTTTACTGGGTAAAACCCGGGCGAAGCCGGGTACATCCGCTAGTGAATTATAAATAAAAGATCAAATTGCTGAGGGAAGAGTTTCTTTTAATCATGACAATACAAGGTTTTGGTTGTAACAGCCTATCGAAAGGTATAATTACGATACTGAAACTTGTATTGTCATGATGTAAAGAAAACTCTTAGGAAGGTGTCTTTTATTTATAAATTCAACAAAGGGATTATAATCTCCCCTCAATCATATCAAGGTATCAAGCTTGTAAAGCTTGTTGATGGTGTCTGCTGGGGATGAGTAGAGCTCATCAAAGGATGAGTCAATACAGTCAATAATGTTTTTTGGGGTTGCAGGTTGATACTTAGTACATAGTGGGAAAATCTTGCAACCATTCTGGAAAGTCATTGTCCGTAGCAGACTTAAGTCTGGAAATCAAAGACTGTTCTTCTCTTGGGAGGTCAGATTTGGTGCTTAGCCCTCCTGCTTTGTAAAAGACATGTGCAGTGATTTTATAATATTTAAAAGTACTGAATGTTCAGTACTGAATATTTTTGTCAGATTATGGTAACAACACTGTTATTGAAATGACATACACTATTTGGTTTTATTACCTTGTGTTTATTACCTTACAATTTAAAAAAAAAACTAACAATTTCACTCTATGGGGGCACTACTTATAGAAACATGCAGCAGATGGTACATGACTGGATATATATATATTTTTTATTATTATTATTTTATTATTCTCTTCTTTCTTATCTTCACTCAATCATATCAGGGTATCAAGCTTGTAGAGCTTGAGTCTTTTGACAACCATCATGAAATTAAAAGAATAAATGATTTGAATAAATGAAAGATTTATTCTTTTGTCTGATGATGGTAACAATGCTGTTGCAGAAACGTCACACACTATTAAATTATTTGGATTAGGTCGTATTTTGTTGTAGGTTGAAGAAATGTGTTATTTACCCTTGCTGCCGGTGACCACAGGGACATTGCGGGGCCTGGAGCGGATGTCATAGATGATGGGCTTCTGTACCCAGGGAATGAGGAAGTGGGTTCCCTCCCCCACCACCTTCTGCTTGATCCCTGTAAAGCGGTCGAAGATGACGGCACGGTGTCCTCCGTCAACTGGTAAACATCAGGTTGGTGAGGAGAACTGAAGTCAGGTGTAAGTTTAGAGTAACTTACTGTTGTACAGAGCAGACTGGGCAATTCCTCCAACTAAGGCGATACCAACACCTAACCTGCCGATGGCGTTAAAAAGTTGGGCTGACATTCTGGAACATTAAAAAAAAAACATTATAGTGAGCTGCGGCGACAATGACTGAAGAAACATAATTGGATAGAAAGGAAATAAAACAGCATTTAAAAAAAAAAAAAAAACAATGGCAAGAGGTTCTGTCCCATGACATGTTTGTATCCTCCATCTAGACCTTTTGATTACTTTTAATTTGCATACTATATTTGAAAGTATAAAACAGACTTTTTGACTATTTTAATTGACCAATTTCCTTATATTAATACCAAATAATAATAGAAATAATTAGATGATAGGTTCTTCTTATCATTAACCCTTAACTGGACGGGTTGGGTAGATTCTGCCCATGCATAAATTTAATATAGGAAAAATATATATTTTTCGTTTACCTAGAGCTACCAGCTTTCATGTATTCTAATTTTACAGTGATACAAACATTTTCCATCCATCGTTTATAAATTTCAGTTTTGGGAGGGGGGTTAAATTTGCATGTGTGGGCGGATTCCGCCCAGCCCGTCCAGAAGCGTGAGAATTTTTCGTGTCAGTGTTAGCTCGTGGCTCATACTTGAGTCTCTATCTTCCGCTATTTTTAGCTTCCTTTTTATAAAATAACACTTCTTCCTTTGGATAAGTAGATTCTTACAGAGTAATTCTTACAAAATAAGTAGATCTTAAATACAAAAATACCAAAACTTATATGCTTCAAAAAAACACCTAAGCATAAATTTGATATTTAAAGATACAAATGAGAGAAAAATCTCAGTTTTAAAGCATTTTCATTTTTATATATACAAAATTAACAGATGTGAATGATAATGCACAATTTGGGTAATAGTCTATAAACAGAAGGTCCAAAAGGGGCTCTGGCACATCATTTGTAAGTGCAAAGTCTAACTTCTTTTCACATGTGTAGACATGTGGTGGACTTACAGTAAAAGCAGTCGCTGACTACCCACCATGATTATCATGGTCTGTACCACGTGTACTAGGGATAAGCAAAAAAAAAAACACAAGGTAATAAAGACCAAATCCAAATAAAGTGATGTTTCTGTAACAGGGTTTTTACCATCAGACAAAATTACTAAATCTATTCAGTCAGTATACATCTTTTCTACACATCAGTTTCTTAATGACAGAATCGAAATGTTCATGGTGAAGAATAACATCTATTAAGCCGGATAAAGCACAAATTTTGATTATAAATACACGAAAATAAGACCTAATCCGAATAATTTAATAGTGTGTGACGTTTCGGCAACAGCATTGTTAATATCATCAGACAAAAGAATAAAAGGTTTTATTATTTTGTCTGATGATGGTAACAACGCTGTTGCCGAAACAGTGACACACTATTTGGATTTGGTGTCTTATTACCTTGCCTTCTGAATGTGGGTTGTTTGGAGATTCCTAAGGTTGCGGCCAGGTAAAAATATGGGTTTGATTAGCCTACATGGGGTAAAAAATAAAAATAGTTCATTTTTTAAGACCAAACCTATCTGAAACAAAACCTAGCGTATTGGCACAACTCAGTATCATGTGTATGGTTGTAAGGTTTTTCCCACTATGTACTAAGTGTCAATCTGCAACCCCAAACCACATTATTGACTGTATTGACTCATACATTGATGAGCTCTACTCTTCCCCAGCAGACACCATCAACAGTTACAAGCTTTACAAACTTGATACCTTAATATGATTGAGTGGAGATAAGAAAGAAGAAGTATCACATGTATCTGGACAAAACATTAGGAAATACCTGATAAATAGAAAATCCATACAACCACTTTAAAAAAAAAAAATGCAAACTTGAAAAACTAACCTAAAAAACAATGATATAAAGAATAATGGAAACCAGAGAATAATGTTCTAGAGACAAAATCTTTTTATCCAAAGGATATTTGGTCTATAGATTAGATTTAAAAACAACCAATGTGAAAAGGTACAATTTGGATTGTAGATTAGAACTACAAGGTAATAAGACCAAATCTAAATAATTGATGAGGCACAATTTGGATTGTAGATTATAAACACAAGGTAATAAGACCAAATCCAAATAAATAAATAGTGTGTGACGTTTCGGTAACAGCGTTGTTACCATCAGTACTTTTGTCTGAAGATGGTAACAACGCTGTTACCGAAACGTCACACACTATTTATTTATTTGGATTTGGTCTTATTATTTTGTGTCTAAATAATTAATGTTACTTATTAGAATTGTTACCATCACCAAACAAAAGACGAAATGTCTATCAAAAATGATTTGGCATAATTTGGTTTATAGAACTACTTGTTACCAAAACATCACATTATTTGATCTTATTAAAGTACCAATATGTAAAAGTTACATACAGTAAAACCCCTCTATAGTGAACCCCAATGGGACAGAGCTTTTGGTTCACTATAGCCACGGTTTGGCCATTTTTTTAAACTTTTCCAAATTTTTAGACTGTATAATTAAAAAACAGCCATACAAACAGGAAAAGGCAGCCACTTAATAATGGTCACTTTGTTTTAATTCCCTAAATTGACCTATTTTTTTACAGTAATGCTGAATATCAAAAGAAGTCATTTGATAATAGGTTCTTCTTATCATTAGCATACATGCTTATATATAAACCTATGTATTATTTAAAAATTAAGCCAAATCCCCCAGGGCAAAAAATTATTAATTATATATTTGAAAGGTATAAGAGTATTTTAGAACATCTTTCTCAAATAATATAATACTATATTTATTTGAAAAAAATCCTCTATTACCTTGTTGTTTGAAAGTGAAAAGTGAAATTTGAAAATAAGAATTGTCTTAAAATATCATTATTTCTATCAAAGGAATAAAGCTCCGTGTATTCTGAATCAATTGAGGATGAATCAAAAGTATCCAATTCAGAAAAATCGGACTCGAAACATGTTGATACGATAGCGCGATCGGTAAAATTGCGAATAAAAAACGCCAATTTTCAAACAAAATCGGTGGTAAAACGGCCGGCCAGGGGGAATATCCGCGAACCCTGAATGAGTCATATACCTAACAAGAATTCCATTCTAAAAATAGAACTGTAGTGGTAGTTTTTGAGAATTTATAAGTTGATTTGTTTGTGGCCCATGAGACACGGGGGAACTTGGGGGAACTATTTATTTTTTTCTTCTTCTTCTTCCAATTCCAGTTTCCACATATTCTTCTGAAGTGTATATTAAATCTTGTTTTTAACCTGTTATTCAAACCATTTCTGGCCTTAAAATTATTTAGAATTATTTTTTAGCTTAGGTTAAACTTGATATAGAATGCTTCTAAAAGGGCATGCTGCCACTGTTTTTTTTTTTTTTAGAACGCCACTCTTTTTTTTTTCTTTATTTTGGAAGCCATTTGTATTTTTCTTCTATTTCAAAATTGTCGAATGCAAAGATATTCTATTAAATAAAAGTATAATGTGTAAAAATTTATACAACATACAGCAAAAATAGAATGGAAATGAAAATAAACAATGCCGCTAATTTTTTGTTTTGAAATCGCGATTTGAAATATGCTCAAAATTTTGTTGTTTTAAAAATTTTTTAAATCACAATTTTAAGTTCGTTATAAGCATAGTATTTTAAATAGATTTTATCATTTTGGGACCGAAAATAGGTTCGTTATAGGGGTAGTTCGTTATTTTAAAAATCGCAAAGTTCGTTATAACGATGGTAATTTCAATGAAATGGAATTGGGAATCGCCGTGGTTTCGTTATAAGGGTAGGTTCGCTATATCCAGGGTTCGTATTAGCGGGGTTTTACTGTAGCATGTTTACAATTTGTTTATTTATTGTAAGTGCAAAGTCGAACTGCTTTTCACATATGGTGCACTTACAGTAAAAGCAGTCACCTTCTTCTACCCACCATGATTATCATGGCCTGTACCAGGTGTACTAGGGATAGGCAAAAAAAAAAAAATTGTTTTACTTCTTCCAAAGCTATCTTTCTATCAGAATACTTATATTGAATTGTACTGAATAAATGTCTTTGTATATTAAACAATTTTCAAAAGTACAAGTTTATATTTGTCTACTTGCATACATAAAACAAATCCCCTACATGATCATTTGTATTTTAGTTTATTTCCATTTTTTTTTTTTTTATGTAAATTATTGACAAGTCAATAAAATTTGTTTCAATTGTCAAAAATTGTCACAAAAAAAAAAAAAAGGCATCTTGTTAAACTAAGAAAAGTTTAACCAAAAACAATGCTTTTAAGATTACAATGCTTTAATTTAGTTATTGTGAGAAATGGTTCAAATAATTCATACTTATTTGCATAGTATAGCTTTGGGAAGACACCAACAAAGAGGAATTTTGAATAATCCTTATATTATCCTTCAAATTAAAGTTACTTTGGCCAGTAAATCTTATCTCGACATTTCAACAAATCTTTTGTCTGTTTTTATCGAGATAATAATAAAGATTTACTGGTTGAAGTATCTTTAATTTGAAGAACAATGAATGCCGGCCAGGCAACCTCTATCTTTATGATATAAGATCCTTATATGGAATAGATGCATTAGCACAACATCTGTTATCAAAATTAGAAACTATTATAGACGAGTATGATTCATTTTTAAAATTAAACAATTCCATTGCAGCAAGGACAGTAGAAATTGTTTATTTTTAAAAAGAATCATACGCGTCTATAATAATTTCGAATTTTTATATGAAAGTGTAGAAGTATTATTTTGAAATGATTTTTATTGATAAATGCTTACATAAGATAATCAGAAAAGAGCTGTTGGTGAGTACTAATAAACATTGCAATACTTTTTCTATCTTAACCTTTTTAATCACCTGCTTTTTTTAAACAACCCAAATTCTTTAATATATTTGTATGCTTAAAGATACAAAGAGCACTTCTTAGCAAATGGTACTACACCTCTATATATATTGTAAGAATTTGTTAAACAATTGGCCTGATGATGAGCGAACACTTGAAAGCTTGCCATTTTTATTTAATATAAAGAAACTTTTTCCAATTATTTTGATTGATATATATCATTTTAAATTATTTCACAATTTAAGCAAATGGTATGTTTATATATAATTACTTTTGGTGAGTTCCCAGAAAAGGTTAACTTTGGTAGGCGGCGCTATACGTTGACACCGCCGTACCTTCGAGGCGTTTTACACGTTTTAAAAATACAATTTCGGTGAAATACTTTGAATTTTACCAATTTAAATATATAAATTTAAATTACAATTTTAAAAAAGATTTAACAGTTAAAAAAATACATTTTTTCAAATAAAATATTGAACTAATTTTTCTAAAAACGAACATTATTTTTTTGAATTAACTGAAACTAACCTAATTCAACTTATCTAAAACTAACCTTATTTAGAGATTAAACTGACCTAATATAACCTATCTGAATCTAATCGAATTTAATTAATGAAACTAACCTTTTTATAACACACCTTAATCTAACCTAATTTATAACCCGTCTGAAACTAACCTATTTTACCTATTGGAATATAACATAACGTCATGTTATTAAAAATGTATTAATATTTATTTTATAAAGTTTATTAATCACATATTATACAATATTTGTAAAATAAATATAAAACTTGTGTATAAATATATGACTTGAAAATATGCCACTTAAAAAATTTTAATCTAAACTATACCGAGATTTTTTTTTATAGAGAGAAATAAAAAAATACATAATTGATTAGATACAAAAGTGTGAACCAGAAAGTCGATTTTTAAAAATGTTATTATTTAATATAAACTTATTTTAATTTAATTTTGAAATGAAAAGGTAGTGTAAAAGTGTATGAGGTTAGATTAAATTAGGTTAAATTATGTTAGTTTAATCGCTAAATAAGGTTAGTTTTAGATAAGTTGAATTAGGTTAGTTTCAGATAATTAAAAAAAATAATGTTCGTTTTTAGAAAAATAATTCTAAATAGTAAGTATATATATATTAATATAAAAGATCGAAATGTAAAAATCACTACGTCCAAAATCTTCGCTTTAACTCGTGTAAAACGGCTCGAAGGTACGGCGGTGTCAACGTACAGCGCCGCCTACCAAAGTTAACCTTTTCTGGGAACTCACCATTACTTTTTCCTCTACAAGTATACAAGTTCACAGTGTGGATATTTTAATATAACTTATTGTATTAAAAATATATGATAATTTGACAGACGAATTTATATTAATCAGCTTCTAATTACAAAATAATAAAAAATATATATATATAAAAGCGCTTATTATTATTATTTTTAAAATAATAATAAAGGGGGGGGGGGTGTATTTGAATGTCCATTAATTAAACAAATGTAAAATTATATTTGAAGCGTATAAAATTACATTTTTAAAATATGGTTACACAAAGGTTAAATTCATAATTAAATGAAAATGGTTAAAACCAAAAATATTTTTATGAGTCGGATAATGACCGTAAAAAGTCAAACACTTCGTTTTTAATTTTTAGTAAAATGTTCTCTCTCTTTAAAATTAGTTTGCTTTTTTTTCCGATGAGAGTACATGTTGATTTAAATCTGCAAGCGTTATGCAAGGATACTGAAGGTGGTTACGAAAAATATTGAAGGATTAGGTATTTTGATCTTATAGGAATAAAATTTAAAACAAATGAGATATTAAAAATATATATATGTATATTTACCCGGTTTAAATTAACTGGAGAATAATAAAAAAAAAAAAGTAACCAAAAGCTTTTTAATAAGCAAATATTTAATTAGCGTTGTAAATAAGACTATGGAAAAATATACTAACCTTTATATGTGTGTGTGTGTGAAATTGATAAGAAAAATATAAAGAAAATATCTTTAGTTAAAATGCAAATAAGTTTTAATAAAGTAATCGCACGTGAAATTACGTGATGATAATACTTTTAGTATTTATGTTGAATGGTCAAATATATATTTTTTGAATATAATTTGTGATTTAATTAAATTGTTTAAAAAGAAATGGAAAATTTTGAAGAATATTTTCTTTATTTAATTAAGAAAGCTATATTAATGGGTACTTGGAAGGCCTATTTATAAATGAAGGTTTTCGATATATCTTCAATTAATCTACATTAATTAATTTAAATGCCCTCGATAATAAATATAGCAAAATAATATTTTGCTGTTATTTTTATTAAGACTTTCAAATTTTTGAACAAAATTGTAAACATTCAGAAACCTAACGGTTATTTGTAATTTTTTAAACATATTGTTTAATTTTGAAAAACTTAAATAAGTTGTTGCCCCTGTGTGCTTCTCTATCGCAGCAGTCGCAATGTCCACTATCTTGAGTGTGCAAAGCTGCTGCTCTGGGTCCGAGTCAATTTTCTGCAAGGCTGCGGCCATTGCTGGGCATGAGAATATTTGGGTAGGTATTAGTTCCACACCAGGACAGTTTTTGCATGTTCTATAAGTTCTTGTGTTATCTGGATGTATTGTCATTCCTTTATAATGTTTCGTTCTGAGTCTGGTTAGAGTTTTTGTAATTCTTCTCTCAGAGTTTATTTCGCATATTTGATTTTTCTTATTTTTGATGAATTATCTTGTATTTTGCCAAAGCATCAGCGTTAAATACTGACATTTGTTCTTTTCTTTGGCTCAACTTTCTGGCTTCCTTTGCTAATTTATCTGCCATCTCATTACCCCCCCCCCCCCCATCCCAATATGGGCAGGAATCCATTGTAGAATGCAATTCTTCTCCGAAGGTTCCAGTTGGGTAAGTAACTCTGCCTGTTTTAGTATTGCCCTTCTGAAAAGCTTCTAGTGCGATCTGGAGTGGAGTCGCTGTATATTAAATTCCTTCTGCTTGATGCTGGAATGGTTGGTTAAGGCATACATCAAGGGCTTTCCAGATAGCTGTCAGTTCACAAGTGAAGTTTGACGATATCTTTCCTGTTCCCTCTTTAACTTTAATGTAGGTTTTATTTTGAAGTATTATGTTAATTCCCACCCCTCCGTTACTCAGGGTATGGTCTGATGATCCATCTTTATAGGCTATTAAATAATTTCTCTGATTGTATAAACTAATTTTGTCAATTCCTTTCTTTTTAAGTATTCTTTTGTTCTTTTTTTTATTGCAAAGTTCATTCAGGTTAAGACTTAAATATCAATACAATTATAAAACTTTTTTTTTTTGCCAATGTTAATGGTAGATTAAACTGGCGAAACCGCTGGGAGGGTTCACCACTGATGAGCCAGGCCCTCCCTTTAATTTTTCCATCGCAGTAAGGACAGTAGAAATTGTTTTATTTTAAAAAGAATATTACGCCTCTAAAATAGTTTTATAATTTGATAACAGATAGCGCTCTAGTACATTGTAACATCAATACAATTATTAAACTTTGCAAAAAGAAGCATTTCTTTCTTTAAAAATAATTGACACAATGTATTTTATTGATATTCTCTGTATAAAGTGCGATTATTCAGATTTTTTAAGTATACAACAACATTACTTCAAGCAAATTTTATAAAAGCTACCTACTACCATGGCTTACATTCCAGAAGTATAATTGTTTATATTCCCCTACTTTACATCGTGGGAGGTGAAAAGATCCATACAGCGCTATGGTATAAAGAAAGCTCTAGGACCAGATGACCTTGGTTCCCTTTCCATATATCTTGGAAGCTCTTATCTACACTTCCTTCTAGCTGGTATATTCACCAAATGCCTCAGACTTGGTCACTTCCTTTGCCAATGGAAAGAAGGTCGCCTTATATTCCTGCCAAAGGCGTCCAACTGTGCAATCAGTCAGTTGGTGAGGTATAGACTAATCACTCTTCTGTACACCATGACAAAGGTCTTTGAAAGATATATCTTGGCCAGACTGCAATTGCTCGCCGATCGCCATGTAAGGCTCTCTGACAACCAATTTGAATTTGTTAATGGCAAGTCAGCAGAAGGAACCATCGCCAAAATTACCCAGTTTATCAATGAAAGGCGGGCCCAATGGAATAAAAGCGGGCCATCATCTTAGAAATTAGCCAAGCATTTGACACTTTCTCGAGACTGTCCACCTACAAGGTCTCAACGCCTGGCTTGCCCCCATTCACTGTTCTGTCTTATGCAAAATTTCTTGGAAGACAGAAAGGTGTCTTTCTCCGCGTGGACAGCAACGGCCTTTACATTCTCTCAGCAGCTTGGCCACCCCCAAGGTTCTGTACTAAGCCCATTTCTGTGGAATGTCATCGTCCAGTTCCTCTAATCATATTCCCATTAGAGAGAGTTTACTAATTGCATATGCAGATGACCACCCTGTGACTCATGTTCAGGCCATCTCAGGCCAAAGCTATCAACCTTTTTCTGGATAAAATCGTTTCATGGACTGAGAAAGGACTCGATCTGAACCCCAGAAACACCCAAGATGGTATCTTCCAGTGGCGAAGAGTCCGCAACAACCCCGATCCTGGACTAAAAATTATTGGCCAACCCATCCCTATATTGGGGGTGACATTCGACCATAGAGGATTCATCTCTCATTTATCCAAACTCATTAGTAGGCGTTGAGCAATTTTTTCACAATTGATTAACTCAATACATCGAAAATTTGGTATTTTCTATGCTGCTGGCATCAAAATCCTTCAGTCAATGTTCATCCCGCCCTTCTATATAGAGTGTCAGCTTGGGGTTGTCGCGCTTCCTCCAAGGAGTGTCTATTCACTACACATTTGCAAAGCATATATTGAGAGGGGGCCCTTGTACTCCAATGAAACCAGCCATATACTTGGTAGCCCCCCCCCCCCTCCTCCTGGCTCAGATCAAAGAGGGGAACTAAAAATCGAGGCCAGGACCTTCTGCGCTGCCATACCCCTTCCCCCTTCAGACAACCCCTTTCCTTCAGTTTGAACCTTGAAGAGGTCACAGCTTCACTAATTATCCCAGATAATTCAAAAAGTGATTCAGGCGTTGGTGCTGAAATCATCTCCTCTTTCCAAGAACATCAGCCAGTTATTCTATGGTTTCACCCAGACTGTACTACCTTTTAAGTTGAACTCATAGAAATTCTCTGGGCAGCTCAACTTGCCGAGATAAATCCAACCAAAGCAGGAGTAACCATTGCTTAGAACTGTTGATGCTAAAGCAGCTATCTGCTCCTCTGGACCAATACCAACATTGCTAGTGGCGATGTTTAATAATAATATAAATATATTATATTGTAGCGTAGAAATCAAGCCTTGAAATATCCTAAGATGTAAAAGATTTTATTGATGACGTCACAGCGACGAGTCGACAATTATTAACAATCAGCAAAAACTATCTACAGCTAGGGAATCTTAAGCAAGCAAGCAAAGAAATATTTTAAAGATGATTTCACAAAAACAGAGTAATATATCAATTGAAATTATTATTTCCTGTAGAAGGGCGTATGTGCTCGAAAGCTTGTATATATTTGTTCTAATAAAGATACGCAGCCCTTGATGCTTTATTTTATTCATTCACAGAGTAATATATATTTTTGTAATCTGTTGAATATTTTCATTGAATAATATTAAATTAAATAATAAAATATTTCTTCGCCACAATATTGTGGCGAAGAAATTATTTATTATTTAATTCAATTTAATTATTCAATGAAAATATTTGGAAACAGATTTAATTTAATTTAATTATTCAATGAAAATATTTGGAAACAGATTTAAAATTTTACATTTTCTAAATCATCATTTAGTTGCTTAGCTTGCTTTCTCGATATTCTCTAGCTGTAGATAGTTTGGGTAGAGTTGTTAATAATTGTCGACTAGTCGCTGTGACGTCATCATCAATAAATACTTTCACACCTTCAGATATACAAAGACTTGATTTCTACGCTACAATATATATAATAATATAAAAGTCCCTAACAGAGTTCCTAGCATCAGGTTGTGTTGGGTACGCGGACACATTGGAATCAATGGCAATGAGCTAGAAGACTGCAGCAAAAATTGTCGCAACTTCTGTCCTATCACATTCATACTCTACTTTGCTTGAACTCATGCTCGAAACCTAAAATCTAACGCGTAAGGCTACTTTATCATCATCGACTATTATATTTCCAAGACTACTCGACCAGATCCCTCAGAAGAATTGCTTACACTCCAAGAAATCTCAAATTTATGCCAAAAATTCGCCATGGAGAGGCCACCACCATCATCCTCACGTGCCATGGCCATGTACTGGCATACATTACACATGTGCATCTCTAAAAAGACCCTACCTTCTCTCACTGTTCTGAAGAGCCACAGACAGTTGATCATCTCCTCTTCAGCTGTCCTGCTTGGACTGACCCACCTCAATCCTACATCTATGGCCAACCTCCTAAACTCAACCTCAGCATGGAACTTCCTGGTCAACTGATACAGCTCAGCAATAAAAAAAAAAACGCGAGTAAAAGCGCTTATCACTAATCCATACTAGTGAGCTGGACTTCCTGGATAGTTGGCGTTCTGCCCTCCAGGAACCTGGGTTATAAATATCCTTCTCTATTACGCAGACTTTGACTTTATCATCATCGGTGCTGACGTCACTACACACTACTACGCTTCAACCTTTCTGTTTTTGATTTATCGCTCGCTTGTTTTAACAATATTTGTATTGGAACAAGTCGCTCCTTAAATAAATATATATTAGTATATATCAAAAGGGATGTCCTCTTAACTACAAAATATGTGAGTACAAAACAACTTGAAATCCTTAAAAAGAAACATTGTATTTTTTGCTAAGCCTATCATTCTCTAAGGCCAATTCAGCTGTCCATAATTTCAACTACAGCGATTCTGAATGGCTCTACTGCTCTCATTGAAAGAAACTGTCCAATTAAATTTACCGAGAAACAAACTGGCCTGGAAACATTTGGTTAAATGGTTCACTAAGGCTACCAAGACAGATTCCTAATCTACAGGATAGCCAGGGTAGAGTGGATACCTGGATACCTCCAGGAGCCTGGGTTAACAATGTGCTGCTATTACTATTACCCAGGTCAACTAATCAAGCTCTCCTACTGTTTAGGAGTCTGTTTTGCCTCCCTTAGTAAAAAGATTCACCAATTGTTTACAGGCAGGTTTGTTACCTAGTAGGTTAAACAGAACATTGTGCTGTTGTAAGAAAGTAGTGTCAAGGGTGTAGTCGTTGAATCGCTTTAGTTAGAATTCTGGATTCTAAGAGATGTTGCTGTGAATATTTTAAATAACATAAATTGACTTGTTTTTGTTGTAAATTTTCGCTTATTTTTTATGTGGTATTTAGGGGAAGATGCTGGGCAGATTAGGGAAGATGATTGAAGATTAACAAAATACCATAAAGCAATGAATGCTGTAAACTTCATTTTCCTAACTGACTCCAGGAATACATGCTATATCAAAGCAAAGACTTCATCCAAGAAGGCAGGTCTCTATAGACGCTACATTGATATAGCTAACCTTACACCATAAGAAAAAGAACAAAAAGCTATTAGGGATAAACTTTCAGTACTTTGAAGGAATTCATAACAGAAATTCATCATGCCCATAGCAACAAAATTTTCGGGCTGGGTTACAGCTCCTAGAGGGAAGGAGCTAGTAGCATAATATTTATTATTAATAATCAGTTTACTAATTATAATATTGTGTTACATAGTCATTTATACATTTTTTTGCGCATTCTCTTTTTTGTGAGATGTTTTGATAAAAAAAAAATCGATTTGATATCCTGAAAATTATCTTCCCTTATTTTTCTACAGATGTTGCCCGCTTTACCTATATTTAGAATTGCATGGATACCTAGGCACGAAAAAACAAACAAACAATTTTTTAAAGTGTCACAGCACACATTGCAGAAATTACTGAATATCATTCACTCAATTTGAATCGGAAATAAATAAATTCATATTTGGCACAAATATATAGTAAATATTTTATGCCTTATATGGGCGAATGCTATTCATTGAAATGTGAAAATGAATAATTTCATCTAGACAATCTCCACCTTTTCAATAATATATATATATTTTTAGATATTAATGAAATAAAAATATAAAACACAAAAATGAAAATTAAATTATAAAATTTGTGTAATTTAAAATTTGTCATAAAATGAAGATCACTATATTTCAAATAATGTAAAAACACATTCAATGTCATTGAATAATTATGAACCACGAGTGCCAGTTATTCTCTTTCCTTTTTTTGATATGTTTTGATTACAAAATGTATTATTTAATCTTTAACTAATCTATAGATATTTTTATGTGTAGATTTTAAATTAACTCTCAATACAAAAATTTAAAACAACAAACATCACACAATTTATAAATTCCACCAAAATTTTATATTTACATTTTCTCTAAAAAAATATATATTTTTAGTTTTTGTTAATACCATATGAATCAGTAAGTACGTATATTATATTTATAATTTTATATTAAAAAAAAAAAACGACTTCTCTGCTATTAAAATATTCACCTCCATAAAAAAGTTATTTCAATTTGTCAATTATATGTTAATATATAGCTTGATTGTTTGCGATTAAATTCCAGTTATAAAAGTGAGCTCAAAAATTAAATCACGGGTTGTATTAATAAGCCTTATTTTTCAATAAATATTTTTTAAATTTAATTATTGATGTGGGTGTGGCCATACTGTTAATGTCAAAAATGATATATGAATGTGTTTAATTGCTCTTTTCATAAAATTTCTTCTATCAATCACATCCTAAATATTTCATTTTAATATAAAACTAATATAAATAAATCACAATATTCATCTTTTAAATTCTATCTCTTCATAATAAATTTTATAATTCAATTTGTAAAAGTGAGTTTTTAAAATAATGATAAAAACTATATATATAAAATATGAAAAAAATTAGCACAAAAGTGAAATTGTAATGGGATCAAGTTGATAATTAAAGAAAAAAGACATTTCCAGATCGTACAACTAAAAGTTGTTGATGGCTTGCGGCATCTGTCAGAATAAATATAAACTAATCAATTGATTTATAATTATTCCACAAAGGCAGACGCATTCTACTTCACCCAATCACTCATCCACTTCACTTATCCATTGATGTGCTCTACTTATCCCCGACAGACACCATCAAAAGTCTCAAGCTTTACAAGCTTGATACCTTAATATGATTGAGTAGAGATAAGAAAGAAGAAGAAAAATATTATTCCAAAATTGGCCAAATACCCTTTCTTGAGTAATCAAGAAAAGCTAACTACATACGTGTTTCACGCTGTTGGCCCTTTTAAGCATGGTGCAAACTATAGATGTTTAAAAAAGCTACCAATTGAAGCTTCTTTAAAAATCGAGGAATGCATATTCAAGGAGTCTGGAAGGTCGTGAGAATGCCAAATTATATAGAAAAATGTAGAAAAGTGAAATTGTCTTCTTCTTTCTTATCTCCACACTGGATGAAGTAGAATGCAGCTGCCTTTGTCATTAAGACTGGGAGCACTACTCAGTGGCAGGCCAACTTAGCTCCAAAAGAAATGGCAGCCTCTGACATGAGGAACAGACACCATGTGCAGCCACTCCTAACATGGAGTACAAACGCTGCTCATCCTGTATCCCTGGAGCCCTTACAGGGTACTATCAGCCGGGCCAGCTGAGCCCAGGTTTTTAGCGAGCTTGTTACTGCTCCCCCTCCTCCTTTTTCATCCGGGCTTGGGACCGGCAAAGGCAGAGTTGTCTTCTTCTTTCTTATCCTCACTCAATCCTATCAGGGTATCATGCTTGTAAAGCTTGTTGATGGTTTCTGCTGGGGATGAGTGGAGCTCATCAATGGATGAGTAGAGCTCATCAATGGATGAGTCAATAATGTAGTTTGGGGTTGCAGGTTGACACTCAGTACATAGTGGGAAAACCTTGCAACCATTCTGTAAAGTCATTGTCCGTAGATGACTAGACTTAAAGTCTGGAAATCAAATACTGTTGTTCTCTTGGGAGGACAAAATTGTTATTGTACCTCCTGTTCTGTACCAGTCATGTGCAGCAGCAGATTTCCATTCCTGCAGATATTGTGTCTTGATGGTACAGGGATGTCGACCGCTACGACCCGGGTTCAATTCCCGCATTGGGCACTTTTTTTCTGATAAAAAAAAAATGCTCCACTGGCCCCCTATTCTTGCAAAAGTTCAACCCCACAATCGAGTGCAAGTAACCAAACGGGGCTCTGGCACATTTGTAAGTGCAAATTTGAACTGTTTTATGCATGTGTAGACATGTGGTGCACTTACAGTAAAAAGCAGCCGCTAACTACCCACCATGATTATCATGGCCTGTACCACGTGTACTAGGGATAAGCAAAAAAAACGGGTATCAAGCTTCATTTTTTCAGGAAGCCTCAAAGACCAGCTTTTTTGGTCATTGAGATACAGCTTGCACCATGCTGATGAGAGGAAACAACCCAAAATGCATACGTAGTTATCTTTTCTTGATTAATCAAGAAAAAAGTATTTGACCAATTCTGGAATAATTAAAAATCCACAATTTGTTGATATTTATTCCGATAGATGGTGTAAGCCATCAGCAACTTTTAGTTTCCCAATCAGATTGCCTTTCTCTTTAATAAATGTATTAATATTTACATATAAAGAATTTACATAAATATTTCTATAATTTTTCTGAATAAGAAAAAAAAAAAAAAGATATTTAAAGAGCAAGATTTTTTTTTTAAATAAAAAAGAAAATCATTAATAAATATATGATTAAGTAAAATTTGGATGCTCGACTATTAAGGATAACAATCTATTGCTTTAACCTATGGATTGAACAATATTCACACACACAAAAGCCTTTATTAAGACACACAGGTCTTACAGAGGATTCTCCTTGGGGTTACAAGACGGAGAAACCTATGAAAGTGGGAAATAAAAAAATGGAGAAAGATTATATACATATGGTAAATATATACAGATTATAAGAAAGAATAAAAAAATAAGAAAAAAAAATTGGAAATATGGATGGGAGAAGTGGAGAGCGAAAAGAGGAAAGAAAACAGGTATTTACATATGGAACATACATATAATGGAACAAGTCAATTTAAGCTCTTCTGCTCACACAGCACAGGTGGACCATGGCTTTTTCAAGAAATCTTTAAGAGATTTTCCAGGGAAATCCGAGTGTTCAGGGTTGTGATTGAACAATATTCCCCAATAATTCTTTCATGAATCTATATACACTCATGGACAAAACTTAAGGAAGTTGTACCTTTCAGCATGTATATCGGGATTCAGACAATAACTCTGAAAGATATTACTGTGACATTTATTGAAGACACACATATATACACTCATGGACAAAACTTAAGGAAGTTGTACCTTTCAGCATGTATATCGGGATTCAGACAATAACTCTGAAAGATATTACTGTGACATTTATTGAAGACACATAAGATGGTTCACACCAAGTGTGAACAAAATTGCCTTTGTCTCTTTCAAAAAAAAAAAAAAAAGCGACCTCAAAGACTTTCCACTTCTTCAAGTATTGTCCATGAGTGTAATAACGAATAGATTCAAAAAGGATAAGTTTCTTTATTTGAAAAATCATTCGAGATTTCGGGCGCAAGCTGCCCTTCTACAGGAATAATAGATACAATTTTAAGTAATCATTGTCCATGAGTATAGCTAATAACAATAAATATTACATAAAGGATTTTGTGGTGGTGGTGTCTTGTCTATTCCATGGAAAGGGGAGGTGCCATTGCCTCGTTAGTCAGCCACATTTCAGAGTTCTCTGTTCACGGTTACCGTAGAGGCTCACGACACCGTACTACACGGCAGTCCCTTACTTGTGCTGCTTCTCCCACCCGCCACAAAGGATTCTGTGAAAAAAGGAAATCAATTTTGGAATGATTCTCTTTTTTTTTAGCACCTACATATCTCTCTTCCTTGTTCCTCTATTTAGACAGGTGGTGATGTAGCAATCCATATTGTGCATTGTCATTTCCTAATCTAACATATGATAAGGTACAATTTGGATTTTAGATTGGAAACACAAGGTAACAAACACCAAAATCTCCAAATATTTTAATAAATTGTGTGCCAACTTTCGGTAACAGTGTTTTTATGTTGACTTTGCTTAGAATATTTAATGAAACTGATTCCAATAATTATTAATTAAACATTAAATTTATTGATTTACAAGAGAGAGAACAAAATATAAAAGGGAAACTAATATTAAACAAAGGAACTTTTTTTCTGTTTCGGTTACCGCCTATTTACCTGTGAGCTTACACACACTCTGTGGTAACAATTAATTAATATGTATACAACATGTTATCATTCAGTAATTTTGTCTAATGACAGTAACCGAAATGTAACACACTATGAAAATATTGTAAAAAAAAGCTCCGCTTTTCAAATTTTTATAACCTTCATATTCTTCAGTTGAGGAATTTTTCAATAGGATGAAAGATCTTATTAAAGGCCTATGTAAATATGTATCATCTGTAAATTCCAGTGTTTTTATTCTTTTATTTATTTTTACTTTTTGTTTTTTTTCCCTTGGATTTGCCTAGACTAATCTGTTTATGATCTTGATTGTCTTAAGTTTTTCTGTACAGTAGAACCTCCCTGTAAAGGACACCTAATTGCAGAGCCAAAGTGTTCTTTACAGAGAGATGTCCTCATACTGGATAGTTGCTAAATAGTAAAAATGGTAATTTTGTAAATGAAAACTGTCCTTTGTAGAGAGGTGTCCTCTAGCCCGAGTGTCCTCTCATGGAGGTTCTACTGTATTGGCAATGAAAACTGTCCTTTACAGAGAGGTGTCCTCTAGCCCGAGTGTCTTCTCATGGAGGTTCTACTGTATTGGCAATGAAAACTGTCCTTTATAGAGAGGTGTCCTCTAGCGGGAGTGACCTCTCAAGGAGGTTCTACTATATTGGTGATGAAAACTGTCCTTTATAGAGAGGTGCCCTCTAGAGTGAGTATCCTCTCATGGAGGTTCTACTGTATTGGCAATGAAAACTGTCCTTTACAGAGAGGTGTCCTCTAGCGTATCCTCTCATGGAGCTTCTACTGTATTGGCAATGAAAACTGTCCTTTACAGAGAGGTGTCCTCTAGCGTGAGTGTCCTCTCATGGAGGTTCTACTGTATATAAATTTTATTATTACCATTAAAGATGATTAGCTTTTTCATTCCTTTCATTTGCAGACTCCATGTATAGGACTTATAATAAAGGATTTTTGTGTGTTGTGTGTGTATGTATAGTTTATCTTTTTTTTTGGGATTTGCTATCTTAATTTATTCCTTTTCTTTGAATTTCCAACCTAGTCTCCACAAATTGTTGGCATTCTTGAGTGACGAAGCACAATTTGAATAATAGATTATAGCTACAAGGTAATAAGACCTAATCCAAATATATTAATAGTGTGTGACCTTTCGATAACAACGTTATTACAGAAACATCACACACTATTAATTTATTTGGATTAGGTCGTATTTTCTTGTAGATGTACATTGACTAAAGAGAGATGACAGAGTAAATTAGGTTATTGCCTATTCCCTCTGATAGGATTCAGATGAAAAGGTTCCAATCTCAGTTTCTCTATTGTCAATTACAGAAGAAACCTTCATGGAGGGGAAAGGAGGGTGCTGTTAGTCTGGAGACCTGGGAGTACCACTTTATAGAGTGTAGTGTGAGTATTAATTAATTAATTGTGTGGGACATATCAGTAACAGCGTTATTACAGAAACGTCACACACTATTAATTTATTTGGATTAAGTCTAATTTTTCTTGTAGCCATTCTTGTAGTAACAGAACATTGTCTAGACCTCTCAAAAAGAGTGTAGTGGGTTTCAGGCTTACTGTTTTAGAACCTAAGGACATTCTTCTGTAAGGTGGGTCCATCTGTATCCTTGTTTTTCTGTCCCTCAACTAACTTATTCAATATTCTCCCTCTCAATTTGATTCCAGAATTTTTGTCCTTCTTTTTCAGAGTTCTTTGTACTTTCACATCATCCTGTAGCAATGCCATCTCAGATATATTGAAGTCTACCATCATGTCATTTCACCCTGATATGGCACAATTTGGATTATAGGTTGTAGAACTACAAAGTAACAAGACCAAATCTAAATAAATAGTATGTGATGTACAAGTGGATATAGTCTATTTAATCGCATATATAATATATATATATCATCTCATTTATATATAACCTAATTAACAAGATAGGTCCCCCACAAAGGGGGGAGGGAGGGGGAGAAATGGAAACAAATAGAGGGGAAATAGGTGGGGAGGAGAAGAAACAAAGGAGTGTGTAGTTATCACGTAGGTAGAGAAGCTTATTGATTAGGTTATATATAAATGAGATGATATATTATATACACCCATACTTCGCTTTGCGTCGGGGTTACATTCCAAAAAAACACGACGCAAATTGAAACGACGCAAAGTGAAAATATGTGAAGGCACAATCAAAAACAAAGGTGTTGCCATATTTTAGGAAAAAAAAAAATTAAAGAATCGAATCCAAAACAACGCAACTTCGAAAATCTAACGATGCACAGTGAAAATCAGTAAAAATTAAGCAGCGACGCAACTTCGAAAAAAACGCAAAATGAAACGACGTAAAGCAAGGTATTGGTGTATATATATATATAAATGACAAAAAAAAAAGATTATATATGCGATTAAATAGACTATATCCTCTTGTACATGTAAGCATATATGAAAAAAAAAAAGTACAGTAAAACCCCGCTATAACGAACCCTGGATATAACGAACCTTCCCTTATAACGAACCCACGCCGATTCCCAATTCCATTCCATTGAAAATACCATCGTTATAACGAACTTTGCGATTTTTAGAATAACGAACTACCCCTATAACGAACCTATTTCGGGTCCCAAAATGATAAAATCTATTTAAAATACTATGCTTATAACGAACTTAGAATTGTAATTTAAAAAAAAATTAAAAAACAAAATTTTGAGCATGTTTAAAGCTCGCGGATCGCGATTTCAAAACAATAAATTTAGCGGCATTGTTTGTTTGATTTTTGCACTTTATTTTTGCTGTATGTTGTATAAATTTTTACACATTATACTTTTTATTAATTAGAATATCTTTGCATCCATTAAATTTGAAATATAAAAATGCAAATGGCTTCCAAAATGAAGAAAACAAAGGCATTTTAAAAACAAAAGCATTATTTCTTTAAAAAAGGCCATTTTCAGAACTTTTCAAAGTGAAACAACATAGGCAAAATGTTAAGAACATATTAAAATAAGAGAATATAACTTTTCTATTATAAAAGATAAAATATAAAGTTATTAAAAATTGTTACAAAGAGGAATCAACTTCAACTTTTGCCGCGATCGCGATCTACGTTTTAGGGCTAAAAAAAAAAAAAGTCCAAATAAACGGTCCCGTGATGAAACAAAAATTATTTTTATGCCATTAACTATGGTGATTTTAAAGTCAGCAATGTTTTACATGGCAGGTTAAAAAAAAAAACGAAATCTAGACCTAGAAGAATATGGGGAAACATGAAATGGAAGAAAAACACTAACTTTATTTGAATGGTGCAATGCTTGGAAGAATGCTTTGAAACAACAAGGTATTAGAGCCATTTTTTTCAAGTAAAAATTGTATTATATAATGTGATAATGATGTTTTAAAATCATTTTATATCTTTGAATATATATATATATATAACTTTGCCTAGGATTTGTCTTGATTTTTAAATTAGACATAGAGGTACATGTATGTTAATCATAAGAAGAACCTATTATCTAATGATTTCTATTATTATTCAGTATTAATATAAGGAAATTAGTCAATTAAGGGAATTAAAATAAAGTGACCACTATTAAGAGGCAGCCTCTTCTTGTGTGTATGGCTGTTTTTTAATTATACGGTCTAAAATTTTTGAAAAGTAAAAAAAAATAGCCAAACCGTGGCTATAGTGAACCGTGGCTATAGTGAACCAAAAGCTCTGTCCCATTGGGGTTCACTATAGAGGGGTTTTACTGTATGTGATGTTTTGGGTAACAATGTTCTTATCATTATCAGAAAAAAACTACTGAATGAGTAAAAATATCACAGCAATGTTTTTCACATATGATTTTACAGCATGCTTATAACAGATAAAAAAAAGTTTTCAAAGAAAAATCCTAAATTCTAATTCACTAAGAATACTAATTTAAGTTTTCTTAGAAAAATATTTTCTTCTTATCTGCTTATTCTTGTGCACGCACTTAATAATACAGTAGAACCTCCCTATAACGGACACCCTGCTAGCAGACACCTCTCTACAAAGGACAGTTTTCATTGGCAAAATTACTATTTTTACAATTTAGTAACTCTCCAGTATAAGGACACCTCTCCCTTAAGGACACTTTGTCTCTGCAATTAGGTGTTGTCCTTTACAGGGAGGTTCTGCTGTAGTAACTATTTAAAAGCTTGCTGTGATATTTTTTCTCAATTAGTAGTTTGTCTGATGATGATAACAATGCTGTTATCAAAATGTCACAAACACAATTTTTTTTTGGATTTGTGGTCTTATTACCTTGTAGTTCATTTCATCCTGTTCTGAGCAATTCTCTTCCTATCTTTTAATTCCAGTTACTATTCTATTAGATTATCAAACCAATCCTTCCTTGGTCTACCTCTCCATCTATTCTTCAATGTGTATCATTAATACAAAGTAATAACGCACCATCTCTATATAACGAATGAAGATATTAAAACGTGAATGTTTCTTTTCACAAATAAATCAAACTTCTACTGTCCTTACTGCGATGAAAATTAATTGAGAGGGCTTGACTCATTGGTGGTAAACCCTCCCAGCGATTTTACCATTTTTTAATCTACCAGATCACTTCTTTAAGTTTCACACACCCAAGATAGAGAACGACTGCTGTGATAGAGATGTATAGAGATATCTGAGGCTCTTCATTGGATACGACAACAACCGCTTCTTTAGAGCTCTAATACTGTATTGGATCATTCTGCTTTAATATGCTACATTGAAAGATGGAATCTCAGAAAAGGTATTTAAGCAAACTATGGACATTTAAATGTGTCTATCATCCCTCCAGTATGGTCAATCAACAATCTCAGATTGATCTTCAGCGTACACATGTCTCTCAAAAACTTCAATTTTCTCCTGATTACTTCATTTAAAAGGTAAAAAAAAAAATCGCTGTATTATTTTGTTGTTGTATGGCAAATCCATACAGGGCAATGGGCCCTAATAAAAGCCTTTTTGTTGTTGATTACTCCATTTAAAAGGTGTACTCTCCATTAAATGACTTCATCAAACTTCTTTGTTTCTTTGTTTGTCATCCACAATCTGTTCTTGAGAATTCTCCTAGCATACCTGTTGTAGGACTGATTTGCCTGGAGCAAAATGCAATGTGGGGTCTCAATATAACAACTTCTTTCACAATAGCAATATGGTTATGGTATTATGATTATAAATTCCTAAGTTTTATGTTAAATTTTTTTACCATGCCTTTAGCATTATACAGTAGAACCTCCCTTTAGCGGACACCTCTCCATAAAAGACAGTTTTCATTTGCAAATTTACCATTTTTACTATTTCGTAACTCTCCGGTAAGAAGACAACTCTCTCTAAAGGACACTTTGGCTCTGCAATTAGGTGTCCTTTACAGCGAGGTTCTACCGTAATTCTAAATTCCCAAGTTTTAAGTTTAATTGTTTTAACCGCAGTTTTAACATCATAGCTTCAATTATTTTAGCCACAGTTATAACATCTATATAAAAATAGAGGTTGTGCCTCTCCTGTCAAAATAAAAGCTAAAAAAACTAAGCACCATCTATTGACCATCTCAACAAATTAGCAGACTCAAAGGTGTTGAATTTATAGTCGGTTGAATTAAAAATTAGGTGTTGAATTCTAGTCAGTTAAAGAGGTTCTACAAAAATGAGGTGTCTGTGTGTGTATTCAGTGTCTTTCCTAGGAGCTGGATGAATCCATGGCAGACTGGTCTCACTGTCAACGTCTGGTGGTGGGAACCTTGGTTCTCATCTTTGTGGACATTACCTGGGTGGCTTCCTCAGAGTTCACCAGGGTGAGTGGATCTACCATCCTCCCTGACTGACCTTGTAGACCTCTGTGGTGGTGCTGTGTTGACAGTACCTCTACAAGGGAGAAAACTTCAACAAACCTTTCTTCACCACCTACTTCAAAACCAGCTTGTTCACCATCTATCTCCTGGGCTTTGTTTTCTATAAGCCTTGGAGGAACCAGTGTGGATCCAATGCATCCGTCTACAGGGTAATTCTTTCCTTTCCCTCTCTCTCCCAACATTTATAATACACCTATCCCCCGATTTGCACGGTACTTGTTTTACACGTTTTCGCTTTTACACGGTTTTCCAAATAAGTTTTTTGTTTTTGTTTTTATCGCACTATACTAAATGCTACTGTGATTAAACACATGCACTGTGTACACATCTCACGAGGAATCCCGAGCTTATGTGCTGACTACATATTTTAACCTGGCAATGCATTTTATTTTTATTTCTGTGTACACCTATCCCCCGATTTACACGTTTTTCTCAGGAACGTATATCTACTGTGTAAATCGGGGGATAGGTGTACTGCAGTAGATAGCTACAGGGTAATTCTTTCCCTCACACCTCTCTCCCATCATTTATAATTCTACAGTAGATAGCTACAAGGTAATAAGACCTAATCTAAATAAATTAATAGTGTGTGACGTTTCGGTAAACAGCATTGTTACCATCATCAGACAAAAGAATAAATGAGGAAAAAATATTACATGTTCTCTATAAATAGTGAAAAAAGATAATAACTTCACTAATTTCTTATTTATTCTTTTGTCTGATGATGGTAACAATGCTGTTGCCGAAACGTAACACACTATTAATTTATTTTGATTAGATCTTATTTCTTGTATCTATCTATAATATATATAATCTCCAAATTGTGCTTTATTATATATATGCTACAGTAGAAATTTCTTTTCCTTTACCCAAACTAAGCTATCATTTAATTAAAAAGGCATATATCATCAAAAAAAAAAAAAATTATTTATACCCATATTTCAGTTGGCTGAATGCCAACCTTTTTCAGGGTACAACAATGGTACTGAGTTTTTTTTTGTTTACATAAATACGTTACTAGGTAATAAGACTTAATCCAAATAAATAAATAGTGTGTGATGTTTCCATCATCAGACAAAAGAATAAATGAGGAATGATAAGGCACAATTTGGATTATCTATATATATAAAAATCAATGTTTGTATGTCCGGTATACAAATTCACAGTAGTTCACTAATTCAAACCAAAATTTCCATACATAGGTAAAAAAATACGGGGAAGACGATAGGCTATTTTAAAAAATATATAAATCAATTATTAAAACTATACATTCAAATTATTCTACTTAGCTAACGAACAGCGCCCTCTATCAAAGATTAGATTAAATTAGGCTGATGCAAACAAATAGATAATGCTAATAACAAACAATTATAAAAAAAATCTTATCTAAATATATATCACTCGGGTAGATATGCACATGGGTCAATCCTGTCAATCCCGTGGAAGCCCGGGTCACATGTCTAGTAGATTATAAACACAAGGTAATAAGACCCAATCCAAAGCACACACTATTTATTTATTTGGATTTGGGTCTTATTACATTGTGTTTAATAAATGAGGAAAAAATATTACATCATGTTCTCTTAAATAGTGATAAAGATGATCACTATTTTCTTATGCTGTAAACTTTTTTCTCACTTATTCTTTTCTCTGATGATGGTAACAATGCTGTTACCGAAACCTCACACTATTTATTTATAGGTCTTATATCTATATTAGGTCTTGTATCTAGCTATAATATCATATATTCTAAAGTAGAAATTTCTTTTTCCTCAGATTTACCCAGACTAAGCTATCTTTAAACGAAAAAACATGGCGAAGGAAGACGAGTTTCTTTTATTGATGCATAGGTGCAAGCTTTCGGGTAAAAACCCTTCAACAGGCGAGAAATGAAGCGCGACTTATAAGGACTAATAGAATTATTAATAGAAGACCGATTTTTGAGAAAAGTAAATATTAAAGCTGCAGTCTGAAACCACGAGACTGCGCATGATTAGAGCTATTTACTTTTCTCAAAAATCGGTCTTCTATTAATATTAACATATATAAATAGTTTAAAAACTTTCTTTTTTATATATATTTATTCCTTCCTACCATTTGTACCATAGTCCTTATAAGTCGCGCTTCATTTCTCGCCTGTTGAAGGGTTTTTACCCGAAAGCTTGCACCTATGCATCAATAAAAGAAACTCGTCTTCCTTCACCATGTTTTTTCGTTTAATTTCAAATCAGGAAGAATTATTCATCTATATTTAAGCTATCTTTAGTTTTAAAAAAGGCATATATTGTCCAAAAAAATAATTTATTTATACCAATATTTTAGTTGACTGAATGCCAACATTTTTTTAAAGGTATTATAACATATTTATGTCAACAACGAGATGAAGAGTATTTTCTAAAGTAAACATTTATTCTGTAGAATTATTTTTTAATTATATAAAAAAAAAAGACAAGGTAATAAGACCAAATAAATAAATAGTGTGTGACGTTTCAGTAACAACGCTGTTACTGAATTCAGTACTTTTGTCTGAAGATGTAACAATGCTGTTACTGAAACGTCACACACTATTTATATATTTGGATTTGGTCTTATTACCTTGTGTTTATAATCTACTAGCCAAATGACCCGGACAACGCCCGGGTTTTACCCGATAAAATGCTTTTATTCAAATACTATTCATTACAATTATAAATTGGCGCCGTGGATGTCATTCTTGTGAAACGTCCCGCTCCAAACTTTGTGTCTGAGAAGCGATATTTTTATAGAGAGATGATCTGGCTTTGTGTCTTCTGCTCGAATGAATGCTTTTCTGTTAGAATTTTGTTCCTGCATACTAAAAATGAACTGGCTTCACCTGTGGTGTACATAGACCATAAATCTGTACATAGACAGGAAAAGCACATATATTTTAATAATATAAATGAGTTTTAAAATTGTAAAAAAAAAAAAATGCATCGGCCGGGAAGGGCCGGATGCTCGCGTGGCAGGCGAGCATTCTACCACTGAACCAAAAGCAAACGGTGACAGAATTGTGCATGACTCTGATACTTGTATATTTTAATAATCCAAATTGTGCCTTATCACATAAAAAAAGAGTATAGCTAGAAAAATCACAATCCTGATTTTCATCATCAGAGGACACAAAAATGCTATTTAATATGTTGTCTAGCAGGTTTGTTTTGTAACATTGTGAAAGAGAGCTTTGCTCAATATGTTTGTGTGTGTGTTAAATCATTAATTTATGTATACTTCTACAGTCTTGCCAGCTTTTGGTAGCTTTTTTGATAAGGCACAATTTGGATTATAGAATGACCGTTGACAATTTTACTGCAAATGTTGACACTGGACACTTTTATTTTCCCTTTCATCATTACTCTTCACAATTCATTTCTACTTTCTACTGTCCTCAGAGATTATATCCATAGTTCATCTAAAATAACCATTCCAAGAGTCTAGCAACAGTATCACTATAAAAGGAAGTTCCAAAAATACAATATAACAGCGGTATGGTAGATTAAACTGGCGAAACCGCTGAGAGGGTTCACCACTGATGAGCCAGGACCTCCCATTAATTTTTCCATTACAGTAAGGGCGGTAGATTATTGTTTAATTTCAAAAAGAATCATACGTGTCTATAATAGTTTCGAATTTTGATAACAGATGGTGCGCTAATGTATCATAATATAAATTCATTCTTTCATACTTCATTCCTATAGGGATAGAAATAGTCGTTATTTCTCCTTCAAAATAAATTACGATTTTTCATTCAAAAAGAAACATTTGTGGTAAAATTGTTAAACGTCGTTCTATAATATATATATATATATATTAGATAATAAAAAGGCATATATTGGATTTAATAAAATATTTATTTTGCCAATATTTCGGCTGGCTGAACGCCAACCTTTATCGAGGCATTACATTAAATCCAATATATGCCTTTTTATTATCTAATGAATTAAATATGGATTGCTCTATTTTCAAAATATATATATATATATATATATATCATAAGCATCGTTATTTCCTTTGTCTCACTGCCTTGTTCTTATGCATACCCCTGGTGAATCCTGTATAGGGTCAGTGACCCTAAATAAAGGCTTTTTTGTTGTTGTTGTTGTATATATCATAAGCCGCATTATATTGTATTATTATAGATTATAAACACAAGGTAATAAGACCAAATCCAAATAAATAAATAGTGTGTGATGTTTCAGTAACAACGATGTTACCGAAACATCACACACTATTTATTTATTTGGATTTGGTCTTATTACCTTGTGTTTGGTAGCTTTTTTTATATCGGGATTCAGTCAATGTTTCAGTCAATTCAGTCAAACTCTGAAAGATATTACAGTGACCTTTATTGAAGACACACATATATACACTCATGGACAAAACTTAAGGAAGTTGTACCTTTTAGCATGTATATCGAGATTCAGACAATAACTCTGAAAGATATTACAGTGACCTTTATTGAAGACACACATATATACACTCATGGACAAAACTTGAGGAAGTTATACTATTTAGTATGTATATCAGGATTGAGACAATAACTCTGAAAGATATTACAGTGACCTTTATTGAAGACAACACAAGATAACTAAGTGTGAACAAAATTGTCTCTGTCATCTTCAAAAAAATAGACGACTGCCGACATTAAAACATGAAACTTCCTAAGTTTTGTCCATGAGTGTTAATACTTCTATGTTTAAAGTATATACAGTTAAACCTGTCTATAGTGCCCCCTCTTGGGACTCATTAAAATAGGGCGCTATAGACAGGTCACTTTTAATGTAAATCGCACTACGTATTTAAAAATCGGGTGCTATAGAGAGGAAGGCGCTATTTAGAGGGAGCGCTATAGACAGGTTTAACTGTATATCTATATATATAATAAGTTACTTTTATTCTTGCCTAGAAATAAGGTCAAATTTTGAGCAAAAGGCTCTTCCTTGATGGCCCTAGCAATAAATATGATGTATTCTTGTTTACACCAGTCATAAAAAAAAACCAACTTTTTTTTTAATCCTAAAGTTCACCTTGTTCTCATAACTTTATTATGAAACTACTTATCATCTGTATTTATAGTGTGTTTTTATCTCTAGGTTAGGTATTTTTTGGGCAATGTTGGCTGTTGCAATCTGTTATCTGCTTAGTCAAATGTTAGCTGGTATCTGGGATGATAGGGAAGTGTTCTAGGTGCAGGAGATCTCTGCCATATGTTGGATTTTATCATCTATTCCTAGCTTTGGTTCTGATAGAATTGACACAACTTGGAACCCAACACGGCTACCTAAGTGTTGTGTTGATATTTAGGTGGTTAAGGGTGTCGATAAACTTTGTGATAAACTTTATTGATTTATTCCAATTTTCAGAGAAATATCAATTAAAATTAATTTTTGTTAAACATGGCATTTTTTTTTGTAAAGTAGACCTGGTGGTGGTGTCTTGTCCATGTTGCTCAATGGAAAGGGGTGGTGCCATTGCCCCGTTAGTCAGCCACATTTCAGAGTTCCCTGTTCACGGTTACCATAGCGGCTCGGGGCTCACGACACCGTACTACAGGACAGTCCCTTACTTTTTCTGCTTCTTCCGCCTGCCACGTAGGGGAGGAATTCTGGGTAAGGTAGACTTGAAAAGTCTACTGTAAGGTAGACATGAAAAACCTTTTAAGACAGATATTCAAAGTAGACACTATGTCATGGAAAGTTTAAAAAATAGATGAGCAACACAACATTGTTTTCAAAACTATATTGATAAAATAGATGTTACAGAGTAATAATTAATTTATATATATATATACAGTTAAACTTGTCTATAGCGCCCCCTATTGGGACTCACCAAAATAGGGTGCTATAGACAGGTCACTTTTAATGTAAATCGCATCGTACTACGTATTTAAAATGACGCTATAGAGAGGAAGGCACTATTTAGAGGGGGCGCTATAGACAGGTTTATAGCGGCCCCTCTTGGGACTCACCAAAATAGGGTGCTATAGAGAGGGGGTGCTATAGACAGTTCACTTTTAATGTAAAAGTGTTTAAAATCGGGCGCTATAGAGAGGAAGGCGCTATTGCAGTTTGGCGAGGTTTCTCCACTATGTACTAAGTGTTGAACTGCAACCCCAAACCACATCATTGACTGTATTGACTCATCCATTGATGAGATCTACTCATCCCTAACAGACACCATAAAGCTCTATAGGCTTGATACCCTGATATGATTGTTGAGTGGAGATAGGAAAGATGAAAAAGATTACCAGATGGTGCTACCCTTTTAACATTGTTTTTTTTTTTGCTATCCCTAATACACGTGGTACAGGCCATGATAATCTTGGTAGGTAGAAGTAGGCGACTGCTTTTACTTTAAGTGCACCACATGTCTACACATGTGAAAAGCAGTTTGACTTTGCACTTACAAATGTGTCAGAGCCCTGTTTAGTTACTTGCACTCGCTGGTGGGGTTGGACTTTTGCAAGAATCGAGGGCCATTGGATCTTTTTTTTTTTTTTCTAATCAGAAAAAGAGCCCAATGCAGGAATCGAACCCGGGTCGTAGTGGTCGAGAACCAACGGTTTAGATGATCCTTCGAGCGACCCCCTATCAGTGAATATTAATGTTAACACTACTCGCGGTAGCTTAAAGTTAATTTTAAATTTCTTTCTCTATGTTTTTTTCACCTATTTGTTAACAAATTCCAATGAAGCGAGGTTTTCCCACTGTACTAAGTGTCAACCTGCAATCCCAAACCACATCATTGACAAAGCATAAAAAGAATACCAGGATCATGGTGCCATGATCAACAAAAGCTGCATCCCTACACCCCATTCCATGAGATCTCATGGAATTGATGTAATCTTTACACAAGGGGATAAGAAACAACAACTACATCATTGATTGCATTGGCTCATCCATTGATGAGCTCTACTCATCCCCAGGAAGACCCCATCAACAAGCTCTATAGGCTTGATACCCTGATATGATTGCTGAGTGGTGATAGGAAAGAAGATTACCAGATGCTGGTACCTTTTGGAAGTTGTAATTTAAGAATTTTATGAATTGTGTCCATTAAAAACAAAACATTGTTGTTTCACCTATCTAACCAACCAATGGTGTATGTCCACAGTTCATGCATCTAGCCAGTTCGGATGAATCTGACAGTGGGACCAGCAACGAGCCAGTAATGGTAACTGACTTCTTCTTCTATCATATTTGGTGAAGACATGATATGTTTATCAGTTTGAACCTGAGCTATACCAACAGCACTAGTGACTGAGATGTTGTTATAGCCGTTAGATGTATAACTAGACCATGTTTTGTTAATTTCATTGAAATAACCATTAAAAACCCAAAGGTCGCAAGACCTAATCAATAAATTATGCGTGATGTTTTGGTAACATAACTGAAATAACCAATAGAAACCTTAAAGTCACAAGACCTAATCAATTAATTGTGTGATGTTTTGGTAACATAACTGAAATAACCAATAGAAACCTACAAGTCACAAGACCTAATCAATTAATTGTGCGTGATGTTTTGGTAACACTACTGAAATAACCAATAGAAACCTTAAAGTCACAAGACCTAATCAATTAATTGTGCGTGATGTTTTGGTAACACTACTGAAATAACCAATAGAAACCCTAAAGTCACAAGACCTAATCAATTAATTGTGTGATGTTTTGGTAACATAACTGAAATAACCAATAGAAACCTTAAAGTTACAAGACATAATCAATTAATTGTGTGATGTTTTGGTAACACTACTGAAATAACCAATAGAAACCCTAAAGTCACAAGACCTAATCAATTAATTGTGTGATGTTTTGGTAACATAACTGAAATAACCAATAGAAACCTTAAAGTTACAAGACATAATCAATTAATTGTGTGATGTTTTGGTAACATAACTGAAATAACCAATAGAAACCTTAAAGTTACAAGACATAATCAATTAATTGTGTGATGTTTTGGTAACATAACTGAAATAACCAATGGAAACCTTAAAGTCACAAGACCTAATCAATTAATTGTGTGATGTTTTGGTAACATAACTGAAATAACCAATAGAAACCTTAAAGTCACAAGACCTAATCAATTAATTGTGTGATGTTTTGGTAACACTACTGAAATAACCTTTAGAAACCCTAAAGTCACAAGACCTAATCAATTAATTGTGTGATGTTTTGGTAACATAACTGAAATAACCAATAGAAACCTACAAGTCACAAGACCTAATCAATTAATTATGCGTGATGTTTTGGTAACATAACTGAAATAACCAATAGAAACCTTAAAGTCACAAGACCTAATCAATTAATTGTGTGATGTTTTGGTAACATAACTTTTTTTTTTTATTATTACAGAAGCATGAAGTCTATCAGAATATTGTGCTATATTAGAATTATTTACATATATCTTTAATTATTTACACGATGAATTAGTAGTGATTATGTCATAGTAATCAAGTACAATTTGGTTAGTCAGAGGGCAAGCCAACAAAAGATGGTGATTCAACATTTAGACAGCATTCACATGTTGGATCATTTATAACTCTCAAGTCAAACATAACTGAAATAACCATTAGAAACCTTAAAGTCACAAGACCTAATCAATTAATTGTGTGATGTTTTGGTAACACCACTCTTACTGAAACATCACCCACAGTTTATTCAATTGGATTTGTTCTTGGGACCATAAATATTGTTTCTAATCTATGATTCAAATCAACATTGTTATAACACACACATAGTGCTCCCAGTCTTAATGACAAAGGCATTCTACTTCACCCAGTCATGATGGTTGTCAAACAGACACCATCAAGGCTCACAACTTGATAACCTAATATGATTGAGTGGAGATAAGAAAGAAGAAGAAGACACACACCATGTTGACTACAAGAAAATAAGACTTTAATCCAAATAATAGTGTGTGACATTTCGGTAACAACACTGTTACTGAAACATCACACACTATTTATTTATTTGGATTTGGTCTTATTACCTTGTAGTTCTAATATATAAAAGGTAGTTATGATAAATCACAATTTGGATTATAGATTATAATACAAGAAAATAAGACCTAATCCAAATAATTTATTAGTGTGTGACGTTTCGGTAACAACTGACTGATGATGGTGACAATGCTGTTGCCGAAATGTCACACACTAATAAATTATTTGGATTAGGTCTTATTTTCTTGTATTAAAAGGTAGCTATAAACACAAGGTCACACATGGTAACAACGCTGTTACCGAAACGTCACACACTATTTATTTATTTGGATTTGGTCTTATTACCTTGTGTTTATAATCTACAATCCAAATTGTGCCTCATCAATTAAAAGGTAGTTAGTTATACCAATGATATATATTTTTTGTTGGAATGGAATTGAGAATGATCATTTTCACTGATGGATGCCACTAACTATCATGTATGTGTGTAGACCGGGCCTATCTGGGTTCCAATCAGGTTCCATGATGGTGGAGACAAAGGCAGTGGGACAGAGTCGGATGAAAACGGTGTCACCCCCGGTAAGTTGTTGTTGTTACACTAAACCATTCTATTTTCTCTCCTTGTTGTTTAATCCTTTCTGTTTCTGGAGTCTATCATTACTGGACACCTAGTAGCAGATGTTGGAAGAGAGTAAGACCTAAGAACTGGCAACCCTCGGGTAGAGCTGACTGCTACAGGGTGCATCCCCAGGTGGCAGATAAGGGAATGACCTTCAGAAGATATGAAGACCAGCTGTGAAACAAGCAGAATAACTCTGACAAATAAGCAGTCCTGGACCACAACAGAATTGATAAAAGAGAAGAAAGACCTCTTTAAATATCCTGAGTTCAACTGACCCGGTTGATAGACCTCAGTAAGGGTCCCTCTCCAGGTAAATAAACAGAGGTGCTGTGTACTCATGTTAGAGTTGGCAGCAAAGGCATCTGCTTCCATGTTAGGAAAGACTCAAATTACTGGCTAAGTCAGACTTTCACCAAAGTGTGCCTGGATCATGGTGCCATGATCAACAAAAGTTACACCCGTACACCCCATTTTGGGTCAACTCTAAGAGCTTGAACTCATGGAATTCATGTAATCTTTACACAAGTGGATAAGAAACAACAACAACATGTGCTGGCAAATGGGGGGGGGGGGGGGGGGATTGCGATGGCTAAGTGGTCTAAACCGTTGGTTTTCGAAGGCTATGACCCGGAATCGAATCCTTCATTGGTTTTTTTTTTTTTTTTCTAATAAAAAAAGAAAATGCTCCAATGGCCCCCGATTCTTGCAAAAGTGCATAACCCAACCACAGAGTGCAAGCAACCAAACAGGGCTCTGACACACTTATACACACTAATGTACAACTTAATAAACTTACTTTTAAAGAAATAGAAACAATAGCCAAAACAAAAATGAAAAAGAACTGGAGGATCCCACCTAAGCACAGTTGGTACAGTGGAGTGAACCCAGGAGAAGCTCTGAAGATCAGAAATAGACAGCATCAAACAACACTAACAAGATTTAGAACAGGCCATCTCAAGCCATTGAAGATAGAAAATAATAACAAAATTTATCCCACTTGCCCAAAATGTAGTTTGGTACCTGCAGCTCCAGAACACATTTTGGCTTGCATTAGATGCACTAAACAGGACCTTTGGGAGAGGCCGCTGCTCATCATAAAACAGCTCGAGGAGCATGAACTCATGGAATTCGTGTAATCTTTACACAAGGGGATAAGAAACAACAACAACAATGTACAACTTCCTCAAGTTAATTAAAAAAAAAAGACATTTCTCTCTCCTGATTGTGCAATTAAAGTTTACTGATGGCTTGCATCATCTTTCGGAATAAATATCAACTATTCTCGTTGATTTCTAATTATTCCAGAATTGTCCAAATACCCATTCTTGATTAATCAAGAAAAGCTAACCATGGCTGCATTTCAGGCTGTTAGTTCTCATTAGCATGGTGCAAGCTGTACCTAAACGACCAAAAAATCATAAAATGGATATTTAAGGCCAGAATTGAGTGAGAACATCAAACAAGGCAGAAAAAGATAGTACAAATGTGAAATTGTTGTTGTTTCTTATCCCCTTGTGAAAAGCATACACAAATTCCATGAGTTCATGCTTCTCATGCTGTTTTATGATAAGCAGCGGCCTCTCCCAAAGCTCATGGAATGGGCGGGGGGGGGATTGCGATGGCTAAGTGGTCTAAACCGTTGGTTTTCGAAGGCTATGACCCGGAATCGAATCCTTCATTGGTTTTTTCTTTTTCTAATAAAAAAAGAAAATGCTCCAATGGCCCCCTTCATGGCCAGCTTTCATTGATCATGGCACCATGATCCAGGCACACTTATGTGAAATTGTAATGGGATCAGGTGGGTAAATCAAAAAATTTCCTCAAGTTTGTCCATTAGTGTGTGTGGTATAAAGAGACCATGTGTGACAGGAGGGATGTCAAAAGTCCGGTTCAGCCGACTGATGGAGGTCCGGCAACTGTCAGACTCCCAGGCGGACGATGCCCTCCTGGCTCGGCTCTCTTACTCTGCCACTCTCCAGGCCAGAGCCGCTGCTCGGAAGTTACCGGCGTCCCAGGTGGCTCGGATAGCTCTCACCTTCTGTTTCCTGGTCAGTCCTCTCTCTCTCTCTCTACTATAAATGGCTGCAGAACCAAATGGGATATTTGGGTGATGGCTGAAGTGGAATAGAGTACATTAGACAAAATAATTTTATTTTAAAATCTCCTCTGAAGGACACTTCTTTGGCTCTGCAATTAGGTGTTTTTCTGTTAGAGAGAGGTTCTAGGAGAATAGAGTACATTAGACAATTAAAATAATGTCCTCTGAAGAACACTTTGGCTCTGCAATTAGGTGTTTTTCTGTTAGAGAGAGGTTCTAGGAGAATAGAGTACATTAGACAATTAAAATAATGTCCTCTGAAGAACACTTTGGCTCTGCAATTAGGTATTTTTTTGTTAGAGAGAGGTTCTAGGAGAATAGAGTACATTAGACAATTAAAATAATGTCCTCTGAAGAACACTTTGGCTCTGCAATTAGGTATTTTTCTGTTAGAGAGAGGTTCTAGGAGAATAGAGTACATTAGACAATTAAAATAATGTCCTCTGAAGAACACTTTGGTTCTGCAATTAGGTTTTTTTCTGTTAGAGAGAGGTTCTACTATACCGGAATATAATTTATTGTCTATTTAATTAAGACTAATGTGTGTGTATTGTTGTTGCTTCTTATCCCTTTGTTCAAAGATAACACAAATTCCATGATTCCATGCTCCTCAAGCTCCCAGGAACTAATGTTTTTAAAATTTATTTGTGGTTGTTATCTGTGTGAAGGTAAAAATGATATCTTTTTATTTATTTATTTATTCCTAGCACATGTACAGGCCATGATAATCATGGTGGGTAGAAGAAGGCGACTGCTTTTACTGTAAGTACACCATATGTCTATACATGGGAAAAGCAGTTTGACTTTTGCACTTACAAATATGCCAATGCCCTGTTTGGTTACCTTGCTGGTTGGGTTAGACTAAAGAAGAAGATGACAACAACAAGTAGCCCAAACTATCCTCCAAGACCAAATGGTGTTTATGGGAAAATTGATTATCATAGGAATGTGCATAGTGCATAGGAATATCTTGTTTGTGCAGTGGTTCATGGGCAACTTCTCTTATCAGCAAGCCCTCTCCTATTCGGAAGCTGGGATTGTGAATATTCTCTCCTGCAGCTCGGGACTGTTCACTCTACAGCTGGCAGCTTTGTTCCCCTCAGGTCCTGGGGATCGTTTCACCCTCTCCAAGTTGGCGGTGGTGTTGGTGAGGTGAGTTGACTGCCGGGTTATTCATCTAGAGCCCTCCCTTTGTTCCAGTATAGCAGGGGTGGTCATGATCACGATGAGTGACAAGCGCCAGCACCTCAACTCAGTCCTGCCTCCTGGTGCGGCCTGGTCACTTCTAGGAGCCCTCTTTTACGCTGTCTATATCGTGTTCCTACGGCGCAAGGTGGAAGACGAGACTCAGATCGACTTCCCCATGTTCTTTGGTGAGTAGAAATCCTATTGTTGTTGTTTCTTATCCCCTTATGTAAAAATTAGACAATTTTCATGAGTTCATGCTCCTCGAGCTGTTTTATGATAAGCAAACGGCATCTCCCAAAGGTCCTGTTTAGTGCATCTAATGCAAGCCAAATTGTGTTCTGGAGTGTTGTTGTTTTTTCATTCCCTTATGTAAATATTACACAAATTCCATGTTCCTTGAGCTGTTTGATGATAAGCGAGTCACATCTCCCAAAGGTCCTGTTTAGTACATCTAATGCAAGCCAAAATGTATTCTGGAGCTACAGGTGCCAATCTACATTTTGGGCAAGTGGGGTTGTTGTTGTTTCTTATCCCCTTGTGTAAAGAGTTCATGCTCCTTGAGCTGTTTTATGATAAGCAGCTGCCTCTCTCAAAGGTCCTGTTTCGTGCATCAAATGCAAACCAAAATATGTTCCCAGACATGCAGGTGTCAAGCTACATTTTAGGCAAGTGGGGTAGATTTGTTGTTATTTTCTATCTTCATTGGCTTGAGATGGCCTGTTTTAAGTTTTATAGAGATCCTACCTGATACAATTATTGTGTATTTAAACCTTCATATGAAACTACACTCATGGACAAAACTTAAGTAAGTTGTACCTTTTTTAGCATGTATATCAGGATTCAGACAATAACCCTGAAAGATATTTCTGCCGGTTCAAAATCACTTTATTAAGTACCGCTCAACAAGAGCAACCTAGTTCATGATAATTGAAACAATGAATAATATGTGAAGGTTATTCACATATTAAACAAAATGTTAACGCGGGATTCAATCCCGGTTCATGACTGTCGGGAATCGAGGGTGTTACCCACTCGTCCACCGACTTTTTGAAAGATATTTGATACATAGTGACCTTTATTGAAGACACAAGAGATAAACAAGTGTGAACAAAATTACCTCTGTCTCCTTAAAAATAAAGAGATGACCGGCGAGATAAAAGACTTTCCACTTCCTTAAGTTTTGTCCATGAGTGTAAGTCAAACGAGATATTCTCTGTTATATATATACACTAGACGAATGGCCCGGGCAACGCCCGGGTTTTACCCGAGTGCGTGTATATTTTAAAAATGTTTTAATTAAAATACTATTCGTTACAATTATAAATTGGCGCCGTGGATGTCTCTCTTATGAAATGTCCCGCCCCAAACTGTGTGTGTCTTGAAAATATAAAAATAAAAATGTGAACGGAAAAATATGTCCAGGGTAGCCTAGTGGTCATGGCATCTGCCTGGTAAGCCGAAGGTCGTGGGTTCGATTCCCATCCCTTGACACTTTTTTTATTTTATCCATTCTGACCAAAATCTATCCGTGAACTTCACACAATGAACTTCACACAGACAGAATAAGGCAATTATATAAGTATATAATCCAAATTGTGCCTTATCACACACTATTTTTTTATTTGGCCTTATTACCTTGTGTTTATAATCTATGACGTAATGCCGGCGGCGCGCGCCCGTTGGCTGCCGGCGAGCACGTGACCTCCCTGTGCGCGCGCATCCGTGACAGCGATGAGGAATTGAGGAAAGACGGTCGTGACTATATATATTAATAATAATAATATACAGTCGAACCTCTTTAATTCAACACCCCAAGGGATCAGAGCTTTCGGTTGAATTAAAGGAAGTGTTGAATTAAGGTGAGATGATTAGGTAATCATCTAACTCGCTAAAATAATATTTTTTTAAAATAGCCTTGTAATATAAATTAATGATATTAATTGAAACCATTGTGTGTTTTTATTTTATTTTCATGATTAACTTTTAGTATCAGGGACAAAATGGCATTAATACATATTTTAGAAACAAAAATAATTGTAACAAATAAATTTACTGGCAATGTTTTTCTTTTCAGTAATATAATCAAATATTAACTCTACAGACATTAAAATATTAAATATAATATATTAAATAATATTTTATTCTAATTGAAAAATATAGCAGTTGAAAGGAAATAAATATGGTAAATAAAAAGAAAATTTTAAAATATTATTTAAAAATTATCATGAAGATCTTTTAAAAAATTCCTTTATAGATGTCTGTTTTTGCACTGAAATCCTATTCAGGATGTATTCCAGACGGTCATTTTGAAAAAACATGCATGTCTTTCTTCTTCTAAAATGTTTTTTAATAAATAGATTTTAATGTATTAAAGTCATCCACTGCTGCTGCAGGTATTATTGATTTTGTGTTTAAATCTTTTATAATAACACAGAAATGGAATATTGAAATAAAATGTTATCATAATCATTGTGGCTACATTTTATAAAGATTTATTTATTTAAAAAGAAATTATTTATAAATTTAAAAATAGCTAAAATATTTCAATGTTAAAAATAAAAAATAAAAATTATTATTAGTTAGCGCATGATGCCGAAATTCCCGCGTAAAAAAAAAAACAATAGCATCCGCGAAATTGCGCAACGGCACTGCAAAGTGAAACTTAAACTAACCAGAAACCAAAAGTGCTCAGGCGCGATCGTATCGGCGCCCGCCGATGCCGATCGGCACCCGCCGTAATACCGTTTAGCGGTAAAGTTGCATGTAAAATAACATTCAACTGTCGAAATTCGAATTTTAAAATGGTCGAACTATCGGAACTGTCGTATTATCGATACTGTCGAATTACGGTTTGTTATTTGATAGGCCGGAGGTCGGGACATCGGAACATGGTCGAATTATCGCCGAGTGTCGAATTGGGGTGTGTCGAATTAACGAGGTTATACTGTAATAATAATAATAATTATTATTATCATTAGATAATGATAATGATCATAATGATGACGCGCGCGCATCCGTGACATGACGGTGGAAAGACGGTCGTGACTATATATGTTGATAATAATAATAATAATAATATAATAATAATAATAATTATTATTATCATTAGATAATGATAATGATCATAATGATGATGCGCGCGCATCCGTGACATGACGGTGGAAAGACGGTCGTGACTATATATGTTGATAATAATAATAATAATTTAATAATAATAATAATAATTATTATTATTATTATCATTAGATAATGATAATGATCATAATGATGATGCGCCCGCATCCGTGACAGAACCCATGACAGTCGTGACTATATATAGGGATGAGAGGACACTCGCACTAGAGGACACCTCTCTACAAAAGACAGTTTTCATTTGCAAAATTACCATTTTTACTATTTAGTATTATAGCTCACCGGTAAGAAGACATCTCTCCCTAAAGGACACTTTGGCTCTGCAATTAGGTGTTGTCCTTTACAGGGAGGTTCTACTGTATATACAATATAACCTCGTTAATTCGACACACGCAAATTCGACACTCTACCTTAATTCGACCATATTCTGATGTCCCGACCTCCGGCCTATCAAATAACAAACCGTAATTTGACAGTATCGATAATACGACAGTTCCGATAGTTCGACCATTCTAAAATTCCAATTTCGACAGTTGAATGTGTTTTTACGTACAACTTTACCGCTAAAATATTACGGCGGCGACGATCGGCATCAGCGGGCGCCGATAGAATCGTGCAGCGCACTTTTGGTTTCAGTTTAAGTTTCACTTTGCAGTGCCGTTGCGCAATGTCGCTAGTGTTATTGTTTTGTTTGTTTTTTACGCGGGAATTTAGGCTTTGTGCGCTAATTAGTATTATTTTCTTTTTAATTTTCAGCATTGAAATATTTTAGTTATTTTAAAATTTACGAATAATTTCATTTTAAATAAATAAATATTCATAAAATATGTAGCCACAATAATTATGATAACATTTTATTTCAATATTCCATTTCTGTGTTATTATAAAAGATTTAAACACAAAATCAATAACACCTGCAGCAACAGTAGATGCCTTTAATACAATAAAAACACTTTGTTATTTAAAACACATTCCAGAGAAAGAAAGACATGCATGTTTTTTTAAAATGACCATCTGGAATATATCCTGAATAGGGTTTCAGTGCAAAAACAGACATCTATAAAGGAATTTTTAAATAGATCTTCATGATTATTTTTAAATTTTCTTTCTATTTTCCCTATTTATTTCCTTTCAACTGCTATATTCTTCAATTAGAATAAAATATTATTTGTAATTATTTATGTTTCAAAAATATGTATTATTGCCATTTTGTCCCTGATACTAAAAGTTAATCATGAAAATAAAAAAATAAATACAAAAAAAAAGTACATACAATGGTTTAAATTAATATCATTAATTTATATTACAAGGCAATTTAAAAAAATATATTATTTTAGTGAGTTAGATGATTAGCTAATCATCTAACCTTAATTCAACACTACCTTTAATTCAACCGAAAGCTCTGATCCCTTGGGGTGTTGAATTAAAGAGGTTCGACTGTATTAAGTTTAATTAAATAAATTTGTTCCCCCAGAGTGTATGTGTGTAAGATCACAACTAAATAGATGCTAACTGTAAGAAGAATAGAAGTTTTCTCTCTGTTTACAATGTTATAAGTTTTGTTCTCTCTCTTGTAAATCAATAATGTTTGATCAATCTTCTTAGAATCAGTATCTTTAAAAAGTCTAAGCATAGCCAACATATTCTTCCCTAATTAAATGTAACGCCGAATCAAAAAGTCTTGTTGCTCTTTCAGCATATGTGATGGTCAAAGTTAGATAAAATTTAAGTGCGTAAATATGTGGAACAGATTTCTTAAAGAATATTAAGATTGTGCTAAATGAAGCTCAACTGACATCATGTTCTTCTCTTTCTTTCTTATCTCCACTCAATCATATCAGGGTATCAAGCTATTGACTCATCCATTGATGAGCTCTACTCTTCCCCGGCAGACACCATCAAAAGTCTCAAGCTTTACAAGCTTGATACCCTAATATGATTGAGTGGAGTTAAGAAAGAAGAAGAAGGGTATCAAGATTGTAGAACTTGTTGATGGTGTCTACTGGGGATGAGTAGAGCTCATCAATGGATAAGTAATACAGTCAATAATACAACATAATAATACACTGCGGCCTGTGATTGTAAAACGACACTTGAAGTTACACCGCATGAGTTTCTTTTTAACAAAAATTAAAATTTTATTTCAAGGTGAAATATCGGCTATTTCTAACCTTTTTGGATGATGTATTGCCTCATCCAAAAAGGTTAAAAATAGTCGATATTTCACCTTGAAATAAAATTTTAATTTTCGTTAAAAAGAAACTCATGCGGTGTACCAGGTCTATTAGTATGAAACGCGAAAATGGGCGCCAGAGGCCGCTGTGCAACTTTATTTGAGCCGACGGTGGCGCTGTTGTAGGCGTTTTGTTCTTTGACTCATGTGGCATCAGCATGCGTGCAGTTTTAGAAAAATTCAAATCGTGAAAATTTTCTGGAGCCCGTGAAAAATGGCGATTTCCGAGCCAAAAAGTGCCCATTTGCGGGACGTTTTGTTGTTCGCCTTCAACTGGAAGAAAAGTGCCACTGAAGCATACTGAATGCTCGAGAAAGTTTACAGCGACCACCCTCTGAGCAAATCGCAGTGTTACAGGTGGTTTAAAAAATTCCAAAGTGGCGATTTTGAACTTGATAATGAACCACATGGAAAACCGCCCCAAAAGTTCGAGGACGCTGAACTGCAAGCTTTTTTGGATGAGGACAGTGCACAAATGCAGGAGAAACTCGCAAAACAGCTCCAGGTGTCTCAAGGTGCTGTTTCTCTACGTTTAAACAGCCTCGGAATGAACCAAAAGCTTTCCAGATGGGTCCCCCACGAGTTGAGCGAAAGGCAGCAATAACGGCGTCTGGTAACCTGCGAAGGGCTGCTCGCCAGGCATGAAAAGAAGTCATTTTTGCACCGAATCGTAACTTCTGATGAGAAATGGATCCACTTCAGCAATCCTACGCGCCAAAAGTCGTGGGGCCTGCCCGGCCAATTTCCAAAACAGACGCCTAGGCCCAATCGCTTCGGAAAAAAGGCAATTCTTTGCATATGGTGGGACCAGACCGGCGTAGTATATTTCGAGCTCCTGAAACCTGGCAAAATGGTCAATACTAGTCTCTACGAACAACAAATGCACAGTTTGAGAGAGGCGTTGAATGAAAAAAGACCAGAATGGCGTGAAAAGCACAACAACCTGATACTGCAGCATGACAACGCTCCAGCCCACAAGGCTACGGTGGTCAAAAACACCACAAAATACTTGGGCTGGGAACTCTAACCCCACCCGCCGTACTCACCAGACTAGCGCCGTCGAACTACCACCTTTTCACATCTTTAGGACACGCCCTAAAAAAACATGAATTTTCGAACTCAGACATACTCCGAAAATGACTTGTTGACTGGTTCGACTCAAAAGGAATAGAAATTTTCTGACAAGGAATTCGAAAATTGCCTGAAAAGTGGTCCGAGTGTATAGCTAATCAGGGCAGTTACTTTGAATAAAAAATCTTTTGTTGTATGGAATTGGTGAACTTTTGAATTCACTGAAAATTTTCGCGTTTCATACTAATAGACCTGGTAGCTTCAAGTGTCGTTTTACAGTCAATAATGTTGATTTCTATCAAACCAACCTATCAGTTGGCTAGTTCACGTGATATTTACCTAACTTCTGGTTGGCTGGCTGATGGTGTATCAAGATTTGGTGGTCCATCTGACAAGGAGATTGTGTCTCTCATCAGTAGAGAGGTGACACCAGAGTTGACATCTGAGATTGATACAAGATTCATCTGGTTTAATTGAAATGTTTTCGGTATGATTGTCGGGGTTATCATAAGAAATCTTACCTGCTTTCTTCAACATATTGGAATATAGATTCACAATAAAGTTTGTAATATTCAATATATATTTGTAATACTTATTTCTTCTTTATAAATTGGCGCCAGTATTTTCTTGTTATCATTAAATATTGAATTATATCAAAATTTGTATCATAATTCTTCATTCTTCATAATTCTTTCCAATTTTCATAGAAATATTTTAATTCAATATCATTCTTATTAGATATTTTTCTATTTTGTTAATTATATTTTGTTCAATGAGCTTATTTTATTTCTTATTTCATCATACACAACAGCAAGAGATAATTAATTAAAGCACTTGTTCTATGGGGTGTTTTTGCAAATTGGACCTTTCCCACGGTCAAATTTAATTAAAAATATTATAATAGATCAATGAATATTTTTTCTTCAAATGATATAGAATCATTTTTGTTTCATTTATTATGTAGATATTTCAAGTTTTTTTTTTTTGTAATTTAGATTATATACAGTAGAACAAAGGACAGTTTTTATTTACAAAATTAGCATTTTTACTTTTAGCAAGATCTTTAGTAAGAGCACACCTCTCCATAAAACACACTTTGACTCTGCAATTAGGTGTTGTCCTTTACTGGGAGGTTCTACTGTATATGAATTTAAGATTTATATAAAAAATATAATTATATGGATGGAGAAAAATATATAAATTTTTATAACTAAAAATTAGTTAACTCCATTGTTATACTCAAAAGATCAAATTTTGATTAAAAATAATTCACAAATAAATATAGCATTTTTGCAGTCTTTTATGAAATTATTTATAAGACTATATTTCTTGATAAAGTCTTTTTATGTGTGTGTCTGTAAGAGTCATTAATAAAATTGAAAATTGAGCTTATCACATGCAAAAATGACAAGAATAGAGTATAACCTTAGAATATGTCATTGTAATAAAATTGAATCTATCTTCTTATGCATAAGTCCTTGACCTTAAATATGACCTTGATATGAAATTTGTTTTCAAAAAGGTTACAAAAATGACAATTTGTTTTTATTGTTAAAAAATAGAAATATTCTGAGGTTTGAACCCACATGCAGTTTATTCAGCATCTCTGAAAGATATTGCAATGATCTTTATTGAAGACATACGAGATAACCAAGTTGTGAACAAAATTGTCAAAAATGACGACATCAAAGACTTCCCACTTCCTTAAGTTTTGTCTATGATTGTAGATATAACCATTAAGAGTAGTATATTATAATTTATTATAGTATATTATAAATATTTGTTTTGAGGTGAAGTTCTATAAATGCACAAGGTAATAAGACCAAATTGTTACCATCTTCAAACAAAAGTACTAAATGAAGTGCAAAAAAAAATCATTCAGCACTTTTGTCTGAAGATGGTAACAATGCTGTTACTGAGGCGTCACACACTATATATTTATTGGGATTTGGTCTTATTACCTTGTGTTTATATTTTATAATCCAAATTATGCCCTATCAATTCTATAATTGCGGTGTGGTGTTGTAGGGTTTGTAGGACTGTGGACAGTAGTGCTAGGGTGGCCTGGGCTAGCTGTGCTCCACTATCTGGGTGTGGAGCCACTAGCCTGGCCCACGGAGCGGCAGTGGTGGCTGCTGGTGGGGAATGGACTGGTGGGGACCGTCATGTCAGAACTACTGTGGGTGTGGGGATGCTACCTCACTTCCTCCCTGACAGCTACCTTGTCCACCTCCCTCACCATTCCCTTATCCCTGCTGGCTGACGCTCTCCTCTCCCGCAACTCTGCCCATCCTCCCCTGCTCTACTTCGGTACCCTGCCCATGTTTGCAGCCTTCCTAGCTCTCCCTCTTCTATCTCACTGGGGGGACTGGGATCCCGTGGTGGCCCTGGTCCGCTGGTTAACTGCCCGCTGCTGTCGGAGACCACGGTTGTTCCGCCATCGCTCCTTCAGGTATTCTCTCTCTTCCTATCAATTATTTTATATCTATTTATTCATATATTTATCATTATATAATCATATTCATGTTTTATCTGTATTTAACCTTATATAATCTTATATGGACATTGAAATAAAGTAGTTTCAATCTCAATCTCTCTCTTCCCCATTGTTGGTGGTGCTATGGTAGGGAGGTTACTAAATAAGACTCCTTCCAATACTCATTCCTAACAGGAACGACCTACAGATATGAAGGTCACCAGCGAAACAAGTAGAATAACTCTGACGAATAAGCAGTCACGGACCACTCTTTTACTACTCTTTTCCTTGTTGTTGTCATGTTGGGTTGGTTGCTAAATAAGATTCGTTCCAATACTCATTCCTAACAGGAACGACCTACAGATATGAAGGTCACCAGCGAAACAAGTAGAATAACTCTGACGAATAAGCAGTCACGGACCACTCTTTTACTACTCTTTTCCTTGTTGTTGTCATGTTGGGTTGGTTGCTAAATAAGATTCGTTCCAATACTCATTCCTAACAGGAACGACCTACAGATATGAAGGTCACCAGCGAAACAAGTAGAATAACTCTGACGAATAAGCAGTCACGGACCACTCTTTTACTAATCTTTTCCTTGTTGTTGTCATGTTGGGTTGGTTGCTAAATAAGATTCGTTCCAATACTCATTCCTAACAGGAACGACCTACAGATATGAAGGTCACCAGCGAAACAAGTAGAATAACTCTGACGAATAAGCAGTCACGGACCACTCTTTTACTACTCTTTTCCTTGTTGTTGTCATGTTGGGTTGGTTGCTAAATAAGACTCGTTCCAATACTCATTCCTAACAGGAACGACCTTCAGATATAAAGGCCACCAGTGAAACAAGCAGAATCACTCTGACGAATAAGCAGTCACTGACCAACAGCCAAATTGTTAAAAGAGTAGAAAGACATTTTTAAAATCTTGAGTTCAACTGACCTGGTTGATAGACCTCAGCAAGGGTTCCTCTCCAGGGATACAGAGAAGCTGCGTCTGTACTCATGTTAGAGTCAGCAGCAAAAGCTTCCATGTTAGGAACGACCTCAAACTACAGGCAAAGTCAGAATTTCACCAAAGTGTGCCATGGTGCCATGATCAACTAAAAGCTGCACCCCTACACCCCATTCCATGAGATCAGCTCGAGCAGCATGAACTCATGGAATTCATGTACACAAGGGAATAAGAAATAACAACAGAGTGCCTCTTTATCTCATCATATCAGGGTAACAAGCCTGTAGAGCTTGAGACTTTTGATGGTGTCTGTCAAGGATGAGTAGAGCTCATCAATGGATGAGTCAATACATTCAGTACCTCTTTAATTCAACCGACTATAATTCAACCCAGTTTTTCAAATCCTTATCATCCTATTTTCTAATCTTCTTTCTTATCTCCACTCAATCATATTAGAGTATCAAGCTTGTAAAGCTTGAGACTTTTGATGGTGTCTGCCGGGGAAGAGTAGAGATTGACAACCATCATGACTGGGTCAAGTAGAATGCGTCTGCCTTTGTCATTAAGACTGGGAGCACTACTCAGTGGCATGCCAACTTAGCTCCGAAAGAAATGGCCGCCTCTGACATGAGGAACAGATGCCATGTGCAGCTGCTCCTAATATGGAGTACAAACGCTGCTCATCCTGTAGCCCTGGAGCCCTTACAGGGTATTATCAGTCGGGCCAGCTGAGCCCAGGTTTTTTAGTGAGCTTGTTACTGCTTCCCCTCCTCCTTTTTCATTTGGGCTTGAGACCGGCAAAGGTGGAGTTCAATAATGTAGATTATTAGAATTGAAAAATTTGCATATATATTTACATATTGGGTGGCAGGAGTGAAGAAGCGGACTGGGAGCAGACAGAGTCCCTTATCTCCTCCACGGACAACGGAGGGTCCTCCGTCACTTCTGAGATGGCCTAGTCCAGTATCCCACCACCACCCACACCTCCATTGTAACATAGACCCCTCTCCCCTCCCTCCCCCCATATTTTTAATTATTATTAAAAACATTTATCATCTTATCTCTGTTCTGATAAAATCTCTTTGTTCTTTCGTCCTTCAAGACAGCAGAATCTCCATGTAAAAGACACTTGTTCAAAGACATCTCTCTACAAAGAAGTTTTTCATTGCCTAAATTACCATTTTTATCAAAACACAAAGTAATAAGACCAATTCCAAATAAATAAATAGTGTGTGACATTTCAGTAACGTTGTTACCATCTTAAGACAAAAGTACTGAATGACTTCAGTACTTTTATCTTTCCATTCAGTACTTTTGTCTGAAGATGGTAACAACGCTGTTACCGAAACATCACACACTATTTATTTAGATTTGGTCTTATTACTTTGTGTTTATAATCTATAATCCAAATTGTGCCTTATCAGTGTGATGTTTTGTTAACAGCGTTGTTACCATTATCATACAAATGTAGAATAATATAATTACCTTAGTTATATATACACTCATGGACAAAACTTAAGGAAATTGTACCTTTTAGCATGTATATCGGGATTCAGACAATAACTCTGAAAGATATTACAGTGACCTTTATTGAAGACACATATATACACTCATGGATAGAACTTAAGGAAATTGTACCTTTCATCATGTATATCGGGATTGAGACAATAACTCTGAAAGATATTACAGTGACCTTTATTGAAGACACACATATATACACTCATGGACAAAACTTAAGGAAGTTGTACCTTTTACCATGTATATTGGGATTCAGACAATAACTCTGAAAGATATTACAGTGACCTTTATTGAAGACACATATATACACTCATGGACAAAACATGGACAAAAGGAAGTTGTACCATTTAGCATGTATATCTGGATTCAGACAATAACTCTGAAAGATATTACAGTGACCTTTATTGAAGACACATGAGATAACCAAATGTGATTACATTCATGGACAAAACTTAAGGAAGTTGTACCTTTAAGCATGTAAATCAGGATTGAGACAATAACTCTGAAAGGTATTACAGTGATTTTATTGAAGACACATGAGATAACCGAGTGTGAACAACCTTTGTCTCCTTTAAAAGAAAAAAAAAATAGACCATTAGAGAAATCAAAATATAAAACTTCCTCAAGCTTTGTCCATTAGTGTAAATAGAAATAGTTTGCTCTAAGGGGAGGGAATGGTACCATGGTAACTATGCAACAACAAACTATGCAAAAACAGACTATGCAACAACAATTTTTCCATCCCGAAAATGAAAATATTTCAGTTTCCATGTGTTAGAAGAGACCACAAACCAAGAAACAGAATGATTCTGAGGATATCTTGTAAAGTGAAATACTCTCAAATCTTATTTCTATTAATTTTATTTATTTGCATATTCGTTTTTAGCAAGGGAATTTATTTGAATTATAAAAATTCAAAGAAGAATTTTAAAAGTGAAAATATATCCATATTGAAAAAAATTTGCATAGCAATTTTTGAAAATCTTTATGATATGATTAATCTAATTTTTTATCGTTTTCTTTTATAATATTAAAAATAATATTTTCAAATTGAATAAATATTTGAAAATACAATCTGAATTATCATATAATATTAAGTTAAAATTTTATTTTATACTGTATATGGCATTTATTAATATAATCTATGTATCTTTTCCCCTTGTTTATATGTTATATAACTTTATCACAAATTTAAAATTAGTAAATGATAGTGAATGGTCTTTTGAACAGAATCTTTCATCGATTATTGTTCAAACTACAATTTGGTTTATTTTCTTAAATTTTCATTATATTTGTTATTATCTTAGAAAAGAAATTCAAGAATTAAAAGAAAATATTTTTAATATTGACTTGAATATATTGATAGAAAAAATTTCATTGTTAGCTGGTTTGATTAGAAAATTGAATAAGTTGTTTTCAATACCAATTTTTATGACTTTGATAAAATTTATATTTATTGTAATTTATATGTTATTGATGCGTGGGTTTAATGAGAAACATTTAGGGCATGTGTTCTGGTTTTCTTTTATTTCTTACAATACTTTCATTTTCGTGTCTGTTGCCTACTCAGCCAGTCAAGTCAACAAAGAATACATTGAAGTCACCAGCTTGGCTCTGGACCAAGTCACCTCACCTGACATCAGTCCCAGTGACATCTTCAGACTGATGTTCCTCAGATTTCAAGCTGAGAACAACCTACTGACCTGTGGTGGAGTGTATGACCTGGACGTCAGTTTTATTCTCTCTTCTCTGGGTCTCTTCATCACCTACTTCTCTATCCCATTCCAGATGGGTATTGATTTATTTGAATAAGTGGTTTCATCTATTTTTTTCTTCTACAATGTACATAGGATCTCTCTCTCTGTTTAAATTTATAAATTTTTGAATATATATTACAGTAGAACCTCCCTGTAAACGACACATAATTGCAGATCCAAAGTGTCCTTTAGGGAGAGGTGTCCTTTTACCAGAGAGTTGCTAAATAGTAAAAATGGTAATTTTGCAAATGAAAACTGTCTTTTGTAGAGAGGTGTCCTCTTACCAGAGAGTTGCTAAATAGTAAAAATGGTAATTTTGCAAATGAAAACTGTCTTTTGTAGAGAGGTGTCCTCTTACCAGAGAGTTGCTAAATAGTAAAAATGGTAATTTTGCAAATGAAAACTGTCTTTTGTAGAGAGGTGTCCTCTTACCAGAGAGTTGCTAAATAGTAAAAATGGTAATTTTGCAAATGAAAACTGTCTTTTGTAGAGAGGTGTCCTTTTACCAGAGAGTTGCTAAATAGTAAAAATGGTAATTTTGCAAATGAAAACTGTCTTTTGTAGAGAGGTGTCCTCTTACCAGAGAGTTGCTAAATAGTAAAAATGGTAATTTTGCAAATGAAAACTGTCTTTTGTAGAAAGGTGTCCTCTTACCAGAGAGTTGCTAAATAGTAAAAATGGTAATTTTGCAAATGAAAACTGTCTTTTGTAGAGAGGTGTCCTCTTACCAGAGAGTTGCTAAATAGTAAAAATGGTAATTTTGCAAATGAAAACTGTCTTTTGTAGAGAGGTGTCTTCTAGTGGGGTGACAGCTAAAGGAAGGTTCTACTGTATTATATTTTTACGTTGAGTATTTATCATTATCAGCATATCCTTTCATTTGCATATAATACATATCTTACCATTTTAACGCAATTTTTTCTCTTAATAATAGATAAACTGAAGGATATACTGCGTCATGGTTTGACTGATACCATAGAAAACAATAGAATCATTACTTTATTCCAGCTCTGTCTCTCAATATGAAATTTAAATTTTGATGATGGAATTCACCAGTAGATTTGAGGTTCTTCCAATGGGGAGCCTGTTATCATTAATAGCTGCAGAAATTAGACATTTGGATCACAATAGCTCTAAAGAACTAGGCATAAAGAAATGGTATCGGTACATTGATGCTATGTTTTGTTAATTTGAAATAGATAAAGAACATCAAATTTTAAACACTTTGAACAACTACAATCCCCAGAATGAATTCACAATAAAGGCAAAAACCAAAGCAGAGCACTACCTTATTTATAGATATACTCAACCTTAGAATCAAATAAATATTTCATTCTACAGTTTATTACAAAAAATAAATAGAACCACGTTATATAAAGACAAAGGTCACCTCTCCTGTCAAAATAGACGTCAAAACTAGATGCCATCTATTGACCTTTGCAGCAAACTAGCGGCCCCAGGTCGGTGACAAAGCCACAAAACCAGATTTGGCAAATGGGAGAGGTAACCTTTGTCTTTATAGATGAATAACTCCCCGGCAAAATTTCCATCTACAGTTAAACCTGTCTATAGCGCCCCCTCTAAATAGCGCCTTCCTCTCTATAGCGCCCGATTTTAAATACGTAGTACGATGCGATTTACATTTAAAGTGACCTCTCTATAGCATCCTATTTTGGTGAGTCCCAAGAGGGGGCGCTATAGACAGGTTTAACTGTATATAGAACTATCTTAGTTTCAATTCATTTGGTCTAATAGGTCATAAAATACCTATAGTGAAAACGTTGTAGCTAAAAGAATTACTACCCATTGCTCTCTACCTGTTTCCAAAAGAAAAGATTAAAATCATTTAAAACCTGAAAAACTCCGGATTTCCATTAGAAATCATAAAGAAGCACACCTACCACCAATTTCTGCCCTTAAAACAGACAATACAATCGAACCAATTGTTACCTGAAATATTCTCCAACGAAACAATTATACAATATAATTATACAACCAATCAACAATTATCAAATATATATACAGTTAAACTTGTCTATAGAGCGCCCCTCTACATAGCGCCTCCCTCTCTATAGCACCCGATTTTAAATACGTAGTACAATGCAATTTATATATATATATACAGTATAACCTCGTTAATTCGACACACCCCAATTCGACACTCGGCGATAATTCGACCATGTTCCGATGTCCCGACCTCCGGCCTATCAAATAACAAACCGTAATTCGACAGTATCGATAATACGACAGTTCCGATAGTTCGACCATTTCAAAATTCGAATTTCGACAGTTGAATGTTATTTTACATGCAACTTTACCGCTAAACGGTATTACGGCGGGCGCCGATACGATCGCGCCTGCGCACTTTTGGTTTCTGGTTAGTTTAAGTTTCACTTTGCAGTGCCGTTGCGCAATTTCGCGGATGCTATTGTTTTTTTTTACGCGGGAATTTCGGCATCATGCGCTAACTAATAATAATTTTTATTTTTTTATTTTTAACATTGAAATATTTTAGCTATTTTTAAATTTATAAATAATTTCTTTTTAAATAAATAAATCTTTATAAAATGTAGCCACAATGATTATGATAACATTTTATTTCAATATTCCATTTCTGTGTTATTATAAAAGATTTAAACACAAAATCAATAATACCTGCAGCAGCAGTGGATGACTTTAATACATTAAAATTTATTTATTAAAAAAACATTTTAGAAGAAGAAAGACATGCATGTTTTTTCAAAATGACCGTCTGGAATACATCCTGAATAGGATTTCAGTGCAAAAACAGACATCTATAAAGGAATTTTTTAAAAGATCTTCATGATAATTTTTAAATAATATTTTAAAATTTTCTTTTTATTTACCATATTTATTTCCTTTCAATTGCTATATTTTTCAATTAGTATAAAATATTATTTAATATATTATATTTAATATTTTAATGTCTGTAGAGTTAATATTTGATTATATTACTGAAAAGAAAAACATTGCCAGTAAATTTATTTGTTATAATTATTTTTGTTTCTAAAATATGTATTAATGCCATTTTGTCCCTGATACTAAAAGTTAATCATGAAAATAAAATAAAAACACACAATGGTTTCAATTAATATCATTAATTTATATTACAAGGCTATTTTAAAAAAATATTATTTTAGCGAGTTAGATGATTACCTAATCATCTCACCTTAATTCAACACTTCCTTTAATTCAACCGAAAGCTCTGATCCCTTGGGGTGTTGAATTAAAGAGGTTCGACTGTACATTAAAAGTGACTCTCTATAGCACCCTATTTTGGTGAGTCCCTAGAGGGGGCGCTATAGACAGGTTTAACTGTATATATATTTACAACACAAATACAACAACAACACACAAACACAATAATATAATTTTAACAATTGTGTCTCCCTATTTAATAATCACACCTTGTAGTTATAGACAGTTAAACCTGTCTATAACGCCCCCTCTAAATAGCACCTCCCTCTCTATAGCGCCCAATTTTAAATACGTAGTACGATGTGATTTACAATAAAAGTAACCTGTCTATAGCACCCTCTCTCTATACCACCCTATTTTGCTGAGTCCCAAGAGGGGGCGCTATAGACAGGTTTAACTGTATAAATATCTACAACACACATACAACAACAACAATACACAAACACAATAATAAAATTTTAACAACCAGGTCTCCTTATTTAATAATCACACCTTGTAGTTCGGCCTGCCACTGAGTAGTCTTCCAGTCTTAATGACAAAGGCAGACGCATTCTACTTCACCCAATTATGATGGTTGTCAAAACCATCAAGGGACACAACTTGATACCCTAATGTGATTGAGTGGAGATAAGAAAGAAGAAGAAAAAGACACCTTGTATTTATAAATCTCTAAAAAATAAACCATTAAAATATCAACAAACACTAATATATTATTGAAAGAGGCTATATATTATGCAAATAATTTTTATTGGAAATATGCATTTTTTTTTTCCAAGGAGAAATGTTACCATGGTAATCAAACAACAGAAAATTGAATTTATTTCAAATTCATTGTTTTAGAGGATAGCAGGAACAAAAGGGAATGGTACCATGGTAACTATGCAACAACAAACTATGCAAAAACAGACTATGCAACAATAATTATTCATTCTGAATATTAAGGAAAGTATTTCAGTTCCCATGTGTTAGAAGAGACCACAAACCAAGAACCAGTATGTTTCTGAGGATATCTTGTAAAGGAAAATGCACTCAAATCTTATTTCTATTAATTTTATTTATTTGCTTATTCGTTTTTAGCAAGGGAATTTATTTGAATTATAAAAATTCAAAGAAGAATTTTAAAAATGAAAATATATCCATATTGAAAAAAATTTGCATAGCAATTTTTGAAAATCTTTATGATATGATTAATCTAATTTTTATCCTTTTCTTTTATAATATTAAAAATAAGATTTTCAAATTGAATAAAAATTTAAAAATACAATCTGAATTATCATATAATATTAAGTTAATATTTTATTTCATACTGTATATGGCATTTATTAATATAATCTATGTATCTTTTCCCCTTCTTTATATGTTATATAACTTTATCACAAATTTAAAATTAGTAAATGATAGTGAATGGTCTTTTGAACAGAATCTTTCATCGATTATTGTTCAAACTACAATTTGGTTTATTTTCTTAAATTTTCATTATATTTGTTATTATCTTAGAAAAGAAATTCAAGAATTAAAAGAAAATATTTTTAATATTGACTTGAATATATTGATAGAAAAAATTTCATTGTTAGCTGGTTTGATTAGAAAATTGAATAAGTTGTTTTCAATACCAATTTTTATGACTTTGATAAAATTTATATTTATTGTAATTTATATGTTATTGATGCGTGGGTTTAATGAGAAACATTTAGGGCATGTGTTCTGGTTTTCTTTTATTTCTTACAATACTTTCATTTTCGTGTCTGTTGCCTACTCAGCCAGTCAAGTCAACAGAGAATACATTGAAGTCACCAGTATGGCTCTGGACCAAGTCACCTCACCTGACATCAGACCCAACGACATCTTCAGACTGATGTTCCTCAGACTTCAAGCTGAGAACAACTTACTGACCTGTGGTGGAGTGTATGACCTGGATGTCAGTTTTATTCTCTCTTCTCTGGGTCTCTTCATCACCTACTTCTCTATCCCATTCCAGATGGGTATTGATTTATTTGAATAAGTGGTTTCATCTATTTTTTTCTTCTACAATGTACATAGGATCTCTCTCTTTTTAAATTTATATATTTTTGAATATATATTACATTAAAACCTCCCTGTAAACGACACATAATTGCAGATCCAAAGTGTCCTTTAGGGAGAGGTGTCCTTTTACTGGAGAGTTGCTAAATAGTAAAAATGGTAATTTTGCAAATGAAAACTGTCTTTTGTAGAGAGGTGTCCTCTTACCAGAGAGTTGCTAAATAGTAAAAATGGTAATTTTGCAAATGAAAACTGTCTTTTGTAGAGAGGTGTCCTCTTACCAGAGAGTTGCTAAATAGTAAAAATGGTAATTTTGCAAATGAAAACTATCCTTTGTAGAGAGGTGTCTTCTAGTGGGGTGACAGCTAAAGGAAGGTTCTACTGTATTTCATTTTTAATTTGAATATTAATCACTATCAGCATATCCTTTCATTTGCATATAATACATATCTTACCATTTTAACGCAATTTTTTTCTCTTAATAATAGATAAAATGAAAGACATACTGAGTCAAAGTTCGACTGATACCATAGAAAACAATAGATCATCACTTTATAACAACTCTGTCTCTTAATATGAAATTTAAATTTTGATGATGGAATTCTCCAGTAGATTTGTGGTTCTTCCATGGGGAGCCTGTTATCATTAATAGCTGCAGAAATAGCCATGTTGAAATTAGATATATATAGATCAATAGGTCTGAAGAACTAGTCATAAAGAAATGGTACATTGATGGTATTTTTTGTTAATTTTAAATAGATAAAGGACATCAAATTCTAAACACTTTAAGCACCTACAAGATTGAATTTACAATAAAGACAGAAACCAAAACAGCACCTCCTTATTTATAGATATTCTCATCCTTAGAATCAAAGATTTCATTCTACAGTTTATTATAAAAAAATGAATAGAACCATCTTTTATAAACACAAAGGTCGTCTCTCCCGTCAAAACTAGACGGCATCTATTGACCTTCGCCGCAAACTAGCGGCCTCGGGTCGGTAACAAAGCTACAGAACAAGCTTTGGCAAATGTTGAAGCGAACTTTGTCTTTATAGATGAATAACCTCCTGGCAAATTTCCATCTATATAGAACCATCTTAGTTTCAATTTATTTGGTACAAAAGGTAATAAAATATTAATAGTGAAAACGTAACTAAAATAATTACTATGCATTGCTCTCTCTACCTGTTTTCAATAGAAAAGATAAATATCATTTAAAACCTGAAAAAGTCTGGATTTATCCAGACAGTATATTGAACCAATTGTTACCTGAAATATTCTCCAAACAATCAATTATACAGTTAAACCTGTCTATAGCGCCCCCTCTTGGGATTCACCAAAATAGGGTGTTATAGAGAGGGGGTACTATAGACAGGTCACTTTTAATGTAAAATGTTTGCATTTTAATGTTTAAAAACGGGCGTTATAGAGAGGAAGGTGCTATTTAGAGGGGGCACTATAGTCAAGTTTAACTATATCTATAACACACATACAACAACAACACACAAACATAATAATAAAATTTTAACAACCGTGTTTACCTATTTAATAATCACACCTTGTAGTTATGTACATTTAAACCTGTCTATAACGCCCCCTCTAAATAGCGCCTGATTTTAAATACGTAGTACGATGCAATTTACAATAAAAATGACCTGTCTATAGCACCCTATTTTGGCGAGTCCCAAGAGGGGGCGTTATAGACAGGTTTAACTGTATCTCTAAAAAAATAAACCATTAAAATATCAACAAACACTAATATATTATTGAAAGAGGCTATATATTATGCAAATATTTTTATTGGAAATATGCATTTTTTTTTCCAAGGAAAAATGTTACCATGGTAATCAAACAACAGAAAATTGAATTTATTTCAAGTTCATTGTTTTAGAGGATAGCAGGAACAAAAGTAAACTCTGAAAATGCTGCTTAGACTAAAATGCAATGAAATCATATTTATCTTTGTTTTTATAATCTATATATTAATTTTCGAAGAAGCTATCTATTTTACTTTTAATGAATATAAAGATAAAACTCATTCAATAATGAAAAATATATTTATTTCAATTTTTCTAAACTTTTATTATATTATTAATGGGTTTATTCTAATTATCTTTTATAATAATAAAAATGATATTTGCAAGTTTAAAAATTATTTAAAAATTCAATTTGGATCATTATATAAATTGAAAGTAAATTTTTTGTTCTATATGGTTTTAATTTATATTATTTCTTTTTCTTTCTCCTCGTTTTATTTGTCATATAAAATTATATCAATTTCAAACTCAAATAGTAACATTTTGTATAATGAATGGCCATTAAAAGAAGAAATTTTTTACTTTCTTATTGAAAATGTGATTTGGGCTATATTAGTAGATTTTTACTATATTTTTTATCATCTTAGAAAAGAAATTCTAATATTTAGAAAACTATTGCCTCTTATTAACGTAAATGTATTGATAGAAAAAATCACTATATATAATGGTATAATGAATAAATTGAATTATTTATATTCATTACCAATTTTCATCTTCTTGATAAAATTGATATTAATTATAGTTGATATGTTGGTACTTCATAGATTTAACATTAGACATTTGGACTTTTTTCCATGGAGTTCTATTATTTTTTACAATGCTTTTATTTTCGTGTCTGTTGCCTTCTCGGCTAGCCAAGTCAACAGAGAATACATTGAAGTCACCAGTATGGCTCTGGACCAAGTCACCTCACCTGACAACAGTCCCAGTGACATCTTCAGACTGATGTTCCTCAGACTTCAAGCTGAGAACAACCTACTGACCTGTGGTGGAGTGTATGACCTGGACGTCAGTTTTATTCTCTCTTCTCTGGGTCTCTTCATCACCTACTTCTCTATCCCATTCCAGATGGGTATAAACTTATTTGAATAAGTGGTTTCATCTTTTTTTTCTTTGACAATATGTACATAGGATCTTTCTCTGTTTAAATTTATATATATTTAGTATATGTATACAGTAGTACCTCTCTGTAAAGGACAACACCTAATTGCAGATCCAAAGTGTCCTTTAGGGAGAGGTATCCTCTTACCGGGACGTCAGTTTTATTCTCTCATCTCTGGGTCTCTTCATCACCTACTTCTCTATCCCATTCCAGATGGGTATAAACTTATTTGAGTGACTGATTTAATATATTTTGTGTTTCAGAACTAGATACAGAGTATTTTTTGAGCAAATATATGTTGGAAAATGTGGAAGCAACATAGTCATAGTAAGCTCATCATCTAACTTAGGGCCGTACCTCACCCTGATTCCATGGTGATGTAGCCAAGGATGTCACCATGGCTACTCCTGGCAACCGTGGGTCGCCAAAATACGTCGCCAAGAACGCTGCCCGCAAGGTCACGACCACCTCAGTTGCAGTTGCTTGCTACGTTGCCATGGCGTCCCGGGGAGGAATGGCCCTGACGATATGTTGACTCTCATTTATATTGCTGGAGTCGCTGCCAAGTGGACAGTCTCCACACGAGGAGTAAGCGGCGACACCTCCAATTCGGGCCCGTCACCAAGTGCTAGCCAAGTGAGATACCTGCCATTCATTTTAAAAGAGTTAATTGGAAACGTTGCTGGCTATGTCGCCATGGCATCCCGGTGAGGTATGGCCCTTCCAGTCATAGACAAGTGTAGCAGCGCAATAGCCTGAAGACAAAATAATAGGAAGGAGCATGGTTACATCAGTTTAGGGTGGTACCCGGGAAGGTGAGAATGAACTATTGATGAGTTCTAGAATTACTAGTAAATCAGGAAGTATGGAAACCTAACTATATGATACTCATGATTCTTCTCTGCCTGATGCTACTGTGCTGTTTTCTGCTCCCGCTGTCTTGTCTTGCCCTACTGTGAGCTCAGAAGTAACCCAGCTGATATTGTTGGGTGTCCGTGTCCAATCAAATACTGATACAGCCTATATATATTTACAAACTCTACGAGTTGCTTGGACAATGTCAACAACCTATTACTCTTAGGAATATACTTTGAACTATCCCTAGATGACCATATAAATGCCATATTGAATTTGTTGTGCATACACTGTTTGTAAATCCAAGGTTGTACATAGAACATCCAAAAACACCAAATAACTTTAAAATGGAATCAATAAAATGTACTATCAGAAAAGGAAGGAAACACCCAGAATTCTGAACCCAGTCAAATCAATACTACATTTATAATCCTAAATTTGAGAAAGGAGAGAAAGATATTTTCTTATACACACCATTTTGCCTGTTTAGTTAAGATAAGAGATGAGGATTTACAGTTTTTATAATATTATTTTCATAGATCTTCTAAAGAAAACATGACATTTAGTTGAGAATATTTTAATATGTTTTTAGAATTTGATATGGCACAATTTGGATTATAGATTATAAAACAAGGTAATAATGAACTGAAGAAAATGAATTCCAAAGTGAATATCAATGTTGATGCTAAGCCATCACTTGAAGATTCTATTTTAAAGAGTTCAGGATCTGAAGCTCTCCTCTATTTGTCTTATTACCTTGTTTTTAGAATTTGTTATATTTGAAGCTATTTATTGAGATATTTAATTTTACAGTAAATACAGTTAAACCTGTCTATAGCGCCCCTCTTGGGACTCACCAAAATAGGGGGCTATAGAGAGGGGGTGCTATTGATAGGTCACTTTTAATGTAAATCGCATCATACTACGTATTTAAAATCGGGCGCTACAGAGAGGAAGGCGCTATTTAGAGGGGGCATTATAGACAGTTTAACTGTATATATATTTCCTATTCAGAAAAAAATTAGTAAAATTTTTCAAATATTCCTATTTAAAAACAGATAAATTGATTGAGATAAACTCATATTATTCACATTTATGACCTGGACGTCAGTTTTATTCTCTCTTCTCTGGGTCTCTTCATCACCTACTTCTCTATCCCATTCCAGATTAAAACACACAACATTTTAAAATTATCGAAGAGAATGCTATATATAATAAAAATATAAAATATATTCATTAATAAAGTTAATGGAAAATATAAAATGGAGGCAAATATTTGTTTTGATATGGTACCAAAGCAACTATACAACAACAGCTTACAAAATTCAACATAATGTAATATTTATCAGTTCCTTTGTTTTAGAAGACCACAATTCTCCAACCCCACCAGCGAGTGCAAGTAACCAAACTGGCACATTTGTAAGTGCAAAGTCGAACTGCTTTTCACATGTGTAGACATGTGATGCGCTTACAGTAAAAGCAGTCGCTAACTACCCACCATGATTATCATGGCTTTGAGATAAGAAAGAAGAAGAAGACCACAAAGTAGGACCCAGAGTAATTATGAAAATGCCATGTAGAACAAACTGTTCTAAATTCATGTTTCAAATATTTTTCATTATTTGTTCATATTTTACCATCAAGAGTATTTATCTTACTTTTATCAATTCCAAGAAAAATTTTAAAGATGAAAAAATATCTATTTCACGAAAAATATTTACCATTTTTGAGAACCTTTATAATATATGATTAATATAATTTTTCTCGTTTTCTTTTATAATTATAAAAATAAGATTTTAAAATTCAAAAATAATTTCAAAATTCGATGCAATTCATCATTAAATATTATATTTAAAATTAATTTCTTAATATATATAGCTTTATTAATATAATCTATTTGTCTTGCCTTATTTTTTTTTATGTCACCTAACTTCGTCGCAGTTTCAGGAGAAGATAATAGTATTATGGATACAGAATGGTATTTTGATCAGCATTTTTCATTTATTATTATTGAGAGTTTGATTTGGTGTATTTTCGTACTTTGCACTTACAAATGTGCCAGTTTGGTTACTTGCACTCGCTGGTGGGGTTGGAGAATTGTGGTCTTCTAAAACAAAGGAACTGATAAATATTACATTATGTTGAATTTTGTAAGCTGTTGTTGTATAGTTGCTTTGGTACCATATCAAAACAAATATTTGCCTCCATTTTATATTTTCCATTAACTTTATTAATAAATATATTTAATATTTTTATATATTATATATAGCATTCTTTTTGATAATTTTAAATTTTTGTGTGTTTTAATCTGGAATGGGATAGAGAAGTAGGAAAATACACCAACAATACATTATTCCAGAATTGGCCAAATACCCATTCTTGATTAATCAAGAAAAGCTAACCACGGACGCGTTTTGGGCTGTTGGTCCTCATCAGCGTGGTGCAAGCTTTACCTCAATGACCAAAAAACTGGTCATTCAAGGCATCCTGAAAAATCATGAAACGGGTAGTTAAGGCCAGAATTGCGTGATATATTGATTGAAAAATCATGATGTTATGATTGATCCGGCAACACTGCCGACTCGACTTGTAAACACTCTTAGATATATAACGATGTTATAATAAATAGATGTTAATAAATAAATACTTAGTTCAGTTGCATTCTGCGTGATCAAATAGACACAAGAACAACATAAACAACATGGTGGCAGCGGAAAAGTGAGTACTTTTTCAAATAAATATATTATTGAAAAATATTAGTGAAAAAAAAGAAAACATGGACTTTGTTAGGCCTAGCGAACTCGCCTTGCACGGAAATGTAGCGGAAAATTGGCGAAGGTTCAAACAGCGATTAATGCTTTATCTTGAAGCAACAGAAAAAGCCACAAAGCCTGATAAACTGAAAGTTGCCATTTTATTAAATTTTATTGGCGAAGAAGCCTTGGAAGTTTTCAACACATTTCATTTAAAAGAAGATGAAGCAGAAAATTTCGATCTTGTAATAAACAAATTTGATGATTTTTGCGAGCCTAAAAAGAACGTCATTTTTGAAAGATTCAAATTTTTTTCAGCGACCCAGAAGGATGGTGAATCCATCGATAGTTTTATAACAGAACTAAAAGGATTATCCACATCATGTGAATTTGAATCACAAAAGGATAGTTTAATTAGGGATCGCATTGTGTATGGAATACAAGACAAGGCTTTGCAGGAACGCCTCTTAAGAGAGCCCAATTTAACTCTTCTAAAAGCCATTGAAATGTGCAAAACAGATGAAATAAGCAAGCAACAGATCAAGATCATGCAGAACAACCAGAACATTTGTCAAATAAGAAAATATGAAAAGAAACACAGTCCAAAACAAAATCAAGAATCTGAAAAAGAATTCAAATGCCAAAGGTGTGGAAAGTCTCACAGAGCAAAAAATTGTCCTGCATGGGGTAAAAGATGCTCCAAATGCAAAAAGATTAATCATTTTGCAGCTTTCTGTAAAAGTTCAGCTATCAGAAGTCTGAATGATGAAACAGAAGAAACTGTATGGTCAATACATGAAGCAAAAGTAGTCCATACTTTGGAATGGAAAAAATCCATCATAGTGAATGGAAAGGAAATATGTTTCAAGTTGGACTCTGGAGCAGAAGTAAATGTTTTGCCATACACATTCACCAGACAAATGAAAGGTTTGGAAATATTTCAGACTAACCGAAAGCTAACATCATATACAGGACATGAAATCAAGATAAAAGGAATTGCCACACTAAATTGCAAAACTAAAAATAAGACGGAAAGTCTAGAATTTTTCATTGCTGATGGATACTATCAACCAATTTTAGGAATAGAAGCTATTGAAAAACTTTCACTAATTAAGAAATGTGATGCTGTCCAAATACAGCAGAACAATTCAGCAAAAGAAATTTTGAACAGGCACAAAAATATATTTGAAGGCATAGGAAGACTGCCAATTGAACACAAGATTAGACTAAATGAAAATACAACTCCAGTTATTGCTCCAAGCAGAAAAATTCCTTTTTCCATTAGAGAAAAAGTTAAAGCAGAATTGGAACGGATGGAAAAACTTGACATTATTGAAAAAGTTGAAGAACCAAGCGAATGGACACACCCTATTGTAGTGGTACAAAAACCTTCTGGAGATGTCAGAATTTGCATGGACCCCAGGGAACTGAACAAATATGTTCAGAGAGAGCGCTATATTCTGCCAACAGCTGAAACAATATTTTCTGAACTGAAAGGTGCTACAGTTTTCTCTGTATTTGATGCATCATCAGCTTTCTGGCAAGTCCCATTAGACAAAGAAAGCACCAACCTGTGCACCATTGCGACTCCCTTTGGAAGATTCCGGTTCAAGCGACTTCCCTATGGATTGAACAGTGCATCGGAGGTATTCCAGCGATGCATAAACAATATTCTTTCAGGTCTCCAGGGAACTGCTTGCTATATGGATGACATCTTGATCTATGGAAGCACAATGGAAGAGCACAACCGAAACCTTGAAACAGTTCTTCGAAGGTTGGAAGAAAATAATGTCAAGCTCAATGCTAAGAAGCAGCAGATAGCTGTCGACAAAGTAAATTTCTTAGGCCATATAATCAGTCGAGATGGAATAGCCATTCAAGCTTCAAGAGCAGAGGCAATACAAAAGTTGAAAAGACCTGAGAACAAGACTGAAGTCCAAAGATTCTTAGGTATGGTAACGTACCTTGGCAAATTCATTCCTAATCTTTCTGACAAGACTGCACCTCTAAGGAAATTGATAAGCAACAAGAGTGAATGGAAATTTGGAGGCGAAGAAATTGATTGTTTTAAAAAACTCAAGGATATGGTCTCGAATGCTCCAATATTGACATTTTTTGACCCAACCAAGCCAATCACCATTTCATCTGATGCAAGCCAATATGGTATTGGTACAGTGCTCATGCAAGGGGGACATGCAATTGAGTATGCGTCCTTCAGCCTGAATGCAACTCAAAGAAAATACGCACAGATAGAGAAAGAACTTTTGGCTATAGTCTTTGGATGTGAACGCTTCCAGTATTATATTTGGGGAAATGATGTTATTGTGGAAACTGACCACAAACCTCTCCTGAGTATTGTTAAGAAACCTTTAGAAAAGCTTTCCCCAAGACTGCAAAGAATGGTCTTACGTCTCATGAGATTTCAAATATCTTTGAAGTTTACACCAGGGAAAAACATGTTTGTAGCTGACCATCTGTCTAGAGATCCATTAAAAGATGAGGTGGACACAAGCTATTTAGAAGGTCAAACTGAATCAGTGCACATGTTGCTGGTTACCACAGATGAAAAAATAAAGAGACTACAAAAGGAAACTCATGGGGACCACACCTTGATACAACTAATAGAGTATGCGAAGAATGGATGGCCGAAATATAAAACTAAGGTCTGTGATGAAGCAAAACCCTACTGGCAATTTCAAGATGAAATTCATGTGAGTGACGGAATTGTTTATAAAGGAAATTGCATCATGGTGCCATCGACTCTTCGAAAAGAAATCCTGCAGGTTGTTCATTCATCACACCAGGGCATAGCAGCTTCCAAAGAAAAAGCAAGATCAGCATTTTACTGGCCCAGCATGATAACACAAGTAGAAAATGAAGTGGAAAAGTGCAGAACATGTCAGGAATATTCAAGAAAGAATCCTGAGGAGTCAAGAATAGCTCATGAAATCCCTGAATTTCCATGGGAAAAAATTGCTGTAGATTTCATGGAGGTGAGTGGCACCAGTTCCATCTTGGTTGTCGATTACCACTCAAAGTTTGTTGAAATCCGGAAATTATCAAGCAAAAGAGAAACCGAAACCATCATGCAGTTGAAAACCATTTTCAGGACTCATGGAATTCCAAGAACTCTAGTTTCGGATAATGGACCCCCTTTTAACTCTACTGGATTAAAAAATTTTGCTCAGAAATATGAATTCAAACACCAAACCTCCAGTCCCAAATATCCAAGATCTAATGGACAAGTTGAGAGGACAATTCAAACCATCAAAGGACTGATAATTAAAGCTGTGAAGTCAGGAAGAGATCCCAATCTGGCTTTGATGGAGTTCAACAACACACCTAAGTATGACTTGCCATCTCCGACCCAAATGCTTATGGGAAGATCTGTGAGAACTCTTTCGACATACACCCGACAACAGTTGAAACCACTGTTTGACACAACAAAGAATTATCAAAAATTGAGAGACCATCAACAAAAGTATGCAGGAAGTCCAAAGAGAATTTTGAGACCTTTGGAAGTAGGAGACAACATCATGTTGCAGGAAAGGCATAGAAAATGGGTTCCGGCAACAGTGACCGCAAAGCATGAAACTCCACGCTCATATATGGTGAAAACACCAAGTGGTTCTGAATACCGCAGGAACAGGTCTCACCTTAGACCGAGAAAGTTCAGTGTAGAAGACTCTGCCCCAACAAGTCAAAGTCCAAGCATTCCTGGATCTCAAGCAGGGACAGCCATGGATGACAACATACAAGATCACGGAAGACCCACTTCTGAAAACAGAAGAGCATATGATCCAAGGGAGAACGTTGCCAAGAAAGGTGAAGAATCATCTACTTCTCCTAGTGTGCGAACCCGCAGTGGTAGAACAGTGAGAAAACCTTTGCGTTATAGAGACTAGGAGAACTGCAATCCTTTTTATTTTTGTTTAAAGGAAACATGTTATGATTGATCCGGCAACACTGCCGACTCGACTTGTAAACACTCTTAGATATATAACGATGTTATAATAAATAGATGTTAATAAATAAATACTTAGTTCAGTTGCATTCTGCGTGATCAAATAGACACAAGAACAACATAAACAACAGGGTAGTTAAGGCCAGAATTGCGTGATATATTGATTGAAAAATCATGAAACGGGTAGTTAAGGCCAGAATTGCGTGATATATTGATTGAAAAAATCATATTATATGCTGGTTGTTCGCCAATCTTCTTCTGGCTGGTTCTCTTTTGTTCACTCTTCACCCAGAGGTATAGTGAGCGCCGAGGTCTTCCAAAATGTAGCGGGCCTTCCAAACTCTAAACTATGTGAGAGGACTAGTCTCACAAAAGCTCAACTTAACACCTTTTTATTATTATTTATTTCGTCTCAATTTACAGGTGTTACATTCGAGCACAGCTCGCGAGTCACCTTGTCCTGGCTATTTACACATGGCGAGTTGGTGGAGTAGAAGTGGTCCCCCTAGGCCTTGCAGGAGGGCAGCTGTTGGGCGATGAGCTCTTGACTAAGTGTCAGGGCCGGGTCGTCGGAATCGGGGATTGATATCTCCTTTATTTTGTAGAATATCTTGTATGGTTGTATTATTTGAGTTTTGCATTTGGAGGTATAATTTCTTAACGGAAGTTTGGTACATATCTTCTAGATCGGGTTGGTTTAAGTCCTCCTTCAGTATCTTGTTTGATAGGTTGAATGGAGCTCCTATACTTGTCCGAAGGCAGATTCTCATGAATGCGTTTATCCTATTTTTGTCTGTGGCTGTAATATATTTGCACCAAACTGGGAGTGCGTATGTTACTATTGGGAGGATACAACTTCTGTATAGAGTAAACTTTTGTTTTGTAGTCAATTTGCTTCTATAGTTGAACAGGCTTGATAATGTTATTTTGGCGATTTTTGCTTTCTTTATGATATTTTTGACATGCATGTTGAATTTCAACTTGGAGTCTAAGGTAACTCCAAGATATTTAACGCTGTCAGTCCAGTTAATAGGGCTCTGGTTTACCTTCAGGATGGATTGTGGCTTGAATTTTTTATTGTCTAGTGGAGGAAAAATTATTGCCTGAGACTTTTTTGGGTTGATGTCTAATTTCCAATCATTGCACCATTTGGTTATACTGTTTATGTAATTTTGGAGTTGTGTAGTTATTATTCCTATTGATTTGGAGTTTGATAAAATTGCTGCGTCATCTGCAAAAAGTTTTATTTGACATTTTGGATGTGGAGGGAAATCGTTGATGTAGATGTTGAATAGGTAGGGTCCAAGGATAGAGCCTTGAGGGACTCCAATCTGGGTTGGTTTTGCCGTGGTTATATAATTCCCTTGCTTAATTGAAAAGGTTCTGTCCTGGAGATAGTTTTTCAAGAATTTGATAAAATCCTTTGGAAATTGATTTTTTGTTATTTTTGCTATCAAGCCATCATGCCATAACACCTTTTTATTTCCGCAACCACACTATATATACAATAAATTCACTCACGTGACCAGGCACTCCTGGTCAAATATATTACAAACATGTACACAGAGTAATATTAAAATAATAAAAATAAACTCTAACATTCCTCCCCGAGTTGATGAGTCACATCAAGTTCCGGAGGGGCCACCGGAAGCAGCACCAGCTTCACCAAGGATCTTCGGAGCACTCCAACCGATGTCCGCACCGAAACAGCCCGCACCAGGCCGTCCTTCCCAGGATGTGTCTCCACCACTCTGCCCATAAGCCACCTTGCAGGGGGCATTCTTTCCTCTTTTATCAATACTAACGTATTGATGTCGACATTGGGAGAGATGGTCTTCCACTTATTGCGTTGTTGCAAGCCATTCAAGTAGTCCTTTGACCATCTTTTCCACAGATGTTGCAAGACCCTCTGAACCAACTGCCATCTTGTTAGGAGATGATTCTCTACCAATAATAGGTCATCTTCCGGGACACAAGAGGATGGCTCAGCAAGCAAGAAATGGGCGGGAGTTAATACCCCTTGATCATTAGAATCATTACTCATTGGGTACAAAGGTCTCGAATTCAAACAAGACTCGATTTGAACCAGAACGGTCAGCAGTTCTTCATATGTCAACAAATTGTTCCCAATAATTCGCCTCATATGATATCTCAAAGCCTCGACCCCAGCCTCCCAAAGACCACCGAAATGGGGGGCCCCCGGAGGGTTGAACTTCCACTCAGTTCCATCATTAGCTAACACGGCAGCTAGTTCTTTTAATTGATTTTGAGCCAGATAGAAACCTGAACGTAACTGTTGTGCAGCTCCCACAAAATTTGTTCCTTAATCACTATATAGCCGAGTGCAATGTCCTCTTCGCGCTACAAATCGCTTAAAGGCCGACATGAAGGTGGGTGTAGAGGCATCGGTGACCAATTCAAGATGTACTGCTCGGGTCACAAAGCACACAAATAGACAGATGTAGCCCTTTTCAGTCTTTCGGCCTCTACCCTTGGACAATCGAAGGTTCACAGGTCCAGCATAATCTACACCACTGATTGAAAAGGGTTTACCCGGTGTTAATCTCTCCTTGGGTAAATCGCTCATTAGCTGGCCTTGAGTGACGCGATTGTATCGACAACATGTCACGCACTCTCGAATGCATCTCTTCACCTGATCTTTTACTCTCAGTATCCAATACTTCTGTCTCAATGTGGACAGCATCAGGTGCACACTTCCGTGCAAAGTCCGCATATGAACCGCTTGAACAATCATCTGAGCCACCTTTTCTGATGAAGGCAATAGCGCAGGATGTTTTTGTTCATATGTCATAGATGGAGCCCATTTTAATCTACCGCCGACTCTAAGGATTCCTTGATCGTCGAGGAACGGTGTTAAACCATAAATCTTGCTCGTGCGCTTCACTGATCCTAAAGTGGTCAAACTTCTTATTTCTTCCCTGAAATGCTGGAACTGAATTGATTGAAGTATTCTCCTATGAGCATTTCTCAGTTCAGCTGTGGTTAAGTGCGACTGATATCGCTCCGCGCTGTAGCGGCAGTTATGGTAAAAACGCAACATCCAGGCCACTTTTCGGATATACCCATTAAAGGTTGAGCTCATCTCTCCGATAGCCACCAAGAAAGGTGTTTCACTGATGGCATGAACACTCAGGAGCTCAATTTGACCTTGGTGCTCAAACACAGGAGGCATTCTAGGCCATTCTGTTGATTCTGCTGATAACCAGGTAGGTCCTGTCCACCAGATGGAAGACTGTTTCAGCTCGGACCCCAGAATTCCTCGCGAGGCAATATCCGCTGGATTATCTCCTGTGGGAACATACCGCCACTCCCTGATTTGTGGACAACTCTGAATCTCCGCCACACGATTGCCGATGAACGTGGGGAGATTTCTAGACATAGTTCTTAACCAACTCAAGACTATGGTAGAATCGGACCAACAGGTAGCACTCTCCATTTTGATATTCAACTCTTCCATTATATATTTCATTAGTCTGGTCAGTAGAAGAGCTGCGCACAATTCTAAACGTGGAATTGACATCTTCCGAATGGGAGCCAACTTAGTCTTTGATGCCAACAGTTTTACACTGACACCATCATCAGTGGGAATTCTTATGTAAACGGCTGCCGCATAGGCGTCTTCAGAGGCATCACCGAATCCATGCAATTGTACTCCCTGGGTATTCCTTCCGAGACCCAACCATCGGGGTATTCTCAAACTTCCTATGAAATTCAATTCCTTGCTAATATTAGTCCATGTTTCAATCAATGATTCATCCATCGGATCATCCCAATGTAATTCCGTTATCCACAACCTTTGAACCATTATTTTTCCTGTTACAAAGACAGGTGCCAACCATCTTAAGGGATCTTCTAACTTGGCGATGAAGGAAAGCATTTCGCTCGTGGTAGTCGCCGATGTCTTTTCCAACGACTGAACGTCATATAAGAAACAATCTTCACCCTGTATCCATCCCAAACCCAATGTCCTTATAACCTTGGATTGTTCAAATGTAATCTTTTGTGCGCAATGTTCTTTTCAAATATCAAACGATTACCTTAAACAATTCTTTTCGAAATAGGTATTTAAGGCCTATAGTAAAATCTAACATTTGTAACTTTGTTTCTCGGTAGCATCACAATGATTTGATCAATTTCTTTAGAATCTGTGGGTTCTAGGGCTTTGAAGGTAATTGAGGCTGGAGAGGGTTCGTTTCTTCCAGTGTCTTCCTCTTCCAAGTCTATGCTGGATTCTTCTTTCTTCATGCAAGGTATTTTTGAAGATATGGCTTTAGGGCTCTTTGAGCTCTTACCTCTATATCGCTTGAAGCCCCCACTTCAGAACCCTCCACATCAAGAGGCTCTGAAGGTTGAGAATCTTCAATTGCAGACTTTTCGTCAGAATCTTCCACTGCAATTTCTGGAACCTCTTGAGAACCTTGAGCTTTACCTTTTGAAGAATCAGGATCTGATGCTGAGGCATCGTCTGCAGGCCTAGAGGTATCGTCTGAAGGCTTAGAGGTATCGTCTGAAGGCTCAGAGGTATCGTCTGAATGCCCAGAGGTATCGTCTGAAGGCCCAGAGGTATCGTCTGAAGGCCCAGAGGTATCGTCTGAGGGCTCAGAGGTATCGTCTGAAGGCCCAGAGGTATCGTCTGAGGGCTCAGAGGTATCGTCTGAAGGCCCAGAGGTATCGTCTGCAGGCCTAGAGCAGTCATAGGATTCTGAAATCTTCTTTAGAGATCTCAAACCACTCAATATAATATTCCTATAATCTACCGGATTCGCAATCCTTTCCAGTTTAGCACTTTTACCAGACCTTTCTGGAGACTTGTCTCCTAAATTAAGATTTTTCGCTGGAGTTGGCACTTGCCCCTTTGGAGAACTGGCCGGAGTATATAACATTGGAGTAATTACAGCTCTAGAAACAGTTTCCTTCGATACAAGTTGCATTTTATTGTTTGGAAGATATTTGCCAATTGAACCTTTTTCTATTGGTTCTTTCTTCACATAGGTGATCTGGATAGTACAACCTTGTTTAGAAAGCGTTTTACTTTCTCCAACCTTTGCATCATTATATTCAACTATTTCTTTTTCTTCCGGATTTTTGAGGTACGGGGCGCTTAATTAAAATCGTCTACAACCATTTCCCGCCCAAAAACCATCAGTTATCCATTTTTTTTCTTCCAAAGAAATCTGAGGTAGTCCCGATCATTCTCCTTAATGGCGATCATCCGGAAATATCTTCTCATGTCCACCAAAACTCCGAACTTATTCTCCCGAAATTTTATCCTTGTTTCAGGGATTCTTTTCAGCAGACTGGATCTCCTCCCTAAATACCGTCTCAAGGAGAGTCCGCCTTGTCCTGCATCTAGCCCTTCTGCCATCTTTGAATCAGTACCTTGTTCTGCATATAGCAGCTTCACTTCTTCAAGGTTTTTTGAATCCATTCCTTGTTCCACATCCAGCCCTTTCTCTTCATCTGCTTCAACGGATCCCTTCTCAACTTCAGCCCTATGACTTTCGTCAACTTCTACAACAGACCTTTTCTCAACTTGAGCCCTTTTACTTTCTTCAGCAAAACACTTTCTCTCAACTTGAGCCTTTTCACTTTCTTCAACGGCAATCTGCGTGGATGTCTCTTCTACCATTTGCTCGGATGGTACCACAATCCCAGCATCTTCCTTAATAGAAGCTGGATCAACTCCTTTCATCAAGGTAACTCATACAACCCTTGGCTTCTCACTCATCCTGAATTCTAAACTGCTTCCATCGCAGATCTTCAAATCCAATTTGGGCAATCGGCAAACTCTTGTTCCATTTAGCGAGCCTTTCTGGTAACCATTGCCCTGAAAGACCTCAGTATTTTGTGTCGGAGGATTGAAGAACTCACCTATTTTGATTTCAAGGCTTAGCCATTTTTGTTTATACTGTATGACAGTATCCTGTTCCTCCTCCAATTCACGACTAGTATTGTCATCTGTAATGTATATTAAACTTTTAGTTTGGCAACGCCAACGATTTATCATCATCACTGAATAGCATACAGAATTTGCATGTAACTTAAGTAATAAACAATTAGTTTTGCTTACGACTTCTTATTGAATTACCATAGACGATAAAGAATACTAAAGTGTAAACGAACAACATAACATGGTGGCAGCGGTAAGTCTATCGTTTTAAAATATAAAAATATAGGTATAATAACTATTTTAATTTTTCTATATTTTGCTTTCTCATAAATAATAAAAGATAATTATGAATAATTTACCACCGCCTTCTGCGTTTACAATAGATCAAAATGATCCTAATAAATGGCCAAAATGGCGTAAAAAATTCGAAAACTACATCATAGCAAGTGATCTTGATTCAAAAACTATACAACAACAAAGGGCTATTCTATTACACATTATTGGCGATTCAGCGCTTGAAATATATAATACATTTGGATTTGAAGAGAATGCGCAAAGCCCTACTATCAAAGATATTCTAGATAAATATGATCAATATTTTAGACCATTTAAAAACACCATATATAAAAGATACATTTTCTTTACTTGTGAACAAAAGCTAAATCAAACTTTTGACGATTTTGTCACTGAAATTAAAAGTAAGGCTGAAGACTGTGAATTCGAAAATATTAAAGATTCTCTTATTAGAGACACAGAATTGTTCTGGGTTGTAGGGATACAACACTTAGAGAAAAATATCTACAGAACCCCGATTTGACACTGTCATTGGCTATTAATCAAGGTCAGGCGGCTGAGGCATCGCAAAAACAATTAAGAAACATTGAAAAAGATTCAATTGATGCTATAAGGAAAAACTTTAATGAAAAATATAAACCTACCACCTCTTTGAAGAATAGCTACACAAGTAACCCAGTTAGAGCCAATTTTAATAATTCGATCAGGTGCTCAAAATGTAACATGGCTCATGACTTTGGAAAGTGCCCTGCATATGGAAAAGAATGTTACAAGTGCAGACAGCCAAACCACTTTTCAAATTGCTGCAAAAATAGAGCAGTTAGGTGTATACAAGAAATTGAGGAAGAAAAAGATAACCTACTGATTATAGACTCAATCATGGTCGGCCAAGTGTTAAGGAAACCGTGGAAGGAACTAATTTACATACAAGGACATCCTGTTGATATTAAACTTGATACAGGAGCAGATGTAAATATTCTGCCGGAAAGGCTAATTAAAGAATGGCCTAATATGCCATTGCTGGAAACAGCAGATTGCAAAATATATACTTATACAGGGCAACAAATCCCAGTAGTAGGAAAATACCAGCTAGATTGTAAGACGAAATACGCTTGCAGAAAAGTTACATTTTTAATTGTTAACAACTCAGCAGTTCCTATACTAGGTCTGGATGAGTGTGAGAAATTAAATTTAGTAAAAAGAGTGGAAACAATAAGTGATATCAGCGTTACTCTTACAGGACTCTTGGATAAATATAAAGATGTTTTAAAAGGAAATGGCCATTTGAGTTATATGTATGACATTAAATTATCGGACAAGGCGGAGCCTAAAATAAGTCCAGCCAGAAGACTACCCAGAGCATTGCTTCAACCAGTAAAGGAAGAACTGTTTAAAATGGAAGAAGACGGGATTATCGAAAAAATAGAAGAACCGACGGTATGGGCGCACCCAATGGTAGTGGTAAAGAAACCATCGGGCAAATATCGGATATGCATTGACCCAAGGGAACTGAATAAATGAGTCTTGAGGGAGCATTACACCTTACCTGCACCTGAAAACATTCTGGCAGAAATACCTAAGGCTAAATTTTATTCTGTATTAGATGCGAAATCTGCATTTTGGCAAGTGCCGCTAAGTGAAAATACATCTAAATATTTGGTGATGAGTACACCATTTGGGCGTTATCGATTCTTGAGGCTACCTTTTGGAATTTCCAGTGCACCTGAAATTTTTCAAAAAATTATGCACAAGATTTTTTGTGATATCCCTAATGTGGTCTGCTATATAGATGATCTTCTAATATGGGGTAATTCGATTGTGTGAAGATCATAACTCTACCCTAAAAGAGGTTTTAGATTTGGCCAGAGAAAGTAGACTGAAGCTTACATTAAATAAACTTCAAATGGCCACAGGGGTAGTTAAATTTTAGGTCATACCATCTCACAGGAAGGAATTTTACCTGATCAAGATAAAGTTAGAGCCATTCAAAATATGCAAATACCTAAAAATAAGCAAGAATTGCAAAGGATACTTGGGACCGTAACTTATCTAGCCAAATTCATACCGGACTTATCATCAAATACTTCTAATATGAGAAACCTGCTTAAAAAAGATATAATCTGGAATTGGAATATTGCAGCAGATCAAGAGCTGAATTTTATCAAAACTCTCCTAACTAGTCCACCAGTATTGAGGCACTTTGATCCTAATGAACCACTAGAACTTTTTGCTGATGCAAGCAAAGATGGGTTGGGTGCTATACTAATGCAAAAAGAAAAACCTTTATCTTATGCATCTGCATCTCTCACTTCTCCGCAAAAACATTACTCCCAAATTGAAAAAGAATTATTGGCTCTATATTTTGGATGTAAAAGGTTCCATTATTTCCTTTATGGTAGAAAATTTACTGCATATACAGATCATAAACCCTTGGTTTCTTTATTGAATAAAAACTTTGATCAAATGTCACCTAGACTCCAAAGGTTGTCATTGTATTTATTAAATTATCAATTTGAATTGAAGTTCATCCCAGGAAAGAGTATGATACCTGCTGATACCCTTTCCAGACATTTCTTGCCCCATGAACAAATGGAAGATAAAGAATTAGACTTATGTACTCAAAAGTTTGTTTTAAATGTTGAGATCAAAGACCAGAGATTAACGAGACTACAGGAGGATAAGTTAAAGGATAAAGAATGCTGTTTGCTAAAGCAATATATGTTAACAGGTTGGCCCTTATACAAAAAGAACTTGCCTTCCAACCTCAAACCTTATTGGGAATTCAAAGAAGAACTTCATGAATGGCAAAACTTGATTTGCAGAGGTAATAAACTTCTAATAGCAAAAACCCAAAGAAACGATATGTTAAAGATACTCCATGCTTCACATCAAGGTATAAATAATACAATTGCATTAGCCAAAGGTTCCATTTACTGGCCTGGAATGAATAAAGAAATTGAAGAATTAATCAATAACTGTTCAATTTGTCAACAAACATCAAGAGCAAATTTTAAAGAACCTATGCTTCCACACCAAGCACCTGAATATCCATGGCAAAAGGTAGGGATCGACATTTTTCAAATAGAAAGCTCAAAATATCTCTTAATAGTGGACTACTTCAGCAAATACCCAGAAATATATCAACTCCAAGATATGACAACAGACACCATAATAAGGAGATTAAAGAGAACTTTCTCGAATTTTGGAATTCCTGAAACTTTGGTGAGTGATAATGGGCCTCCATTCTTTTCAAAAGAGTTCCAGAACTTTACTAGAACTTGGAATATAGTACAGGTAACATCTAGTCCTTACCATCCACAGAATAACGGGATGGTAGAACGAACAGTTCAAACTTTAAAGAAATTGATAAAGAGATGTGGGGAAGAAAGTGCAGACCCCTACTTAGCTCTTCTCAACTTACGAAACACACCACACAATAATTTGCCATCACCTGCACAAATTCTGATGTCAAGGAAATTAAGGTCTATAATACCCTCGACGACATCCCAGTTCGTGCCCTCCATGATTAACAACGAGGCGATCCAGAAACAGCTAGTTGATAATCAAGTTAAAATGAAAAACTATTACGATAGACACACTAGACCCGCGGACCCATTATCTATCAAGGATAGAGTGTGGTTTCGAAAAGATAAAAGATGGATCCTAGGCCAGCTAAAAAACCAAGCCAATGAACCCCGATCCTTCTACGTGAAAGATCAAGAAGGAAATGAATATAGAAGAAATAGTATTCACATCCGCGAGGATAAACGGAGTGACACAACCCACACAGATTGGGAGAAACCACTAGAACTGAACCAGGAACAAACCGATTTGCAGGACCTGGAGGAATCCCCATCGCGGCCTACATCTTCTGGACAACTCTCTTCTCCTGGATCCCCGGAGAACCTGACCACCACAGGACCCCCGGGGAGCTGTACCAATGGTTCCTCAGGGAACCTGATCACCACCAGATCTGGTAGGGTGGTTCGACCCCCACGCAGATTGAACCTTTGATGGTTAAAGAGGGGACATGTAATGTATATTAAACTTTTTAGTTTGGCAACGCCAACGATTTATCATCATCACTGAATAGCATACAGAATTTGCATGTAACTTAAGTAATAAACAATTAGTTTTGCTTACGACTTCTTATTGAATTACCATAGACTATAAAGAATACTAAAGTGCAAACGAACAACATAACATCATCATCATCTAGCATCAAATCCCAGATTAACTTATCTTCTTCTTGGATCTTCACCATGTATTCCTCCATTATTCTAAAATTAGTTCTTATGAACTTCTCTGAGGGAGTCTCTTCATCTAACTCCGCTTCTACCTTTTTAATCATTTTGGAAATAGTCGTTCTTTGAACGGCTCTACTTCTTATTGCCTGCTTCATTTTCTAGACTTGCTTTTGTTCTTAACTTAACGTAACTTAACGCACTATACCTCGGCTTTTTCTTTTGAATCCAATTTGCAAAACTTTCTTAAAACCTTATTTACATAAATTCTTCTTTGTTCTAATCTTGCTTAAATTTGCATAAGCCTTCTTTCTTGATTATCTTATCATCAACAAATTGAATTTACGATTTTTAACTTTTATCTTCCTTATCTCTTGAGTGAACCTTTCTAAATCTTATAACTTTATCCTTAGCCTAAATCCGGCTCGAGGGACCAAAATGTTCGCCAATCTTCTTCTGGCTGGTTCGCTTTTGTTCACTCTTCACCCAGAGGTATAGTGAGCGCCGAGGTCTTCTTCCAAAATGTAGCGGGCCTTCCAAACTCTAAACTATGTGAAAGGACTAGTCTCACAAAAGCTCAACTTAACACCTTTTTATTTCCGCAACCACACTATATATACAATAAATTCACTCACGTGACCAGGCACTCCTGGTCAAATATATTACAAACATGTAAACAGAGTAATATTAAAATAATAAAAATAAACTCTAACACTGGTTTTATCAGAAAATTAAATAAATTGTTTTCAATAACGATTTTCATTACTTTGATAAAATTGATATTTATTGTATTTGATGTGTTAGTACTGTGGGGATTTAATAAGCTACATTTGAGTTGTGTGTCCTGGTGTTGTTTCATTTTATTCAATGCTTTTATTTATGTATCAGTTGCCTTCATGGCAAGTCAAGTCAACAAAGAATACATTGAAGTCACCAGTATGGCTCTGGACCAAGTCACCTCATCTGACATCAGTCCCAGTGACATCTTCAGACTGTTGTTCCGCAGACTTCAAGCTGAGAACAACCTACTGACCTGTGGTGGAGTGTATGACCTGGACGTCAGTTTTATTCTCTCTTCTCTGGGTCCCATAGACCCTATGATACCATCAAAAGACTAGCCATAGAAAGGAAGCTCTGAGAGGACAGGAATACTGCCAGTATGGCTGGTTAAAAAACAATAGATAGATGCCAGTCATTCTTTAACAGAAAAGTGGTGTATGTAGCAGCTTGAAATTTTTTAAAAATTGTTATAATATAATTATGGTGTATAGATAATTTTCTCTAATTAAATAAAAACTAAATTATTCTATGAAATGTAAATAAAAAATGAGTAAATGTTTTTAATAGGAATAAGACTATATGTCTAGCTTGCTATAATTTTGCATGGTTTAAAAAAAAGAATAAGTAATTTACATGTATATAAATGAATAAATAAACATTTTTTCTAACAAACGGTGAATGAATTTCTGATTCTGAATCCCTGATAACACTTACATGTATTTCAAATAAAATCTATATATCAATGAAGCAATCCTACCTGAAACTTGATACACATTCTGATATATCAACAAATAATGAAATTGGTTTGCTTTCTTTCATTAGATTCAAAACAGCAATAAGGGACATCAACAATCTGAAGTATCAAAATATGAAGATAAATATTATGTTATAAAGATACCAAGGCAACCAAACAACAAATATCTCAATAAAATAAGTGTCCCATTGTAAGTTGATTGTATTCACATATGAAACACAATACTACTGCATAGAAACCAGTTCAATTTTGAAGATGCGTGGTAAAGTGGAATATGCAAAATTTATTATTTTAATTCTAATTTCTTTCATAATACCTTTACTTCTTTCAAATAGATCTCTTTTTCTCACTTTTAAAAATCCATATAGAAATTCACAAGAAATAAATATATCAAAATCAAGAAAAATATATTTTATAATTTTTATAAATTTCTATACAATTATTAGTAGCATGGTTTTAATTATCTTCTACAAAAATAATAATAAAATTCTTAAACTAAAACATCATTTGAAAAATCAATGTAAATTTTCAAATACTTTCAGATACAGAGCTAAATTTGCCCTTTATATGGTTTTAGTTAATATAATGTATTTATGTTGTCCTCTTAGTCTAATAACATGGAATTTTTTCTTATATTCTTTCTATCTCTCAAAACTAGATCAATATGTCATATATAATGAATGGTTCATAGCTGATGTTACATCATTTTTTGTTGTTGAGAGTATGATTTGGATAAATCTTTTAAATTACCATTATATCTGTTTTTATCTCAGTAAGGAAATATCAGAATTGAAAATGACTTCATCTCATGTTGGAATAAATATATTAATTGATAAAATAATTTATTATCATGGTATAATAGTGAAGTTAAATAAATTGTATTCAAGACCAATTTTATTTTTATTGATTAAATTAATATTAATTATAATTAATATGTTAGTACTACAAGGATTTAGTACAAAACACTCAGGATATTTCTACTGGTGTTCTTGGATATTTCACAATGCTTTTATCTATGTCTCAGTTGCCTTCTTGGCAAGCCAGGTCAATAGAGAATACATGGAACTTACAAGTATGGCTCTGGACCAAGTCACCTCACCTGACAACAGTCCCAGTGACATCTTCAGACTGATGTTCCTCAGACTTCAAGCTGAGAACAACCTACTGACCTGTGGTGGAGTGTATGACCTGGACGTCAGTTTTATTCTCTCTTCTCTGGGTCTCTTCATCACCTACTTCTCTATCCCATTCCAGATGGGAATAAACTTATTTAAATAACTATCTAATGCAATATACAGTTAAACCTGTCTATAGCACCCCCTCTAAATAACGCTTCATCTCTATAGCGCCCAATTTTAAATACGTTGTACAATGCATTTACATTAAAAGTGACCTGTCTATAGCACCCTATTTTGGTGAGTCCCAAGAGTGGGTGCTATAGAGAGGTTTAACTGTATTTATTTAGTTCTTGCAATATTTTTTTATAGAGAAGAGGGAATGAGTTTTTTTGCTTTTCTACGAATATAACTGATTAATATATTCCATTATTAAGCACAATAAAATATATATTCCTTTTATAATCATGCTGATTAAATTCAGACATTATATTATTTTAAGCATAATTTTAGCGCTGTATTGTTAAAATAATGAATATATAGGAGGGAAAAGATTTTCCTATTAACTATTACTTTGTATGGCTAGAATTCTATTTATAAAATTATATTTTTATTTTATTTTATTATTACAGAAGCACGAAATCTATCAGACTATTGTGCTATATTAGAATTATTTACATATATATAGATGGAAAATTTACATATATATCTTTAAATATTTACACAATGAATTAGTAGTGATTTATAAATCTGTGTACAAATAGCTCTAAACTTGCTAAAGTTTTCATAAGATTAAGTATATACAGAAAGATGATTTGGCATTATGTCAAAGTAAGCAAGTACAATTTGGTTAGTCAGAGGGCGAGCCATCATTCTATTGAACTTTAAAAGATATTTAATATTGAAACATAGTAGTGTGTGAATAACTAAACAGATATGTAATTAAGATTAACATGTTTATTTTAAATTTTTAAACACAAGAACAGCTAGTCGACTAAAATTAAACTAAAAAAAAATGTACAGCTAGTATACATTGAGCAAATAAGTTATGCAACATGTATGATAATTTCAAAATTACATAGAGTTACATTCTGTTGTATTCTGTTTACATTGAATAATTAAAATATAAATTATAACTATATTGTAGCGTTATTTGTTGTATTGTTTTACATAATTAAGTTTTAGATTTTGTTTGTGTTTGTTTTGCATATATTGAATTAATGATTGCTATATATATTCGTGTATTCTTTGATTTGAGTAGTCTGCTCGTTGGCGGCAATAAACGATTATCGTTCGATTTATCTTCGCCTGTTGCTTGCAATTCTTACCGTGACAAGTGGTGGAGAAGCTGGGTACTGATACCATCACGGATACCTCTGTCAGAAGAAGCCGTCGCCTAGAAGGCCTAGAGCCACGTTTTGATATCGACGAAAATGTCAATATCGGCTGGAGTTAACACGGGTGTTAAAAAAAATACTTGCAAACATTTGACAAGAAACCCAACTGTGTTTAGCGGCAATGGAACGGAGGATTGTGAAAAATGGATGAAGGATTACGAACGTATTGCGAGATCTAACTGCTGGGATGCCATGATGAAATTGGCGAACGCACCATTCTTTTTGGAAGGGACCGCTGGCCAATCGTATGATAACAACGAAGAAGGAATGGATTCGTGGGATATGTTTAAGGAGATGTTTAGCCGGACATTCAACAATAGCGGTGTCCTTCTCAGACGCGCTAAGGACAACCTTCATAGTCGAGCTCAGAAGAGTACAGAATCCTGTGAATCCTATATCCAAGACGTTCTGAGCTTGTGTAGGCAGGTGAATCCCGATATGAGTAAAGAAGAGAAAGTGGCACATCTAATGAAAGGTGTGGTAGAAGATGTCTATCAGGTCATCTTGATAAAGGAAATTGATACTGTTGAAGCCTTTGTCGATTGGTGCCGAAAAGTGGAGGCTTGCAAGCAGCGACGCATCGGGAAACCAAGGTTTGAGCGACTCCCTAACGTCGCAAGTATAGAGCAACCAAACTCCTCGTCTCTGGAAGATCTGATTCGATGAATCGTGAGAGAAGAAATTAAGAGTGCCCTACATTCCGAGTCTATAGTGCCAGAGGTGAACTCCCTGAAGAAAATTATTCATGAAGAGGTTGAGAGAAATCTGACCCCAATTGCGGAGCAGGGTCCATACTACCGAGAACAACGCTGCCAATTTGAAGGACCGGCGAGACCACCCTCGTATTACCAGCAGCAAAATCCTACAAGGCTGACAACTGCCCGAAGAAAGACTGACGAATGGAGGACGGTAGATAATATTCCCGTTTGTTTTCAATGCGGACGCCCGGGTCACGTCGCCAGGTACTGCCGAGAGCGGCGAGGGATGGTGGATCGACAGCCACCGGGGAGATACCACCCTGTCCAGAACGGCCCACGAACGATCTATAATAGCAATGAAACCCCAGGCCGCGCAAGTTATCGAAGCCCGTCGCCCTATCCAGGTCGTGGCCGATCCCCAGCTGAACGTCGCCCCTCGATATCGCCAAGCCGACCATCTGGCCGATCACCTTATCGTGAAGAAAACTAGAGCAAGCGCCCTTCGCTGGAGGTAAGGTCGCTAAGGAGATTATAAATCCTCCGCCGCTCATAGCCGCTAAACTATCACAGAATATAGTTGACGTTACTATTGACGATAAAACTTTTCCTGCCCTTGTCGACAGCGGCGCTTCGTTTTCGGTTATTTCGGACCACTTTAGACAACAACACAAAAAGACTATGTTCAGTGACGCTGGCATGACACTTCGAGTTGCCGACGGGAAATATATCGTTTCCAAGGGCCGATGTACTTTACGTTTAGAAATAAACGGATTGGTACAGCCATTTGAATTCGTCGTTTTACCAAGTTGTAGCCACGACATCATTCTCGGTTGGGACTTCCTGGAGGCGTCAAGGGCTATAATCGATTGTGGTAGTGCCGAGATTCTGTTAGAAAAAGCAGAACTACCAGAGGATTCTTCGAGCATATTCCAAACTGTGGCCGCCGACGATAGCTTTATAATCCCCGCTGGATCGACCAAGCAGATAAACGTAATCAGCGAAGCTATACTCGGTGTGAGTGATGTCGTAATGGAGCCTTCGAGGATCCTCTTTCTAGAACGTGATCTGATGGTTCCCGCCTCGATCTTCGCTGCCCAGCATGGAAAAGGGAGAATTTGGATAACCAATATCGGCACATGTGATCGAACTGTCCCCAAAGGAATGTGTATTGGAGAGATACAAGTACTGGAAGAGGGTCACCTGGCAGTCATCGGTGATGCTTCGGACACCAATCGGCAGGGGATTCTTGGACAAAAAAACTCTCCAAACATTGCCTCGATGATAAGCCCTGATCTATCCATGCTTGAAAGGACCAGGATATGTTCGATACTTGGGAGTTTCAGCGGCTTATTTGAATTAAATAAGTTTCCGTCTAATCTGATGAGCACAGCCAAGCACAAGATAAATACAGAGGACCATCCCCCGATTAAACGCCGTCCATATCGAGTGTCGCAGGTCGAACGTCAAACCATTCAGAATGAGGTCGACAAAATGTTGAAAGAAGGTATAGTTCAGCTTTCCGAAAGTCTTTGGTCCTCTCCTGTGGTATTAGTGAAAAATAAAAATGGTAGTTGGCGTTTCTGTGTCGATTACAGACACCTGAATAAAATCACAAAAAAGGATGTATATCCACTGCCAAGGATTGACGATACACTCGATTGCTTAAGAGGGGCGAGTTATTATTCTTCCATGGACCTCCGTTCTGGTTACTGGCAGATTGAGGTGGATGAGGCAGATCGCGAGAAGACCGCCTTCATTACACCCGACGGATTGTACGAGTTCAAAGTTATGCCTTTCGGCTTGTGTAACGCCCCAGCGACATTTGAAAGAATGATGGATACCTTGCTGAGGGGGTTGAAGTGGTCAATGTGTCTTTGCTATCTGGACGATATTATTGTGTTTTCACCCACCTTTGACGAACATGTTCGACGCCTTGAATTAGTTCTCAGGTGTCTCTCAAAGGCTGGACTTGTGTTAAATCCAGACAAGTGCTTGTTTAGAACAAAACGACTAAGCATTTTTGGGCATCTGGTGGATGGAGAGGGCGTGTACCCCGACCCGGGTAAAGTTGATGCTATGTCCAAATTCCCTACTCCCAAATCCCTCACTGATGTAAGAAGTTTCATTGGAATGTGCTCATATTATCATCGTTTCATTAAGAATTTTGCTCAAAAAGCTGAACCACTACACAGGTTGTTGAGAAAGGACACCAGATTCGAATGGGGACCAGATCAACGGCAGGCCTATGAATCCTTGAAGCTGGCACTCGTGTCGGAACCCGTTTTGGCCCACTTTGACGAAAAGTATGCGACCGAACTGCACACCGACGCCAGTGGGTTTGGAATTGGTGCGGTTTTGGTCCAGGTCCAGGGAGGAAGTGAAAAACCGATTGGATATGCATCAAGAATGCTGTCAACAGCTGAAAAAAATTATTCAACAACGGAGCGGGAGTGTCTTGCCGCGATTTGGGCGATCGGCAAGTTCCGTCCATACCTATTTGGGCGCTCGTTTACAATTGTGACGGATCATCACTCGCTCTGTTGGCTTTCGGGCCTGAAGGACCCGTCGGGAAGACTGGCCAGGTGGGCCTTAAGACTTCAGGAGTACAATGTGAACGTGGTATATAAAAACGGTAGAAAACATCAAGATGCCGATTGTCTCTCACGCAACCCAATCGAAGTGAATAACCCAGGGGAATCCGAAGATGACATACCAACATTATCTGCTTTAACTGATATCGTCGCGGAACAGCGGAAAGATCCGGTAATTGTGAGAATATCGGAGGAATGTTTAAAGAACGATCAAAACCGCTTCAAAATAATCAATGGAGCTCTTTACAAGCGGAATTTCGACCCAATGGGGCAACCATGGCTATTGGTGATCCCCAGGCATTTGCGCCCTGACGTCCTCAGAAGTCTCCACGATAATCCAACTGCCGGTCATTTAGGGTTGGCTAAAACCCACGATAGAATTAGGAGGAAGTATTTTTGGCCAGGTCTTCTGAGGAGCATAAGAAAATATGTCGGTCACTGTAGGGAGTGCCAGCGTCGTAAACATGCTCCCTTGCGACCGCCCGGGTTGCTGCAACCGATACCACCCACCTCTGTTCCGTTCCAAAGAGTCGGAATTGATCTCCTCGGAAGATTCCCAATATCCCATTTAGGAAATAAATGGATAATAGTTTGCACCGACTATCTGACGCGATACGCTATCACCCGAGCCTTACCATCGGCAGACGCTCAGCAAGTGGCCAAGTTCGTCCTGGAGGACGTAGTACTTAAACATGGAGCACCACGAGAAATAATTACTGACCGGGGTAGGGTTTTTCAGTCTAAACTAATATCCGAGCTGACGGGACTTTGCTCCTCGGCTCAGAGATTTACCACGGCGTACCATCCTCAGATGAATGGTCTCACTGAGAGACTTAATAAAACCCTGGCCAACATGATGTCAATGTATATGGACGTCGAACAAAAAGAATGGGACGTTATTCTTCCGTTCATCACGTTTGCTTACAATACGGCGAAGCAGGACACCACCGGATTCACCCCATTCAGCCTCATCCATGGACGAGAAGCTGAAACTACGTTAGATATATTGTTTCCTCTTTTAAAAGATGAAGATCAAGAGGACTATAATCGAGAGATAGTGACCCGAGCAGAGGAGACGCGACAATTGGCTCGGCTACATACACTGAGAGCGCAAGAGGGCAATAAATGACTCTACGACGCCAAACATCGAGAGGTGAGCTATCAGCCAGGCGATAAAGTATGGATATTTATACCCGTTCGGAAAATAGGGATATCCGAAAAATTAATAAAACGATATTTCGGCCCTTATAGGGTGACGAGACGCATTTCGGAGGTGACGTACGAAGTCGAAAGTCTAGACACTACTAACCGCCGTCGTAAGCCAAAGGAAATTGTGCACGTAGTGAGAATGAAGAACTACCGTGACCCAGACGAACAACTGGGCCTACCCGAGGATGAGCCTGCCGTCTGACAGCGAGGACGCTGTCCTTTTGGAGAGGAGGGCATTGTAGCGTTATTTGTTGTATTGTTTTACATAATTAAGTTTTAGATTTTGTTTGTGTTTGTTTTGCATATATTGAATTAATGATTGCTATATATATATTCGTGTATTCTTTGATTTGAGTAGTCTGCTCGTTGGCAGCAATAAACGATTATCGTTCGATTTATCTTCGCCTGTTGCTTGCAATTCTTACCATGACAATATAAATAAAATTAAAACAAACTATTAAATTATTTATTTTCCACAATATTTATACATAATTTACCTTAATAAAAGAGAAATATATACAAAGGAATAATTAGAGATATGATTATATATATTTAAAAAAAATATTAATGGAACAATGTAAATAGCATTGTACATTTTAAAAATCTTCTTCTATCTTATCTCTACACTGGGTGAAGTAGAATGCGTCTGCCTTTGTCATTAAGACTGGGAGCACTACTCAGTGGCAGGCCGACTTATCTCCAATATGAAATGGCCGCCTCTGACATGAGGAACAGATGCCATGTGCAGCTGCTCCTAACATGGAATACAAACACTGCTCATCCTGTGTCCCTGGATTAGGAGCCCTTACAGGGTACTATCAGCCGGGCCAGCTGAGCCCAGGTTTTTTAGTGAGCTTGTATCTGCTTCCCCTCCTTCTTTTTCATCCGGGCTTGGGACCGGCAAAGGCGGAGTTAATTTTAAAAATCATTTTTAACACAAAAAAAAAATAAGACCTAATACAAATAATTTAATAATTTATTTGGATTAGGTCTTATTTTCTTGTAATATAATCTATAATCCAAATTGTGCTTTATCATTAAATCATTTTAAAAATAACTTATCTACATTATGTAGGTATATTAAAAATCATATTGAGAATCAATCAATCAATACTAGAGGATCAACTAAGTTTCTAGGTCTCACACATAAAGGGCGCTAATAACACATGTAATCAATACTCATTTTTAACATTTTACACAAATAAATTTACTGGCAATGCGTTTCTTTTAAATATCATCAAATATTCTCTATACAGACCTTATATATATACAGATAATATTTGATGATATTCAAAAGAAACGCATTGCCAGTAAATTTATTTGTGTAAAATTTTAACGATAGATGGCAATTAAATTTAATTTACTCATTTTTAACGTTGTACTGTTTCAGATTAAACGTTAGTCAACACTTTTTCTCAAAATGTAAATAGTTATCATATTGTTTTGAAAATAGAACAATCCATAAATAAATCTTTAAATAAAAAGGCATATATTAAATCAAAATATCATTTATTTTACCAATATTTCAGTTGGCTGAATGCCAACCTTTATCAAGGTATTATAACATATTAATGTGTGTCAACAACAGGTTGGCTGAGTTGCACTGAGTTTGTTGTTGACACACATTCATATGTTATAATACCTTGATAAAGGTTGGCGTTCAGCCAACTGAAATATTGGTAAAAAAATGCTATTTTGATCCAATATATGTCTTTTTTATTTAAAAGTTATTATAGTGTTAAATTATTTTGAATATTGTCTCAAATTTTAAGCTTTCAAATATCCACACTACGCACACACACTTATGAACATTCTAATTGAGAAAAATTGTCCATGTTTCTTATTAAAGCCTATCAAAGAGCTTTTCGCTTGAAAGCTAGCATTTATAATAAAAAAGATGCTCATTGTGAAATTTTTTATTCCTAATACCAACACCCCCCACCCATATTGACAAAATATTTTCTCAAAAAAGAAGATTTCAAGTATTTTTTTTAAATAAAAAATTGTATTTGCGGGAAGTTTTGCCTTTCTACTTTAACTTGAAAGCAAATGCTTCATGCCATCGTACGTTGATCCTACAGTATACCATCAAAACACTGAAATAGAATCTCCTACCGAACCTTCCATATTCCCAAGACTTGGCTTATTCATAGAATCACTTGTTTATATCGCGATGACACATGTTTTGGCTGGTCAAAACTTGGACAATTTTGAAGATATGAAATATTGGTCAGGTAAATGATATCAGTCCAAAGACATGTTGTTGTTTTGTTTTTTATCGCTGTGGTATTCTTGTATCGCCAGAATTATAGCAAAGATGTATAGCAAGTGTAAAGGATAATACTTTGAATAAAGCTCTAAATTTAATTTTATTGATATTTTTAATTGTTATTTTGATAAATAACTAAGAAATATAGTTTCTATTCACATTTAGAAATGATTAAAATAAATATTTATATTATGCGAATGTAATGCATTTATTTAGGCTTTTAGAAATATTAATATATATTAGAATAAAATATGGTTCCATGGTAACTAATATCACAACAGAGCATTTTAATTTGAATAATAATAATATCTATATTTACACGACGACACCAATGTTTCTACAGTTCAACAAAGAATGACTGATAAATTTGTTATGAAGAAGGATAGAGTAAGATTTTATAAAATTTCATTTATATTTATCTTAATATTCATTTGTTATTTATATTTTACAAATATATCTATTTTTTTAATATTGGAATTTAATGATATAAATTTATCAAAAAAACTATTTGCTACAATTTTTTCAAATATATTTGTTATCATTGATTATTTTGTTCTAGTCTACTTTTACAGTATAAAAACTTCAATTAACCATATTACATATATATTGATAAATCTTAACAAATATAATCAATATTTAAAAACAAGACTTAGTCTCACTATGATACTTATCAATATAATTTATTTCTATTATCCATTTGTTTTTGTGTTTACTAATGTAACACAAACAAAAATTCAAAATTATAACCTGTATATAGATATGTTATTAATGGTTCTTTCAGACCTTTTAATTTGGATCAGTTTTTTGAAATTTTATTACATTTGTTTTTATCTTAGAAAAGAAATAGTAAAATTAAGAAAACACATGTCTATTTTAAAATCTGATTTATTAATTGGTAAAATTGATTTTATAGCAAGAATAATGAAGAAATTAAATGATCAATATTCATTTCCAATTTTAATAATATTAATGAAATTGATGCTGGTTATAATTGATATGTTATCATTGAACGGAATTGATAATGAAACGCCAAATAATTTGATCTGGTTATCTTTGATATTCCACAGTAGTTTTATTTTTGTGTTTGTTGCTTTCATGGCCAGTCAAGTCAACAAAGAATACCTTGAAGTCACCAGTATGGCTCTGGACCAAGTCACCTCAACTGTCATCAGACCCAACGATATCTTCAGACTGATGTTCCTCAGACTTCAAGCTGAGAACAACCTACTGACCTGTGGTGGAGTGTATGACCTGGACGTCAGTTTTATTCTCTCTTCTCTGGGTCTCTTCATCACCTACTTCTCTATTCCTTTCCAGATGGGAATAAACTTATTTGAGAATAAATAATTTAATATTTATATATATTAGCAAAATAACGAAGATAGTGGTACACACACAAATATAAATACCAGAAAATAAAGGTACACCATATTTTCATCTTTTGACTTTCTACAATTCTGAAAAACCTTAATTTAATGAGAATTCATAAAAAACTCAGTTAAACTTACAAATCATTCAAATATGCATTTTGATTAAAAAAAATCGGGGGATGTAAATTTGTATGCATACAAACTAAATTATAGGTTTGCCCATTTTAAAATTCCTATTATTTTTTTTAAAGCTAATTAGTTATTGTTTACCTTCCAATCATAGTATTTGATGGAAAATGAAAATATTTTCAAAAATACTATGTGCTTCTCCACGATGGCGCCAAACACATGGTGCTGCAAATAGAAGATAGATTAATTAGGAAAATGACAACACACCATTCTTGCGTCTAGGTTGGTTGTTAATCACACGTTGAAAGTATTCCTATCTGTAATGTAGCGTCAAGGGTAGCCGAAGCCATATTCACCAAATTAATAGTTCATGAAGCTGAAAAAAACATCAAACTGATAGTGCAGACATTAATTAAACTACAAACAATCCCATTTCTTGAATTAGGGCCTTCAGATAGTTGTATAATCCTTTAAAGGCCATGTGGGTAACAAGTGATCCTTCTTGTCTGTTAGTAATAGTGGGCCACTGAGATCCTGTACTTTGCTATGTATTACCATCCTGAACTCATTGATTACATATTCTTCTAGTAGTCATGAAATCTCGACCGACGGAAGAAGCAATACTGCAGTACTATAAACAGGCAAAATCTCAGTATGCTACAATTCTTCTTCTATTAAACTTCCATTTGCATATCACTGTGTATTCTACCTAATGTGAAAATATAACCTCTGTAGTGTGTTGCCTTGTTGGTGCAGCAGTTTTAATGCCCAGTAGAGTAATATTTGAAAAGGTCAATAAAATTTTAAAATTTTGAATTTTTAATCTATATAAACTCTCTATAACCACACACACACACAAGAATTAACACATCAAGAAAGGACAAACATGCAAATGAATGGAATTTGGTGGTCCACTTATGCAAAGCAAGCGCTCCAGCACATCTGAACTGCGCATCTAGCACAAGTATTCTAGACTCAATATTCGATGCGATACAAACTGATTTTTAAAAATTCCATTTTTTTTGTGAAGTAAGCCTATTTCTACTGTATCAACGTCTCGCCGAATGATTTGTGCTCATAATGAACATATGTGAGCTTTAAAGAGGTCGTGGCATTGGATTGAAAGAGGCTGGTCCATCAAATCGACTCATCGCGCAACATATGTGTCGAAGTGAGGTTGCTTTTAAACATAATTGGCAAGAACCAGTCAAAACAGAATAATGCAACATCAGGATGCTAGCGGTTGACCAAGGTTCACAACAGAAGACAGTTCAAGACAGAAAAATTGTCAGAACCGTTGTTGCAGCACCAGATTCGACGTTATCTACCATCCAACTTGTGACTGGCACACAAATATCAAAAATGACCATCAACAGAAGTCTGAGATTTCACCGAACACTATGATGCCTACCCTTCACACCTGTACACTGAAAATTCTGACTACAGCGGTGTCGATAGCGATTAATTAGAAAATATAGAAATGAATTTGTTCTTTTCTAAGAGAGAGAGAGAAAACATTAGGTTGACAAAATAAATAAAGAAATTTGTCTCAAACTTTCTAAGATAATAATTTAAGGAATGAGGAACAACAAAAAACCTAATCTAAAATATTGAGGTAAAGAAATAATAAATATTTTTCTCATGATACCAAGGCAACCAGACAACAAAAGATTCAATAAATAAAAAGCATATCATAGGTCAATTTAGTTATAAAGCTACGATACAGGAACTGTTTGAATTTGAAGATGCTTGGTAGAGTGAAATGTTTTAAATTTATTATTATAATAATACTGATAATACATATATACCTTTCAAATAGAAATATTAATTTTTCATTAGAAAATACAAATAAAAATGTAAAAGAAATAAATATAGAAATATTAAGACAAATATCAATGGCATTTTTAAGAAATTTTCATATTCTCATTAATGGTATGGTTATTATATTCTTTTATAATAATAGAAATATAGTTTGTAAATTTAAATACCATTTGAAAAATCAATGTATATATTCATATAAAAATAAATTTGATAAGAAATTTGGCCTTTATATGGTTTTAATCAATTTTGTATATTTATTTTCTCCGATTACTATAACGATGAATAATCTCCTTTCATTTTTAAAATTAGATAAAAGTATTTTAAGTGATGAATGGTTCATAGCAGATGTTACAATACTTTTAGTTATTAAAGGTATTATTTGGATAAACTTCTTAAATTTTCATTATATCTGTTATTATTTTACTAAATCAATATCAGAATTAAATTCCTCACAAGTTAGTATAAATATATTAATTGATAAAATTATTTTATATATAAATATAATGAAAAAGTTAAATAAATTATACTCAATGCCAATTTTCTTTATTTTGATTGAAATGATATTAATAATAATTGACATGGTATTATTATATGGTATTGGAATAATAAATGCAGGATATTTGTTCTGGTGTTCCTGGCTATTTAACAATACCTTTGTATTTGTATTAGTTGCCTATTTGGCTTGTGAAGTCAACAGAAAATATTTGAAAGTCACCAACGAGGCTCTGGACCAAGTCATCTTAACTAGAAACAGTCCCAGTGACATCTTCAGACTGATGTTCCTCCGATTTCAAGCTGAGAACAACCTACTGACCTGTGGTGGAGTGTATGACCTGGATGTCAGTTTTATTCTCTCTTCATTGGGATTCTTCATCACCTACTTCTCTATCCCATTCCAGATGGGTATAAACATATTTGAATAGCTAACACTATTCTATAAATATATTAAATATATTATCCATTAATTTTAATATAGTTCAACATTTCACCCTACGTATTACTTTCAAAAATATCAGCAAACAATTTTAATGCAATAGCTTACTATAAATATTTTTAGATCATCATTATGTAAGGACCAGTCAACAAGTGAATGACTTTGAAATGAAGAGTAAAGCCAGTTCAATTTCTATTTCACTACCTATGTAAATAACACAAGATGATTATTACCTTACCTAATTGGGAGAATCTGTATGGGGCAAGTCCCTAATAAAGGCTTTTGTGTGTGTATGAATTTTAACATTTCTAGGAATAGAGAGTTTTAGGTAATTTTGAGCCAATAAAACTCTACTTATATTCATTTCCTACCCTTTCTTTCTTACCCTATTCTCTTATCTTTTTAGAATATTCAGAATATAATCCTTTGCTAGCAATTTTAGATAATAAAGTAAAGGTCCAAGGATGAGTATCTTTTTTATTAAACGTTTTTCGAGCTTTCGGGATAATGCCCTTCTACAAGAAATTGATACAAAATGAAACTTAACTATGCTATGACAAGTTATATGTACATTATAAAATTTTACATAATATCAGCTGTGTTTTTAAACCTATTTAGAAATAATAAATTATATTTACATACTAGAGCAAATTTGGTATCGACACATCTTTCTATTTAGAAAGTCAGACTATTTTATAGCAACTGTTCAGCAAGTAGCAAAGTAGCAACTTTCTAAATTAAGACAAATAAAATAATTTTCTCTACTGACTTACTGCAGCGATTAGAAATATTGGGAAGGTCTGGCTCGTTAGTGAAGAACCCTCCTCCAAGTCTTGGACAGCTTTTATTCTGTTTATGGTTTATATAAATTATTTTCAAACTTATGATAAACTTGTATATAATCTCTTCTTCTTCTTTCTTATCTCCACTCAATCATATTAGGGTATCAAGCTTTGACAACCATCATGAAGTAGTCTAGTAGCAGGCCGACTTAGCTCCGAAAGAAATGACCACCTCTGATGTTCCTCAGACTTCAAGCTGAGAACAACCTACTGACCTGTGGTGGAGTGTATGACCTGGACGTCAGTTTTATTCTCTCTTCTCTGGGTCTCTTCATCTCCTCCTTCTCTATTCCATTTCAAATGGGTTTGAACCCTTTTGATTAACTTTTTATATTTATAATATAATTTAAATATATCTATAAAAATAAAGGCCGCATATATTTTGATGGGGGATTTGGCCTTTATTTTTATATCAATTCATACCGGCAAAATATTTCTATATATACATATGCATAAATATAAATATATATTACAATATAATGCACTGCGGCCTGTGATTGTGAAACGACACTTGAAGTTACACCGCATGAGTTTCTTTTAAACGAAAAATCAAAATTTATTTCAAGGTGAAATATCGACTATTTATAACCTTTTTGGATGAGGTATGAAAGGGTGAATTATGAAGAGTAATGATGAACGGAAAAATAAAAGTGTCCAGGGATGGACATAATTCACCTTTTCATACCTCATCCAAAAAGGTTATAAATAGTCGATATTTCACCTTGAAATAAATTTTGATTTTTCATTTAAAAGAAACTCATGCGGTGTAACTTCAAGTGTTGTTTTATAAATATATATTCAACAATTTTTACTGGCCTTACTGCAATGGAAAAATTAATGGGAGTGCCTGGCTCATCAGTGGTGAACCCTCCCAGCAGTTTCACCAGTTTAATCTACCATACCGCTGTTATAATGCATTTTTCGATATTCCATTTATAGTGATACTCTATTTTTTCATTGCAGTAAGGGCAGTAGAAATTGTTTAATTTTTAAAAGAATCATACGCGTCTATAATACAGTTAAACCTGTCTATAGCGCCCCTCTTGGGACTCACCAAAATAGGTCACTTTTAATGTAAATCGCATCGTACTATGTATTTAAAATCGGGCGCTATAGAGAGGAAGGCGCTATTTAGAGGGTGCGCTATAGACAGGTTTAACTGTAGTTTCAAATTTTCATAATAGATGGCGCTAATGCATCTTAATAAATTTATATAAAAATCAAATGCTCACCATGGATCCAAATAAGAATATTATCATGAAATATTTAGTATTTTGACATAGCTGGTTGCCTTCCTTCATCCAGGAAAGCTCTGTAATAAGAGCACTCTATTTCCCCTGTAATAGGTTTAAGAGGATGGCAGTTGTTTAGTCTTTGTGTGTTAGAACTGAGAATGACTAACAGTCATTGAGATCCCGGAGAATAATTAGGCTTGACTTTTTCAGTAATATTAAACTTTATTGCTTAATATGGTAATCCGAGAATATCAAAGGGCTTATTTACATATGTACAATTTGATCTTGCCTATCTTCAATTCTTTACGTTCTTAAACTTTATCAGGTTTTGCTTCCGCTTCCTTTGCTTTGTCTTTTAACCTGATCTTCCTTGATTTCTCCAACTTTATTCTCGCTAGCTAAAGTTTGTCTTCTTATTCACTCTTCTTCTTATTCAGACGTCTTCTTATTCAATCTTCTCCTTATTCAATCTTCTCCTTATTCAATCTTCTGCTTCTTGATCTTTAGTCTGTTGACTTTAACTTCGCTCTTCTTTGAACTTCCTCTCAGCGACTGCGACCTTTCTCTCTTCTACCTTACTTGCTATACCTTTTACCTAACTTCTAACTCGCGCGCGCTTTTCCGTTCAAATACCTTCTTTTATACAGCTGAGAAATGTCACGTGGGCGCACTCTGTGGTGATTTAGCGGCGCATCCCGTGACTCGCGCCATCTAGAGCCGCTTTCCCCAACCATTCTTAACATACCCCCACCCTCTTTGTGTGAGCACAAAGAGCTATATCCTCTTCGGAGGTCACTTCCAAGGGGCAAATCTTTTGGATGGGTCTTATCAACACACCCCGCTTTGTTTTTACCCTCGCGACTCTGATTTTTCCATCCCTGCCCGGAATCAATTCTTCTATCTTTGCCATTGGCCAGTCTATTCTCTTTTGATCCTCATTTCCAATAAGAACTATCTCTCCGATTCTAAGAGTAAACTCCGATCCCTCTTTTCCCTTTTGTACCAACAACCCCAGATATTCCTTTCTAAACCTCTGTCGCAATTCCCTCTTCATTTGTTGTAGCCCTCTCTGTTTCCTTCTGAATGTATCGGCTGTAATCTTTTCTATCTCAGGAAAATGGGTCGTCCTGTCCTGCAGAAACATAGCTGGTGTTAATGGGATTAGGTCATCGCTATTTTCTGTGATGTACGTCAGTGGTCGCTTATTAATGGTGGATTCTACTTCGATCAAACACGTTTCCAATTGTTCATAATTTAACTTTTTATGACCTAATATTTTCCTTAAGAGGTTCTTGATCATTCTAATCATTCGTTCCCAGAATCCTCCCCACCACGCCGCTGTAGGTGGATTTAACTTCCAGCTTATTCTTTGTTCTTGTGTTTCTTTTACGATTTTATCCCACTTTAAACGGGCGAACAAATTCCTTGTTCCCACCAGATTAGTACCGTTGTCACTATAAATAGTACTGGGCCTTCCTCGCCTTCCTATCAATCGACTTAATGCCAATATAAAGGAATCAGTCTCCAAACTTGATACCATTTCAAGATGAATTGCTCGGTAAACGGCACAAGTGAACAAAACCATCCACACCTTGGATCCGTCCTTTAAGTACAGGGGGCCAGCTAGGTCAATACCCACCACCTTAAAAATTCCAAGGGGTTCCGTTCTGTCATTAGGAAGTGGTGCACAAGAGATTTTGATAGGTCTTTGATCAAATCTTCGGCATTTCACACATCCCCTCACAATCCTTCCAATGGTTTTCCTTGATTTTATAATCCAAAATTTCTCTCTCATTATTGACATCAAGATATGTGTTCCCGCGTGATTGTTGCGCAGGTGTTCTTCCCGGATCATCAGATCGACCAGAGGATGTTTATGTGGCAGCAAAAATGGTCTTCGAAAGTGTTCACTTTCTTCACTGTATAGTAGTTTGCTCTCTACATATAGCAGTCCGTCAGAGAAGACTCCCACTCTCAGATTCTTACCACAAGTCTTCCCCGGTTCGAAAGCCTCTCTTTGTATAATTCCTACCATAGTTCTCTCTGCTTGTTCGATTTCTTCAGCTGATAATGATCCTGCACATATTCCTCTCTTGCAACTTCTTGATAAAAATCTTTTAATCCATCCAATCACTCTAAGGTTACTGGAATAGGAAGAAAATTTGGTGGAAAACCATCTCCTTTCCAGTGTAACCTCTGCTAGTACACATTCCTTACTTTCCATATTTACTTCCTCTTTGTTCACCATCAATTCGATTTTCGGCCAATCGCCTGGATCCTTATACAACCAGTGGGGTCCCTTCCACCACTCCGTCTTAAGATAGCGAACAGCAGAACAACCTCTTGAAGGAAGATCAGCTGGATTCTCATCTCCTGATATATGTGCCCAGCTCTTTACGTCGGTTAAATTTCGAATTTCGGTAACACGGTTCTTTACAAATGTGTTCCAGGTTTGGGCTCTCGTTATCCATGTTATTGCTGTAGAAGAATCACTCCACATGTACGTTGGGTAATCCACTCCCAGAGCATTTCTTATTGCGTTCAACAGCCTTGCTCCTAAGACACAGGCCATAAGCTCGAGCCGCGGTATACTTATCTTCTTCAGAGGAGCAACTCTAGCTTTGGCCCACAGAAGAACTACTCTGACTGTATCCTGTACCACAGATCTAGTAAAGACAACAGAGGCGTAAGCTTCACAACTAGCGTCGCAGAAGACATGCAATTGCACGTCTCCCCCAGAGTCCAGGTACAGGCATCTAGGTATCACCACTTGATCTAATGACGCCATTTCATACAACCAGCTTCGAAATTCCTTCTCTATATCGGTCGGTAATTGCGCATCCCATTCCAACTTAAGATTCCACGTTTTCTGTAATAGAACCTTGGGGCTTATCAATACAGGACTCAAAAATCCCAACGGATCAAAGAACCTTTGTATGCAGGACAGCACAGTCCTTTTCGTCAAACTGTTCGGGACCTGGAATGGTCTGGTCACATTGCACTTCAACATGTCCTTCATGTTGTCCCATAAAAGTCCCAAAACAGAGACATCACTATCCGCCTGTGCAAAGACTCCCGTAATCGCCCACTGGTTCAATTCCATCTTGGCTTCTGTCATCAACTGTATAGAAATTTCCATGAAATCTTCTACCTCCTCTTCTTTCAGTGATGTTACGCAATTGTCCACGTAAAACGATTTCAGTAATTTCGTCGCTACAAACTTTCTTCCATCTCTAATGGATTCTAGGTGATATTCTATTACCGCAGCCAATAAAAAGGGGCTACACTTCAGACCAAAAACAACTCGTTTGTGTCTTAAACCTTTTGTCTCGTTTGTTCCCGTTTTCCACCATAAAAATCTCAGACAGTCTCTGTCCATTTCCTGTACGGAAATAGTCTGAAATGCCTTCTTGATATCAGCTACAATTCCAACATTTCCCCGTCTAAAACGTAGAAGCGTCTCTGGTAAAATCTCTAACAGATTGGGCCCTGTCTCTAAACAGTCATTTATAGCCAAGCCATTCGCACCTTTGCAGGATGCATCGAAAACTGGTCTGATTGGGGTCGTTAAACTTCCTGGCTTATACACAGGTCGATGTGGCAGATAATGTATCTTGGAATCATTTATTCCCATCGGTATTTCCTCAATAAAGTCTTCCCTAATCCAGTCTCGCAACACGCCATCATATTCTTCAAATTTTCTCGTATTATAGAGTTGCTTAGTTCTCGCTACTAGTCTTCCATAAGCTATCGCCTGATTGTCATTTAATTCTTCCTTATTTTCCCGCCAAGGTAAGGCGACTATATAACGTCCATTTCTTTCTCTTTTCACAGTTTTCTTGAACTCTGCTCTTACCCGTTCATCGTGTTCTTTTCTATTTTTGTCTGAGTCTGCGTCCTTTATCCCTAAGACTTCCAAGTCCCATAATTCCTCTATTCTGGCCTGATTCAATAGAGCTGTGATCATAGTCGTAACTAGGCCTTCTTCCTGGTATGATGGGCGTCCACACAAGATCCAGCCAAACATAGTCTCTATGGCTGTTGGTCCTGACTTCAATTTTAACATTCTACCTGTTAAGCACTCACCGAAATAATCACTCCCTATTAAGATATCAATCTCCCTGTTTTGAAAGTCCTCGTTATTTAGTTCCACGTGATGAGAAATAAGTTCCTCCACCCACTGACCCATGGGAATAGAGGTGGTCCTACCGCAAATGGTCTTTTCTTCCAGGACATCAATACCGATCTTATTTCCCTTCCTGATGTTTTCCAGTTGGATTCTATAGATGCCGTGTTTCTCTACTCTGGTCATCCCTCCTCCAAATAACGCCTTCTGTATTTGTCCCTGACCAATCCTTTCTAGGTTTAACTGTCCAATCAATGCTCTTCTGATATAGCTTCTCTGGCTTCCGGAATCGAATAAAATCCGTACTATTCTTTGTCCTCTTGGACTCGCTACCCTAGCGCTGACGATCATCAGCAGTACTTCACTGGAGCATGTTTGGTTAGCCATTGATGTTGAAGGAGACTCCAGGTTGTCCTCTTTTACCTCTGTTTTCTTCTCGTGTACTTCTCCTCTTCTTCTTGAGCACATCAGTTCGACGTGTCTGCCCTTACATGTGAAGCACTTACATTCACTTCTGCACTTTCTTGCCACATGCCTTCTCCCCAGGCACCGGAAGCAGACCTTTGCCCCGGCAGCCCTTTGCTTACGCTGCTCCAACGTCATTCGTTTTGCTCTACTACAATTTCTTGACCTATGTCCAGTCATATCACAAAAGACACAACTCTCGTCGTCGCCCTGGTTCAAAAGATGTGCCGCTGTCGGAGTTGTTCTTCTCTGGATCTCCTTTTCTGGCATCTTTTCTGCTCTTCCGAATCCCGCTCGTACAAATTCCAGGCGTTCAGCTCCCCTAATCTCTTCCTTTATGAATTTTAAAAGATTCCCCAGTCTCTGGGAGCTGCCAGGTTCTCCTGCGTTATCCCCCGACTGGTATCCCGCTTCTGGTCTCCGCTGCCATATCTGCAGCACCTGTTCAGGCAGGCTGGACTCCACCATCGGGTACAGGAACACGGCGTTCCGATCGGCAGTCACCCCCAATGACTCCAACGATCTCAATGATGCCATAAGAGGGTCGTACAGATCCGCCAATGTTCTCCTCTGAGAACTTGCTCTTTCCACAATTAACTCAAGTAACTGTCTGACATACATCTCTGTCAACAGTACTCGGTCACCAAACTTCTCCTGTAGAGCCTCTATGGCCTTTGTATAATTGGCCTCTGTTACGGTGTAACCCTCTAAAAATTTTTGGGCTCTTGAACCCTTAGTCACCGCTTGGTGGAGGTAATGGAATTTATCTACCCCGCTCAAGCTGTCGTCCTGGTGTATCCTCTCAAATTGCCCCCACCATGGCAACCATTCCTTCAATGTCCCGTTGAACTTTAAAAGTTCCAATTTGGGCAATTTGCAAATTCTTTTTTCCATTGATGCAGATGTAGAACCTTTTCTTTCCTGTTGAACCGCCGCAATAGATTCTAACGCTTCCTGCACCTTCACTTCGATTGTGTCTAGCATACATTCATATGCATTGCATCCTTCCGCCTCAGCCAAGAACAAGTCTTCCGAGGCATCCTCCTCTGTTAGCAAGCTCCCAATCCTTCCATTCAACGCCTCCACTTTCTGCCCTAATCTTTTTAGTTGTAGATGTAGAGCCAATATTTCTATTCTATTCGTAGGATCATCCTCCATTATCCTTTCAATCTCGGCTACCTTCTTTGTCATCAATCCTCTAAGAGGAGATCTCATTTTCTTTAAAGCTTCCATTCTCTCCAGGATCACGTCCGGCTCACCACTATGTTTAGTCTTTGTGTGTTAGAACTGAGAATGACTAACAGTCATTGAGATCCCGGAGAATAATTAGGCTTGACTTTTTCAGTAATATTAAACTTTATTGCTTAATATGGTAATCCGAGAATATCAAAGGGCTTATTTACATATGTACAATTTGATCTTGCCTATCTTCAATTCTTTACGTTCTTAAACTTTATCAGGTTTTGCTTCCGCTTCCTTTGCTTTGTCTTTTAACCTGATCTTCCTTGATTTCTCCAACTTTATTCTCGCTAGCTAAAGTTTGTCTTCTTATTCACTCTTCTTCTTATTCAGACGTCTTCTTATTCAATCTTCTCCTTATTCAATCTTCTCCTTATTCAATCTTCTGCTTCTTGATCTTTAGTCTGTTGACTTTAACTTCGCTCTTCTTTGAACTTCCTCTCAGCGACTGCGACCTTTCTCTCTTCTACCTTACTTGCTATACCTTTTACCTAACTTCTAACTCGCGCGCGCTTTTCCGTTCAAATACCTTCTTTTATACAGCTGAGAAATGTCACGTGGGCGCACTCTGTGGTGATTTAGCGGCGCATCCCGTGACTCGCGCCATCTAGAGCCGCTTTCCCCAACCATTCTTAACAGCAGTGTTTACAAGCAATGGCATATAAACAGCTACATCTCTCTGACGACTAGCACTCTAAAAGACTCTAAATCGCCCCTTTTGGAAGAGAACATGTCAGCCTCCAGTCCCCCTCCCTCAGCTATTGCCCTAAGCCCCAGGGCACGATGGCCAAGCCATTCGTCAAACATCCAGCTAAGATCAAGGAAAAGCTCCAGCCACTGAATAACGGCAAGGACGAAGGCCCCGTTTCCACCAGGACCCTGGACAGTCCTGATACCCCTGCTGAGTACAAGGACCTTTACGTCAAGGAGAGTTTGTTCTCCAGCCTCGTCTATTGACTTCGATAGAGAGGATCTTTTTCCTCGATCCATAATAAAATTCCCCTCCAGCTCTGAAAAAAAAAAGACTGTTACCCATTTCCTGACTTGGGATAATGCTTGGTATGTTCTCTTACTAGAATCTGTGTTGGAGATGATCCCTTAATGTAAATATGCCGTTACTATAGTTGTAATGTTTATTTATATAAACTATATATATATCCATTGATATATATCTAATGGAAATGTTATGGAATACGCCATTACTATAGTTGTAATGTTTATTTGTCTAAACTATCCATTAATCTTTATATTTTAATGATGTTATGGAAATGAAAGCGATAATAAAGTTATTATTTTCTTGCTGCCTTTGTGATTTAACTTCCAACATATAGTCACTCTTCTGGTAAGCCCTGAATGTTATTCACATCCACAAATGGTAAGGCTGAGATAAAATTTCAGAAGGAAAATATTTTTATGGTAGCTGTGGTTAGAGAGATTTATGATTGATCCAGGAATAAGAGTACTAAGTGCAATCCTCAACCTGCAACCCAAAAACACATTATTGACTGTATTGACTCATCCATTGATGAGCTCTACTCATCCCCAGCAAACACCATCAAAAGTCTCAAGCTTTACAAGCTTGACACCCTAATATGATTGAGTGGAGATAAGAAATATGAAAAAGAGGAATAAGAGAACTGTGTTCACACAACTTTGTGACTTATTGTGAGGAGAGATTTTCTAAGGATACATGACACAATTTTGATCATCATATTAGGTACCACTAAATGTATTAACCTATTGTCACATAGAAAATTGGAAAGACAAACTTCAGAATGACAAAGAAATTTATTTATAATTCAAAACAAATTTAAATTTATAAAATAAAGAGAGGCAATGAAGGAAGTTTACAAAAGTAGCAACATATGAATATAAAAAATAATAATCTGTTAATAAAATCTTAAATATTTTGCTACATAGTTTTTTTCTATGAGATCTGTGATTCACAGCTTGAAAATATTGTTGTTATTGTCATGAATCTGATGCATTTCTGACAAAGATTCCCTTGGAGTCTTGGAAGTTTGTTGCTAGTAGCTTTGCGTCGATTCTTTAGCAGCATGAAGAGAGGCTTTGTCGTCATATCGTTAATAGAGACATTGTCTTCTTGGAGGGAAGTCCTTGCTTTCATATGATGGTGGAATCCGGAAGCCAGCATAAAAAAAAAAATGTAGATTACAGCACTCTTCTTTCTTATCTCCATTCAATCATATTAGGGTATCAAGTTGTGACCCTTGATGGTGTCTGTTTGACAACCATCATGACTAGGTGAAGTAGAATGCGTCTGCCTTTGTCATTAAGACTGGGAGCACTACTCAGTGGCAGGCCGACTTAGCTCCAAAAGGAATGGCCACCTCTGACATGAGGAACAGACGCCATGTGCAGCTGCTCCTAACATGGAGTACAAACGCTGCTCATCCTGTATCCCTGGATTAGAAGCCCTTACAGGGTACTATCAGTCAGCTGACAGCTGAGCCCAGGTTTTTTAGTGAGCTTGTTACTGCTCCCCCTCCTCCTTTTTCATCCGGGCTTGGGACTGGCAAAGGCTGAGTTCTAATGGCCTCAAGGTTTTGCTGGCGATCTCCAGTTTGTCTTTCCTAATCTATGCAGCATTCTCCATTAAATGTCAGGTAGAAAATTGAAAAGACAAACTTCAGAATGACACGGAAATTTATAATGCAAAACAAATTGAAATTTAAAAATACAAGAGAAGCAATGAAGGAAGTTTACAAAGTAAAAAATATATAAATAGTAATATTGGTAAAAAATTTGTTAATAAAATATTAAACATTTTGCTACAATATTGTATGCAAATTTGGAACCAATAATAAATACATAGAAACAGAGACTGAGATGTCTTCAGAAAGGATGTGACAATATGGTTTTTAATTCTGAAAAATTTTTAAGGACTAAAATCCTGTCTTAGGGGAAAATACCTCTTTTTGATCTCGTGTTCCTAATTTAGGATGAAGTCTCCCTTCCCTTTAGGGAAAAATAGGCTTCTTAAGAAACTGGATAGTAGTCAGTTGGGAGGTTGTTGTACTAGAATTAGGTTGAAAGTTAGTCAGCTCGTCAACACAATATTACGATGGACTTGGACCCTATTTCGAAATTGTGTTAGCTAATGCCATCTTATACCTCTGCTAGGTTTCAATATCGTTCCTTATTTTAATTAAATTGTCTGCTAATTCCTGTGCTTTGTCACTGAGTACAACTTGCGTTGTGAAAACAGAACATTACCCTTTTGGCAGAACTGCAAAATTCCGCACATACGAGGTGTGTTCAAAAAGTATCGCGACTTTTGTTTTTTCAAAAATTACTTATTTATTCATGAATACCTATCTTGTCCCCTTCAAAGTAATCCCCATGAGATATTATACACTTGTGCCAACGGTTTTTCCAATCTTCGAAGCACTTCAAAAATAATTTTTAAAATCTTTTTCAGCTCCTCCTTCGATGCCGTCTTTATCTCGTCAAGCGTAGCGTAACGTCGTCCTTTCATGGGCCTCTTCAGTTTAGGGAACAAGAAAAAGTCACAGGGGGCCAGATCTGGGGAATACGATTAGTGTGTTGTTTTTGGCCAAAATGTCGCTAACAAGCAACGATGTGTGAGCAGGGGCGTTATCGTGGTGCAAAAGCCAATTTTTGTTCTTCCACAAATCCGGGCGTTTCTGGCGGATTGCTTCGCGCAAATTGCGCATAACTTGCAGGTAATATTCCTTATTGACCGTTCTACCCTGTGGCAAGAACTCATGATGCACCACGCCCCTGCAATCGAAGAAAACTGTCAGCAAAACTTTCACATTCGACCGAACTTGGCGCGCTTTTTTCGGTCTTGGTTCGTGCGGCAGCTTCCATTGAGATGATTGAGCTTTGGTTTCCACGTCATAACCATAAACCCACGCTTCGTCACCAGTTATGACCCTCTGGAGCAAATTTGGGTCGTCGCGGGCAGAGTCCAACATCTCATTAGCAATGTTCATGCGATGCTGTTTTTGGTCGTAATTGAGCAATTTTGGTACGAATTTCGCGGCGACCCGTCTCATGCCCAAATCATTGATAAAAATCGAATGGCACGAGCCAATCGATATGTTTAGGTCCTCAGCAACTTCTCTAACGGTGATTCGACGATTGGTCAATATCATTTTCTCCACTTCATTAATTTTTTCGTCTGTTGTTGAAGTGCTCGGGCGTCCGGCACGCTCTTCGTCGTTCACATCTTCTCGGCCTTCTGAGAACATTTTGTACCACCGATAAACGTTGCTTTGGTCCAAGGTAGCTTCTCCGTATGCCACAGTCAACATTAGGAATGCATCCGCGCACTTAATTTCGTTTTTCACACAAAATTTGATACAGGTTCTTTGATCCATTTTTTTAATAGGTAAAAATCGAAGACGATCCAAAACACCTGCAAGCAAAGCAGCTGTCAACAATTAAGTGAACATTCAAAATGGCCGAGCTTGTCGGCATAATTGAGAGACATGAGTACCAACATAAAGCCACAAAAAGATCGAAATTCGAATATACGTAACCCGCGAAAATTCAAAAGTCGCGATACTTTTTGAACACACTTCGTATGTTCGAATTTTTTCTTATATATATGTGGTATAATATATGGGATAAATATATATATGGCGCTATCTGTTGGGAGCCAAGACTTTCCTATTCTACCATCGAGCAGAGTAATCACCAACACCTCAAAGAAATTAACACTTTTAATTTCCTTTCATAACTAACTAACATACATTTTTTATTTATTTCATCTCAATTTGCAGGTGTTACATTCGAGCACAGCTCGCGAGTCACCTTGTCCAGATTATTCACACATGGCGAATTGTAATGCTGGAGTAGCCCCCCAAACCTTACAGAAGGGCAGTTGTTGGGTGTTTGGCTGTCAGCTAGCCATTGGATCCAGGTCGTCGGATTCGGTGGCTGAGGTCACCTTGAGTTTGATTCTGTTGCAATTCCAGAAAACGATTTTTAAAGGTAATTTGCCTTTCATTGTAAGTAAGTTTTGATAATTTCTAATAACTTTTCGCACAGTTCCCTGGTGTCAGAACGAGTAGTTTTCTTTTTTGCAGTTTCAGCATAACTTGCCTTTTGTTTTTCAACAGTTGCTTCTTCTGTTTTAGTGGAGCTTCTTGAGGTATTGTGTTAGGGGAGTTTTGTCTGGGAGGCTTTAGCTGCTGTTGTTGTGGCTTCGGAAAATTTGGGCATCCGCGGTAATTGGCTGTGTGCGCCTCTCCACAGTTAGCGCACTTTGGTGGGAGCTGTTTCGACTTTCTTGGACAATCCTTCGAATGGTGTTCTTCAGCACACTTGACGCATTTGGGCTTCAAAAAGCAGTTTAGCTGGCCATGCCCAAAACCCTGGCAGTTAAAGCATTGGGTCACTCGTTTTGTAGTCCTGAATGATTCCACGACTATTTTTTGGTAAAGTATTTCGGTTATTCCATAGATTCGTTTATTTTGTTCATTTTCGGTAGCTCTACTAGGACTATATTCATCGGTATTTTGGTCGATTGTCTATGGAGTCTTTTGACAATGACCTCAGTGAAGCCCATTGAGACCAGTTCAGTTATGACGTCTTCTTCTTTGAAGGCTGTTGTTACCCCCTTCAATACCACTTTCAGTGGTTTTTCCTCCTGTAGTCTGTAGGAATATCCTCCATTATTTTTCTGTACATACTCCCTGATTTTTTTTAGGTCGCCTATGTTTTTCGATTTAATTATGTGCTTTTTGCCAGAAACCGTGACTTGGGATGGTTCCGTGCACAAGTCTTTTAGTTCTTAGCAAAGAAGCTTCCAATCTGCTACATTTTCTGCAATAACAGGAGGAATTCTCGTTTTTTTTTTCACGTTAGTGACTGTGGTCCATGGGCCATCGTTGTCGTTATTTTCTTCATCGTCTTGCGGTGGGTGAGCTGCGTTCATTTGTTGAGAAATTCCAGTGGCGGGACTTTGTTCGTCGATGTCCATTCTGGGCGTCTTCAGATTACGCTCGCTCCTAGTTGGCGATCTTGAGTCATCCGATTGGGAGCCGCGAGTTCTCTTCTTTGATTGAACCGTTTCCTCAAGTTTATACTCGATTACACATTTGTCTAGGATCTTCGTTATTAAGGAGGCTTCGATTATGCATAGTTTCTCGCTGGTTGGTCCGATCGTCGATTTAATTACAATCGGTGGCATATTATTTTTTTTTGATGCCTTCTCTCTCTCCAACAACCACTACGATTTAATGCGATTTACTACGATTTAATGCGATTTGATTTTTTACTAACATACATTTTTTATTTATTTCATCTCAATTTGCAGGTGTTACATTCGAGCACAGCTCGTGAGTCACCTTGTCCAGATTATTTACACATGGCGAGTTGTAATGCTGGAGTGGCCCCCGGAACCATACAGGAGGGCAGGTAACATACATCATTTCAAAAACCAAATATATACATGCAAAGTCGTCCGGTCATCTGGTCAAAATATAAATATATTAATCTATGAAAAACAACCTATAAAAATGCTAACACTATCATATTTGGGATTTTTGTACAAATATATAAGGTATGATCATCAAGTTCCCGGACTAAATTATAAAAAAAAAACCTGAAAGAGTTTAAATAAAATTGTCTGTTTTATAAAAAATAATTAGCCACATGCTCTTTTTATTGTTTGATAAATTTCTATTTAAAATAAATGTAGCTTTACCTGCTTGGCGAATTTTGCGATGGGATTTTATTTTAAGCAATGAGCATGTTTAAAATTTTGTTTCAAATTGGGTAAATCAGTTCCTGAAAGTTAGCTAATGATTCAAAAAGCGTTCAGAGAAGAGGCTATAAAAGAACAACGGCCTTTGTGTGTGAATGGTTTTAAAATTTTAAAAAAGTGTGAGTCAGTATTTGATGAGCCAAGATGCGGGAGAACACAGACTGCCCACACAGCTGAAAATGTTGAAAAGATAACAGTTTGAATCATGATAAATCGACGGATAACAACCATAGAGCTTTCCAAAGAGACAAACATAACATGTGGACTATGCCAGGCATAATCAATGCCTTATATTATTTCAAATCATTTTGTCCGGATTTGTTCTTTTTCTTTAAAATATTTATATAATATAAAGGTTTTATCATATTATATATGTTGATTTTTCTAGAAACAATATTTTACTAGAAATATGATATATTCAATCAAATTGAAGCAACAAAAGACAGTGCAATGGTTTCCAGCTCACGTTGGAATTCCTGGTAATGAGCTGGCAGACTCTCTGGCAAAGGCTGGAGCTCTTGGCCTACCTGAAGCAAGAGAATATACCACCCAACTAGACGAAAGAGACCTCCTCTGTACCATCAAAACCCAATCCCTGCAGGAATGGAAATCTGATGCTGCACATGACTGGTACAGAGCAGGAGGGATAAGCACTGGTTCTGTCCTCCCAAGAGAACAACAGTCTTTGATTTCCAGACTTAAGTCTGGTCATCTACGGACAATGACTTTCCAGAATGGCTGCAGGGTTTTCCCAATATGTACTAAGTGCAATTCTCAGCCTGCAACCCCAAGACATATTATTGACTGTATTGACTCATTCATTGATGAGCTCTACTCTTCCCCGGCAGACACCATAAAAAATCTCAAGCTTTACAAGCTTGCTACCTTAGTGTGATTTGAGTGGAGATAAGAAAGAAGAAGAAGAAGAAGCAACAAAATTAATATATTGAAATATATAAATTAAACATCTATACTGGCATTAAAAGTAAGGAATACAAAATTTGATAAAACACAATTTAGATTATAGATTATAACTCAAGAAAATAAAACCTAATCCTTATAATTTAATAGTGTGTGATGTTTCGGCAACAGCATTGTCACCATCTGTTGATGCTGACAATGCTGTTGCTGAAACATCACATACTATTAAATTATTTAGATTAGGTCTTACTTTCTTGTATGAATACACAATTTGAATGAGGTGAGTATATAAATGTAACAAATCTACTGATAAATTTCTAATTAATATTTTGATATAAATTTTTTTATTCAAATATAATTCCATTAGGGTTCATTCGCTTCAGTCAATATATATACCCAAGGAATTGAATATTTATCAAGGATAAATACTTACCAAAATCAGATCTTTGTTTTATCATTGCGGTAGAAAAGCGTTTTTGATGAAAAAGTAATATACGCTATGAAAATTTACATTTATAATAACAGATTGCTCATCAGAACATTAAGTTTAAATTTTGCTCAATCAGGGAAGAAATCAGGTATTTATACTTCATAAATATCTCTTTATTTATGCTTCATAATATCTAACATAAAATATTGTCTTGTTATTGCTTTCTCAAATCAAAAGGGTTCTGTTTTGAAATATGCATACAATTTTGCCTCCTTCTGAAATGTTCAAGCTGGTAAGATATGTAATAATTATCAAAACCACAAAGTTTTTTTTTTCATTTTTTAAAAATTAAATATAAAGATAATTAAAAACTTAGTTTACAGTATATTTGCGTGTGTACCACTATATATCTTCATGATATTTGCTAATATATATATATTATAATAAAGATTTGTGCACAACTTTTGTACATTATGTAAATAATCCTTTGTTTTCCTTATTCTACTCGCCTTAAGCCAGGCGGTACTTTTATCAAATTATGCTTTTTTATATATTCCTCAGCTCAAATAAAGAAATCAATGATCAAAACTCTTTTATTATTTCCAAGACTGCAAAGACCAATTACATAATGATACTCATGGATACCAAATAGCAAGCAACACCTAATAATTCTGTATATTTCAAAATAATCAGCGGAAAATCTTTATTATATATATATATATGCATATTAAATTATTCATTATCAAATAAGTTTATTCCCATCTGGAATGGGATAGAGAAGTAGGTGATGAAGAGACCCAGAGAAGAGAGAATAAAACTGACGTCCAGGTCATACAATCCACCACAGGTCAGTAGGTTGTTCTCAGCTTGAAGTCCGAGGAACATCAGTCTGAAGATGTCACTGGGACTGATGTCAGGTGAGGTGACTTGGTCCAGAGCCGCGTTGGTGACTTCAATGTATTCTTTGTTGACTTGACTGGCGGAGTAGGCAACAGACACAAAGATAAAGCAGTGATGAAATATCCAAAAACTCCAGGTCAAATTATTCAGAGTTCCTGAAAAAAATCCACGCCATGATAACATTTGAAATATAATTACCATTAATCTCAATAATAAAATTAATATTGGTATTGAATATAATTTATTTAATTTTCTCATTATATGCGTGTAGAATATAAATTTATCAATCAATTTATTTGTGTTTGAACTAGGTAAATATATTTTCAATTTTACTAATTCTTTTCTTAATATAAAGCAGATATAATTGAATTTTAACAAATAAATACAAATAAAAATTTCTAAAATACACATCAAAATAATCTCATCTAAATGCCACGTTTTGTTTGGAAACTCTATGTAAATTATATGAATAAAACTATAATATATGGGGAAGCATAAATAGAATATATTAAGAAAAGCTACATATAGATATAAACTTGTTTTGTAGCTTATAATATAATTGGTTTTATTTAAAAATAAGACATCAGGTTGAATAATCAGAGTGTTAATAAGGTAAAGGTAAACTAGAATAAAAGCATCAATAATTGCATATAGATTTGCGAATAATACAAATAATATTTTTCTTGGCTTAGTAATAATTGTTTCATTCACGTTTCTATTTGAAATAAATAAGGTAGAATAGATAGATTTATTTAAAATAAAGAAATAAGATATAGGAATTAGTAAAATATAATTAGAAAATTTTGAACATTTTACTTTTACACTACCCTGAATCATCACAACGCTACTGTATTTGTTTAGGCTGAACTATGGATTACTAGAATAATTCAAGTATCAAATTCATTAAGAATTCTATGTTGTTTTGTTGTCTTGACTACTATATTTTATACATTTTAAAAATGCAGAACCTGCAATTTATGTTTTGAAAAATGGGAATTAAATTTTGATGTATATTTCCAAATATTCTCATTCAATATTGATGTTTAAATGAATATAAATGTGCTATATTACCTTTCTTATGTATATTTCCCGAGTAAATAATTTATTACTTGTTAAAGATATTATAACATACATTAGAGCTCTAAAAGCGGTCTGTTGGTTAAATTGGCGAAACCACTGCGAGGGTTTACTGAGGGTTTGTCAAACAGACACCATCAAGGGTCACAACTTGATACCTTAATATGATTGAGTCGAGATAAGAAATAAGAAGACCAATGTTGAGCCAAGCCCTCCCAGATGCAGTAGAAAATTTATTTGAATGTTTATTTATTCTTGATGATTATATTTCTTTTATGTGGATAGCAAATTATTAACTTGTAAACAATAAGTTTTTTTTTTACACCACATTACAAAAATTTATACAAAAATTAGAGTATTTTGATATAAAAATATTTAAATAAATATAATTTTTCATTGTGGTTCATACTTGCTTCAGTCAATATATATACCCAAGGAATTGAAGTGTATCAAAAATTAAGACTTAACAAAATCAGATCAAAGTTTTTATCATTGCAGTGTAAAAGAGTTTTAATTAAAAAGAACCATATGCGCTATGAAAAGTTCACATTTTCAATAACAAATGGAATGCCAATGCAAAATGTTTATGCTCTATACAGTCCAGCGAAGAAGTAATATTTATAATTTATAAATATTTTTATGGTCTATTAAATATTTAACATGAAAATTCAGTATTGTTACTGCTTCAAAATCAAAATGGTTCTATTTCAAACTCTGCATACAATCTTGCAGCCTTCTGAAGCGTGGACAAGATGATTAGATATGTATTGATGATCAAAAGCACAAAAGGTTGGTCAATTGCTCAAATTATGTACCAAGATAATTAAATTTAATTACTGATATTTATATTTGCCCCATCATTCTCTCTAGTTTTGTGAGTATTTATATTTATTAAATTATTCTCAATCAAATAGGTTTATTCCCATCTGGAAAGGAATAGAGAAGTAGGTGATGAAGAGACCCAGAGAAGAGAGAATAAAACTGACGTCCAGGTCATACACTCCACCACAGGTCAGTAGGTTGTTCTCAGCTTGAAATCTGAGGAACATCAGTCTGAAGATATCGTTGGGTCTGATGTCAGGTGAGGTGACTTGGTCCAGAGCCATACTGGTGACTTCAATGTATTCTTTGTTGACTTGACTAGCTATGAAAGCAACAGATACATAAATGAAACTACTGTGGAATATCCAAGATAACCAAATCAAATAAGTTGAAGTTCCGTTAACCATTCCACTCAATGATAACATATCAATTATAACCAGCATCAATTTTATTAATATTATTAAAATTGGAAATGAATATTGATCATTTAATTTCTTCATTATTCTTGCGAGAAAATCAATTTTGCCAATTAATAAATCAGATTTTAAAATAGGCAAATCTTTTCTTAATTCTACCATTTCTTTTTTAAGATAAAAACAGATGTAATAAAACTTCAAAAAACTTATCCAAATCAAAAGGTCTGTAAGAACCATTGATATCATATAAATATACAATTTAAAATTATGAATATTTATTGGAGTTATAATAGTAGACACATAAACAAATGGAAAATAGAAATAAATTATATTAATAAGTATCATAGTGAGACTTAGTCTAGTTTTTAAATATTGATTATATTTGTTTCGATTTACCAATATATATGTAATATGGTTAATTGAAGTTTTTATAGTGTAAAAGTAGACTAGAACAAAATAATTAATGATAGAAAATAGGTTTGAAAATATTGCAGCGAATATTTTTCTTGATAAATTTATTTCATTAAAGTCCAAATAGAAAAAAGTACAAATATTTATAATATATAAATAACTTATGAATATTATGATAAATATAAAGGAAAGTTTATAACATCTTACTCTATCCTTCTCCATAACAAATTCATCAGTCATTCCTTCTCAAACTGTAGAAATAGTTGATTAATCGTAAAAATAAATTATTTTTATTAAAGGACTTTGTTGTGTTTTCAGTTACCATGGAACCATATTTTTCTAATACATTTTAATATTTCTGAAAGCCTAAATAAATACATCACATTCATATAAAATAAATATTTATTTCAATCGTTGATAAGTGTAAACAGAAATTAAGTTTCTTGGTTGATAATCAAAATGACAATGACATTTTTTTTGTTTATTCAAAGTATTGTCTTTAGATAGCTGCACATATTTGCAATATTTCTGGAAATACAAGTATACCACAACGATAAAAAACGTGTCTTTAGACTGATATCATTTATCCAACCAATTTTGCATAATTTTGAAATTGTTTGAGTTTTGACTAGCCAAAATGTGTCATCGCGATATAAACAAGTAATACTATGAATGAGTCAAGTCTTGTCTTCTTCTTCTTCTTTCTTATCTCCACTTAATCACACTAAGGTATCAAGCTTGTGAATATGGAAGGTTCTGTAGGAGATTCTATTTCAGTGTTTTGATGATATATTATAGGATCAACGTATGAATGTATGGAGCATTTGCTTTCAAGTAGAAAGGCAAAATTTCACGCAAATACAGTTTTTATTTTAAAAAGGCTTCAAATCTTCTCTGTTTGAAAACATATTTCGTCACTTTGGAATGTGTTGGTATTTTGATTAAGAAATTATAATTTTTTTTCACAATTAGCATCTTTTTTTATTATAAAAGCTAGATTCAAAGCGAAAATCCCTCTTCGATAGGATTAAATAATAAACATGGAAAATGTATAAATAGGACTGTATATATATATATTGCGTATGATATTGTTTTTTACAGCACAATACAACAATGTTGGCAAGTTTCTCTAGAGTGGAATGTCGAGGTGACGAATCCACTCCAGGGCCTCCTCTGTGCACCGGTGGATATCCCCAAGTGTTCCCTGGAAGAATCTTCGAGGACAGTCCCTTAGGATATGGTGCATTGTTTGTATTTGTCCACAGTCGCAGTTCTGGTCTGGACTCATGTTCCACTTATTTAGTAGGTAGTTGCATCTACCAGTAGAGGTCCTGATTCTATTGAGGGTTGACCAGGTCCTCCTAGGTAGGTTGTAGCCGGGAGGTTTGGTGTTAGGGTCCTCCACCAGGTCTTTGTTGGCGATGGCAAGATTGCTCCATCGGTTTCTCCACTCTTCTTAGTACTGTAGGACTGTAGTGAGTGTGCATGTATAGTGTGAATATTTTAAACTTAAAAATTTGAGACAATATTCAAAATCATTTAACAATATGATAGCTATTTACTTTTTTTTTTAAATGCTGACTAATGAGAGAAACCTGGAAACTTAGTTGAACCTCTAGAATATATTGATAAATTCTCTATGTGATTTCGAATACAAATTGTATTACTCAATCTAGGTCAATTATTTGCGAAAATAATTTTGAAATAGGTTATAATATTTACATTGTTCCATCAGTAATTTTAAGAAAATATATATTTATATATGAAAAAACAATAGAAAAAAATAAAAGATAAGTGGGTCAGGTGTTGATATTAAAAATAAAGAAGGCATCTCCTGACCACGAGCACATGTGCTTTTTAGATGGCAGAGCGCCATCTAGTGGAGCAAAAATAAACTAAACGTTTATTTAGCTTTCGCCGTGATATATGGCCAACCCAATTTTTGATAAATCAAGAAAAGCCATCCACGAACGCGTTTCGCTCAGTTGGCGTTCGTCAGCGTGGAGTAGGCTGTAACCACTGCGACCAAAAAGATTTTTGGTCTACTCCACGCTGACGAGTGCCAACAGCGCGAAACACGTTCGTGGATGGCTTTTCCTGATTTATCAAGAAATTGGGTTGGCCATATATCACGGAGCAAGCTAAATAAACGTTTAGTTTATTTTTGCTCCACTAGATGGCGCTCTGCCATCTAAAAAGCACATGTGCTCGTGGTCAGGAGATGCCTTCTTTATTTTAAATATTTATATATGTTATAATAATTATATTTAGATCTAGATTAATATATTGTTTTCTGAATACATGAGTAGTCTGGTATTGTTATTTCAGTCATAGAAAGACTAATAAAAACAGTTTAAATCATTATTTGCTTTAATTGTTTTTTTTTAAATGAAATATATAGGAAATAAATTTGAGAAAAGTGCTACCTGACTCAAGGCGTTAAGTAAAAATAAAATAAAAGATTAAATATGTATTTACATAATTACCAAATATTTGAGCCGGCCAACAGGAAACAACAACAAATGGGTTTATATAGAGAAAACCATAACATCTGGCAGTCGACTTTACAGCATAGCTTATTCTAGGAAATGAAATTTGTAATTAATTTTTTTTATATAAAATATATATAACAGCACAATGTGTTAAAAATGAATATTGATTACAAGTGTCTTTAGCGCCCTCTATGTGTGAGAGAAACCAGGAGAAATCAGTTTATATTCTAATATATTTTGATTGATTCTCTTATGTGATTTTGAATACAAATTGTTTAACTCAATCTTGGTAGGTTAGTGGTGAAAATAATTTTGAAATATCTTATTCTATTTACATTGTCAATTTATAATTTTTAAAATATATATTCCTTTCTATATAATAATTCCTAGATATTTTTCTAATTTAAAAAGTTATATTAGTTATAAATTATACACTTTTTAAAAGGGGATTTAGTAGAAGTGCTATAATTTTTGTTCAAAATAATACATGTCTAAAATAGATAAGTCTTCTTCTTTCTTATCTCCACTCAATCACACTAAGGTATGAAGCTCGTAAAGCTTGAGACTTTTGATGTTGTCTGCCGGGGAAGAGTAGAGCTTATCAATGGATGAGTCAATACAGTCAATAATATGTGATAAGTATTATTATAAAAGGAAATATATTTGAAAACATAAAAATCAAATATAATAAATCAAGGGTATATTCATAGAAATGAAAAATCTAATTCTTGAAAATAATATATTGCATTTATTTATTTCAACACACAAAACGCGATATCCCGGCTAGGGATAATTGCGTCGATTTACTTTATTGAATTAAATAGATATTTATTCAAATAAATCAATGCCTATCTGGAATGGGATAGAGAAGTAGGTGATGAAGAGACCCAGAGAAGAGAGAATAAAACTGACGTCCAGGTCATACACTCCACCACAGGTCAGTAGGTTGTTCTCAGCTTGAAGTCTGAGGAACATCAGTCTGAAGATGTCACTGGGACTGATGTCAGATGAGGTGACTTGGTCCAGAGCCATACTGGTAACTTCAATGTATTCTTTGTTGACCTGGCTAGCTATGAAGGCAACAGATACAAAGATGAATCCAATATAAAGAATCAAACAACAACATGACAGCAATCCCAAATGTTTGTTGATAAATCCACGCAGTAATAAAATATAAATAACAATGGATATTAATTTTACCAATGGGGTAAAAATTGGTATTGAAAACAATCTATTAAGATTCTTAATTAAGGCTGTATATAAAACAATTTTATCAATCAATATATTAACATCAAATTGTAATATATTTGCTTTTAATTCTAAAATTTCTTTTCTAAGAAAATAACAGAAATAATGAAAATGTAAAAAAATAATCCAAATCACACCTTCAAAAATAAGATATGAGATATTCTGTTCAAAGGACCATCCCTCATTTGAAATATTATTATCTAATTTTGAATTTCTGATAAAATCATATGACATATAAAATATAGGAATAAACAAATATAATATATTAATAATAATCATATATAACAAGAAAGGAAATTTCAATTTAATATTATATGAGGATTCACATTGAATTTTAAACTTATTTTTAAATTGTAAAATCTTATTTTTTAAATTATAAAAGAAAATAAGTAATATTATATTAATCATTGTTTTAAGGTTATCAAAAATTATAATACAAATTTTTCTTGATATATTATGATTTTTAATTTTTTTCTCTGAATTGATAATTGTAAGAAGAATACTTTTGTTCATTAAAAATAAACAAATAATGAAAATGAATAGAAAAAGTTTTTTAGAGAATTTAAATCTACAAAGCATTTTTTAAAATTACAATGGCTCCTACTTTGTGGTCTTCTGAATCAGGGGATCGAATAAATTCATCTTAAATTTGCAGATTGATCAAGTGTTGTTACATAGTTGCCTTGGTGTTGTATGTGTACCTACACTCCCCTTAGAGCAAATTATATATATTTACTTCCCTTTCTTATTAGAGATTGGCTTTATTAAGGAATATATTAATTTTATTGATATAAAAGGTAATCAGACCTAATCCAAATAGATCATGTTATTGATCTTATTACCTTGTGTTTATAATCTATAATCCAAATTGTGCATTATCATTTTTATTGATAATATAAATATTATAACCTTTTATTTTAAATTTTGATATACATTTAAACCTGTCTATAGCGCCCCCTCTTGGGACTCACCAAAGTAAGGTGCTATAGAGAGGGGGGCTATAGACAGGTCACTTTTAATGTAAAATCTTTACATTTTAATGTTTAAAATCGGGCGCTATAGAGAGAAAAGCGCTCTTTAGAGGGGGCGCTATAGACAGGCTTAACTGTATATATTTTTGTATTTATAATTCAACAATAAAAACTTTAATATTTGACGCTATTTTGAGATGAAAACTGTGGGATTTATAGAAATACATCACAACACAATTGTATTTGTTCAGGCTAGTATCAATTTCATTAAGAATTCGGTGTTGTTTTTTGTTGTCTTGACTACTATATTTTATATAAAATTTTTAAAATCCAGGCCCTGCAATTTATGTTTTGAAAAAGGGAAATTAATTTTTGATATCTATTTCAAAATATTCTCATTCAATATTAATGTTTAAATGAATATAAATTTGCTATATGATCTTTCTTATGTATATTTCCCAAGTAAATAATTTATTACTTGTTAAAGATATTATGACATACATTAGAGCTCTAAAAAGTTGTCTGTTGGTTAAATTGGCAAAACCACTGCGAGGGTTTACTAAGGGTTTGTCAAACAGACACCATCAATGGTCACAACTTGATACCTTAATATGATTGAGTGGAGATTAGAAAGAAGAAGACCAGTGTTGAGCCAAGTTATCACAGATGTAGTAGAAATCTTATTCGAATGTTTATTTATTCGTGATGATTTTATTTCTTTTATGTGAATGGCACATTATTAACTTGTAAACAATTATTTTTGTTTTACATCACATTACAGAAATTTATACAAAAATTAGAGTATTTTGATATAAAAATAAATAAATAAATATAATTTCATAATGGTTTTCACTTGCTTCAGTCAATATATATACTCAAGGAATTGAAGTGTATCAAAAATTAAGACTTACCAAAATCATATCAATGTTTTTATCGTAAAGATAGAGGCTGCCTGACTGGCATTCATAGTTCTTCAAATTAAATATACTTCGTAGTAGTAAATCTTTTTTATTATCTCGATGTTTCGACAAAAATCTTTTGCTCACTCCTGACGAGCACAAAAGATTTTTGTTGAATCGCCGAGACAATAAAAAATATTTTCAGGCCGAAGTATCTTGAATTTGAAGTACAAGGTTTTTATTATTACAGTGGAAAAGTATTTTAAGTAAGAAGAACCATATGCGTTATGAAAAGTTCACATTTTCAATAACAAATGGAATGCCAATGCATAATGTTTAAACTCTGCACATTCAGCAAAGAAATAAATATTTCTAATTTAAAATATTCTTATTTTATGTGCTTTATTATATATTTAACATGAAAATTCAGTATTGTTATTGCTTCAAAATCGAAAGATTTCTGTTTCGAATTTTACACACGATCTTGCTTCCTTTTGAAGCGTGAACAAGCTGGTTAGATATGTAATAATGATCAAAAGCACAAAATGTTGGTCCATTGTTCAAATTATGTACAAAGATAAATAAATTTAATTACTGATATTTTCATTTGCACCATCATTCTCAGTATTTTTGCGAGTATATTTATATTTATTAAATTATTCAATCAAATAGGTTTATTCCCATCTGGAAAGGGATAGAGAAGTAGGTGATGAAGAGACCCAGAGAAGAAAGAATAAAACTGACGTCCAGGTCATACACTCCACCACAAGTTAGTAGGTTGTTCTCAGCTCGAAGTCTGAGGAACATCAGTCTGAAGATGTCACTGGGACTGTTGTCAGGTGATGTGACTTGGTTCAGAGCCATACTGGTGACTTTAATGTATTCTTTGTTGACTTGGCTGGCCATGAAGGCAACTGATACATAAATGAAACCATTGTGGAATATCCAAGATAACCAGATCAAATTAATTGAAGTTCCGCTAACAATTCCACTCAATGATAACATATCAATTATAACCAGCATCAATTTTATTAATGTTATTAAAATTGGAAATGAATATTTATCATTTAATTTCTTCATTATTCTTGCGAGAAAATCAATTTTTACAATTAATAAATCAGATTTTGAAATAGGCAAATGTTTTCTTAATTCTACCATTTCTTTTTTAAGATAAAAACAGATGTAATAAAACTTCAAAAAACGTATCCAAATCAAAAGGTCTGTAAGAACCATTAATGTTATATACATATACAATTTATAATTTTGAATTTTTGCTGGAGTTATAATAGTAGACACATAAACAAATGGAAAATAGAAATAAATTATATTGATAAGTATCATAGTGAGACTTAGTCTAGTTTTTAAATATTGATTATATTTGTTTCGAATTACCAATATATATGTAATATGGTTAATTGAGGTTTTTATACTGTAAAAGTAGACTAGAACAAAATAATTGATGATTGAAAATAGGTTTGAAAATATTGCAGCGAATATTTTTCTTGATAAATTTATTTCATTAAAGTCCAATATGAAAAAAGTACACATATTTATAATATATAAATAACCTATGGATATTAAGATAAATATAAAGGAAAGTTTATAACATCTTACTCTATCCTTCTTCATAACAAATCCATCAGTCATTCCTTCTCAAACTGTAGAAACAGTGGATTAATCGAAAAAATAAATTATTTGTTGTGTTTTCAGTTACCATGGAACCATATTTATTTTAACATTTTAATATTTCTGAACGCCTAAATAAATAATACATCACAATCATAAAATAAATATTTATTTCAATCGTTAATAAGTGTGAACAGAAATTAAGTTTCTTGGTTGATAATCAAAATGACAATGATTTTTTTTTTGTTTATTCAAAGTATTGTCTTTAGATAGCTACACATCTTTGCAATATTTCTGGAAATACAAGTTAACTACAGCGATAAAAAAAAGGTCTTTAGACATATATCATTTACCCAAACAATATTGCATAATTTTGAAATTGTTCGAGTTTTGACTAGCCAAAACATGTCATCGCGATATAAACAAGTGATACTATGAATAAGCCAGGTTTTCTAAATTTGGAAGTTTAGGTAGGAGATTCTATTTCAGCGTTTTGATGGTATACTGTAGGATCAACGTATGAATGTATGGAGCATTTGCTTTCAAGTAGAAAGGCAAAATTTCACTCGCAAATATACTTTTTTTTTTGTAAAACTATTTGAAATCTCTTTTTTTTTGTTAGAAAAATATTGCATTACTCTGGAATGTGTTGGAAATAGCTTTATTTATGGGGCTGCTAATCAAAATGGATGATTTTTGAGCCCCAGAATGTGTTGGTATTATGAATTTAAATTTTAAGTTTTTTTTTTTCACAATAGGTAAATATTTTTTATTATAAATGCTATATTTAAAGTGAAAATCTCTCTTCTAAAGTTTCAAATAATAAACATGAATAATTTCTAAATAGGACTGTAGTAAGTGTGCATGTGTAGTGTGAATATTTTAAACTTAAAAATTTGAGAAAATATTCAAAATCATTTAACAATTCAATAGCTATTTACATATTTAGGAAAAATATATTCTGACTAATGAGAGAAACCTGGAAACTTAATTGATCCTCAAGTATATATTGATAGATTCTCTATGTGATTTCGAATACAAATTATTTTACTCAATCTAGGTCAATTATTTGTGAAAATAATTTTGAGATAGGTTATGATATTTACATTGTTCCATCAGTAATTTTGAAAAAATATATATTTATATAGATGGCGTCAGATTTTGACGTTTATTTGATGGGAGAGGCGCCCTATGCTTCTATATATTTATATATGTTTTAATAAATATATTTTTAGATCAAGATTAATATCTTGTTTTCTGGATACATGAGTAGTGTGGTATTGTTATTTCAGTTGTAGAAAGAATAATAAAAACAGTTTAAATCATTATTTGCTTTAATTGAGATTTTTTAAATGAAATATATAGGAAATAAATTTGAGAAAAGTACTACCTGACTCAAGGCGATAAGTAAAAAAAAAATAAAAGATTAAAAATGTATTTACATAATTACAAAATATTTGAGCTGGCAAACGGGAAACAGCAACAAATGGGTTTATATAGAGAAAGCCATAACATATGGCAATTGACTTTACAGCATAGTTTGTTCTAGGAAAGGAAATTTGAAATTAAATATTTTTTATATAACATATATATAAAACAGCACAATGTGTTAAAAATGAATATTGATTACAAGTGTCATTAGCGCCCTCTATGTGTGAAAGAAACCAGGAGAAATCAGTTTATCTTCTAATATATTTTGATTGATTCTCTTATGTGATTTTGAATACAAATTGTTTAACTCAATCTTGGTAGGTTAGTGGCGAAAATAATTTTGAAATATCATATTCTATTTACATTGGCAATTTATAATTTTTAAAATATATATTCCCTTCTATATAATAATTTCTAAATATTTTTCTAATTTAAAAAAGATATATTAATTATAAATTATACTTTTTTTTAAAAAGGGGATTTAGTAGAAGTGCTATAATTTTTGTTCAAAATAATACATGTCTAAAATAGATTAGTCTTCTTCTTCTTTCTTATCTCCACTCAATCACACTAAGGTATTAAGCTCGTAAAGCTTGAGACTTCTGATGGTATCTGCCGGGGAAGAGTAGAGCTCATGAATGGATGAATCAATACAGTCAATAATATGTGATAAATATTATTATAAAAGGAAATATATTTGAGAACATAAAATTCAAATATAATAAATCAAGGGTATATTCATAGAAATAAAAAATGTAATTCTTGAATATAATATATTGCATTTATTTATTTATTTCAACACACAAAACGCGATATCCCGGCTAGGGATAATTGCGTCGATTTACTTTATTGAATTAAATAGATATTTATTCAAATAAGTCAATGCCCATCTGGAATGGGATAGAGAAGTAGGTGATGAAGAGACCCAGAGAAGAGAGAATAAAACTGACGTCCAGGTCATACACTCCACCACAGGTCAGTAGGCTGTTCTCAGCTTGAAGCCTGAGGAACATCAGTCTGAAGATGTCGTTAGGACTGATGTCAGGTGAGGTGACTTGGTCCAGAGCCATACTGGTGACTTCAATGTATTCTTTGTTGACCTGGCTAGCTATGAAGGCAACAGATACAAAGATGAATCCAATATAAAGAATCAAACAACAACATGACAGCAATCCCAAATGTTTGTTGATAAACCCACGCAGTAATAAAATATAAATAACAATGGTTATTAATTTTACCAATGGGGTAAAAATTGGTATTGAAAACAATCTATTAAGATTCTTAATTAAACCTGTATATAAAACAATTTTATCAATCAATATATTAACATCAAATTGTAATATATTTGCCTTTAATTCTAAAATTTCTTTTCTAAGAAAATAACAGAAATAATGAAAATGTAAAAAAATAATCCAAATTACACCTTCAAAAATAAGATATGAAATATTCTGTTCAAAGGACCATCCCTCATTTGAAATATTATTATCTAATTTTGAATTTCTGATAAAATCATATGACATATAAAATATAGGAATAAACAAATATAATATATTAATAATAGCCATATATAACAAGAAAGGAAATTTCAATTTAATATTATATGATGATTCACATTGAATTTTAAACTTATTTTTAAATTGTAAAATCTTATTTTTCAAATTATAAAAGAAAATAAGTAATATTATATTAATCATTGTATAAAGGTTATCAAAAATTATAATACAAATTTTTCTAGATATTGATATATTTTGATTTTTAATTTTTTTCTCTAAATTGATAATTGTAAGAAGAATACTTTTGTTCATTAAAAATAAACAAATAATAAAAATGAATAGAAATAGTTTTTTAGAGAATTTAAATCTACAAATCATTTTTTTAAAAATTACAACGCCACCTACTTTGTGGTCTTCTGAATCAGGGGATCGAATAAATTCATCTTAATTTTGCAGATTGAACAAGTGTTGTTACATAGTTGCCTTGGTGTTGTGTGTGTACCTACAATCCTCTTAGAGCAAATTATTTATATTTACTTCCTTTTTTTTATGAGAGATTGGCTTTATTAAGGAATATATTAATTTTATTGATAACTAGATAGGTGACCCGGGCTTTGCCCCGGGATTGACCCGTGTGCATATCTACCAGGGTGATATATATTTAGATAAGATTTTTTTATATAATTGTTTGTTATTAGCATTATCTATTTGTTTGCATCAGCATAATTTAATCTAATCTTTGATAGAGGGCGCTGTTCGTGAGCTACGTAGAATAATTTGAATATATAGTTTTAATAATTGATTTATATATATTTTTAAAATAGCCTATCGTCTTCCCCTAATTTTTTTACCTATGTATGGAAATTTTGGTTTGAATTAGTGAACTACTGCGAATTTGTATACCGGACATACAAACAAACAAACATACAAACATTGATTTTTATATATATAGAATATTATAATATATCTTACAATAATATTATAATATACTCTGTTTAATTAATTTATTTTTGAATGTTTGGATTTGGCAGTAATATAATTGTTGTTGTTATGAATATATTCAAAAGTATATATATAGCATTAGAAAGATAATTAAAATTTGTTTTTTAATTTGGTAAAGCATATTTATATATTTAATTGAAGGAACATTACAATAATATAAATGATGCATTAGTGCGCTACCTATTATCAAAATTTGAAACTATTATAGACGCGTATGATTCATTTTTTTTTTTAATATACATTTCACATTAATTTTTCCATTGCAGTAAGGACAGTAGAAATTGTTTATTAAAAAAAAAAAGAATCATACATGGCTATAATAGTTTTGAATTTTGATAATATAAATATTGTAACCTTTTATTTTAACATGTTAAATTTTGATATATATTTTTTGTATTTATATTTTAACAATAAACATATTTAATATTTGATGCTATTTTGAGATGAAAACAGAGAGATTTTTAGAAAAAAATTCCAGGACAGTTTAAAATCTGGCGTTTTAAAAAATTTCACGAATTTAAGAAAATGTATTTTAGATGAAGTATAGTAAGTGAAAACAAAAAGAGTAAAAATGATGGAAAGGTGTTGATATTAAAAATAAAATTGGCATTTTCTGGCCGCTCACAAGATCATTTTAGATGGCAGAGCGCCATCTAGTGGAACAATAATCAACTAATTGTTTATTTAGTTTGTTCCAAAGATATTTGACCAACCCAATGTCTTGAAAAATCAAGAAAAGTCAACCATGTACGCATTTTGGGCTGTTAGCCTTCATCAGTGTGGTGTAGATTGTACCTCTATGACCAAATATTTGGTCTTAGAGGCTTCTTGAGATATCAAGAAATGGGTATTTAAGACCAAATTTGTGTAAAAACTCCTTTCATGTGAAAAAACTGTGGCTATTTTTTCTGTCATCACTAGTTAAGGGTTCTATTATGGTGATGTACAGTACCATTGTTATTATGCAAAATTAAAGTAGCGGGTCTCTTTTGGTACATGAATATCCTACTTCTGCAAATTTATGTTATATATATGTTATGAATGTAATATACACCTTATAATTATATTATAAAATACTCTGTTTAATTAATTTATTTTTGATTGTTTGGATTTGGCAGCACTTAAATTGTTGTTGTTGTTATGAATATATTAAAAAGTGTATGTTTGACATTAGAAAGATATATAATTAAAATTTGTATATTAATTTAATAAAGCATATTTATTTATTTAATCGAAGAGGAACATCACAATGAATATTTTGTTTTGTTGTTGAAAAAGATAGAGAATTGAAGGTGCAGTCGGAAAGATAATTATTTACTTATCAAGTAGTTTTTATTTTGAATTACTTAAAGCAAATTACATAGAAAATTATTTTTCACAGTAATATAAAATATATAAAATGAATCCTATATTTGTGAATTGAAAAATAGGTAGGTTAACTATACATATTTACAACAATAATCAAATTGGTATATTCTACATATATGGTCAAAAAATGTAGAACAGTCAACGAATGAAAATAAAATATATGTTTTTAAAAAATGAAATATTTGAATTTTAGATTATATAATATATATATATGTTATGAATTATTTTATTTTGTTGTTTAAAAAGATAGAGAATTGAAGGTGCAGTCGTGAAAATAGGAAAGATAATTATTTACTTATCAAGTAGTTTTTATTTTGAATTACTTAAAGCAAATTACATATAAAATTATTTTTCACAGTAATATAGAATATATAAAATGAATCCTATATTCGTGAATTGAAAAATAGGTAGGGTAACTAAACATATTTACAATAATAATCAAAGTAGTTTATTCTAAATCTATGGTCAAAAAATGTAGAACAGTCAATAAATGAAAATAAATGTTTTTAAAAATAAAATATTTGCATTTTAGATTAAATAATATATATACAGATAGACCTGTCTATAGCGCCCCCTCTAAATAGCGCTTCCCTCTCTATAGCGTCCGATTTTAAATACATAGTACGATGCGATTTACATTAAAAGTGACCTGTCTATAGCAATCCCCCTCCCCATAGCACCCTATTTTGATGAGTCTCAAGAGGGGGGGGGGGGCTATAGACAGGTTTAACTGTATATATATACCTAAAAAGGCACTTTTCCCTTCAATTAGCATTAGTACAATTCACTGTTCATTACTGTAATAGAATCTTAAAAAATGATGATAAAGAATGAGCCACAACACTAGTTCTGTCATATTCAAACAAAAGGTCAACCTCTATACCATGATTTCGGGGTTTGGCACTTATCAGTACAGGGGCGACTTCGATTTCATAACATCCTACAATAAGGGTTATAAAATTGGTTAAATTTACCAAACAGATGTTTAAGCTGGTGAAATCGCAGTGGCCAAATTTTAGACTAGAACACAACATAAATTAAGATTAAAGCACTGTTTCTTTTACACATAAAACAAACTATAGAAGCATAGGGCGCCACTCCCGTCAAAATAAACATACAAAACTGACGCCATCTATTGACTGTCGCCGCAACTAGCGGCCTCAGGTCGGTGACAAAGCCACAACACCAGCTTTGGCAAGTTTTTGACGTTTAGTTTGACGGGAGTGGCGTCCTATGCTTCTATGGATTAATTTCCTCCTGGCAAATTTTCCATCTATAAAACAAACCTTTACTGTTTTTACCCTGATGAAAAATATTAAGAGGGCTTGGCGCATCAGTGGTGAACCCTCCCAGCGGTTTCGCCAATTTAATCTACCAGATCGCTTCTTAGAGCTCTAATACTGTATGCGATGATTCTGCTTATATATGCTACACTGAAGGGTGAAATCTCAGAAATGGTATTTAAGCAAACTATGGACATGAGCTTTTAGAACAATAGAATTACATGCCTCGTTAAAATCTCAGAGGGTATTAATATAATATATTTGATCCAATAATATAAGCTCTTTATATCATGAATAAAATTTGTATGGAATGCTCTGTATTTTACTATATATATGTAGAAAGAGAAGAATATGAATTTTAGCACAAAAAGATTCACATCAAGGCGTAGAAAATTATTCAAATAAGTTTATACCCATCTGGAATGGGATAGAGAAGTAGGTGATGAAGAAACCCAAAGAAGAGAGAATAAAACTGACGTCCAGGTCATACACTCCACCACAGGTCAGTAGGTTGTTCTCAGCTTGAAATCTGAGGAACATCAGTCTGAAGATGTTGTTGGGATTGTTGACAGGTGAGATGACTTTGTCCAGAGCAGCGCTGGTGACTTCAATGTATTCTTTGTTGACTTGACTTGCTATAAAGGCAACTGATATGTAAATGTAAGCATTGTGAAATATCCAAGAACACCAAGATATAAAATCAACATTTTCAATATCTGATTCACCCATTAATAACATATCAACTATAATTAATATCAATTTTATCAATATAATAAAAATTGGTAATAAATACAATTTATTTATCTCTCTCATTATTTTACTATATATGATAATTTTGTCTATTAATTCATTTATATGGATTAAATGTATCTTTTTCTTAAATATTACAATTTCTTCTTTAAAATAATAACAGATGTAATGAAAATTTACAAAAAATATCCATATTACATGATCAATTACAATGAATGAAATATCTTCTAATGTCCAATCATTATATAAATAATTTTCATCAAATTTTGAATAATTAAAAATGTAATAAACCATAACTTTTATAGGGCAATACAAATAGATCATGTAAATTATAGCCAAATACAGTCTAAATTTCGATTTGAAATTATTTCTATATAGTATTTCAAATTGAATTTCAAAATTATATTTTTGTTTTAAAATCTCTTTAGCATTATAATAAAAGTAAAATAAAGTAATTATATTAAATATATTATAAAAGTTTTCAAAAATTACTAATAACAATTTTGTTAATTTTGATATCGTTTTACCTTGGAAATGATTTTGTGAAATATCAAAAATATAATAAATAGCTTTTATTATAATTAATAAATATATTATAAAAACAATTATAAATATAATTTTTATGTATTTCAATTTGCAAAGCATCTTCAATGTGGAATAATCGGAGATACATTTCGTGACGTCGGCTAGACAACAGATCCGGGTGTCAGAAAACAAACAAACAAACCCCCCCCCCCCCCGCCATCGGCGCCAGCCGGCGATAAAAAAAAAAAAAAAATTAGCGCATGGCGTGATCTGCTGTCCAGTTTGTGTGTGTGTGTGTTTTCTTCTGTCCTCTTAACATGTTTTAAATAAAGTTAGTTTAAAGGAGACTTTTACCCTCTCCTTTCTGCTATTTAGTGATCTGACTAAAATCCTTGCAACAACTTACAATCGAATCATTACTGCGAATTCTTACACCGAATATCATATCATTGTTTTGTGAAACTTTTACCAGACTTTACATTCAGAATTACATCTACTTGTGTCTTTAGTCTTCTAACACAGAAGGTAGACACCGATATGACATACCATTTTTTATTGGAATTGTTTGTGAGAAATGTTGTTTTGGTTGTCTAGGTACCATGCGTTAAAAGCATTTACATTTACATTCATGGACAACACTTAAGGAAGTTGTACCTTTTAGCATGTATATCGGGATTCAGACAATAACTCTGAAAGATATTAAGTGACCTTTATTGAAGACACACATATATACACTCATGGACAAAACTTAAGGAATTTGTACCTTTTAGCATGTAAATCGGGATTCAGACAATAACTCTGAAAGTTATTACAGTGACCTTTATTGAAGACACACATATATACACACATAGACAAAACTTAAGGAAGTTGTACCTTTTAGCATGTATTTCGAGATTCAGACAATACTCTGAAAGATATTACAGTGACCTTTATTGAAGACACACATATATACTCTCATGGACAAAACTTAAGGAAGTTGTACCTTTTAGCATGTAAATCGGGATTCAGACAATAACTCTGAAAGTCATTACAGTGACCTTTATTGAAGACACACATATATACACACATGGACAAAACTTAAGGAAGTTGTACCTTTTAACATGTATTTCGGGATACAGACAATAACTCTGAAAGATATTACAGTGACCTTTATTGAAGACACACGTATATACACTCATGGACAAAACTTAAAGAAGTTGTACCTTTTAGCATGTATATCGGGATTGAGACAATAACTCTGAAAGATATTATAATGACCTTTATTGAAGACACACGAGATAACCAAAGTAAACAAAATTGCCTCTGTCTCTTTAAAAAAACAGACAAATGGAGATATCAAAGAAATTCCACTTCCATAAGCTTTATCCATGAGTGTACTGCAAGCTACTTTAATATTTCACAACGTCATCTTATAAAATATATTAGTTTTGATTGGTATATAACCTAAAATAGAAAGTTCCTGTTCCCTTTCATGTTCAACACGTCAATACCTGGATGAAAAGAAGGATGAAACCATTATTTCATGCATTCCTTTTAAGCATTTCCATGCCAAATCTCAGACTCAACCCCTATTTATTTTTGATTTTTGTTCTTGCTGAAAAAACTGCTCTTAGATATAGAAAACCAAAGACGCTAAATGGTTTCTGGAAGGTCGATAAAGATTGTTTGGATTGTATTGATCAAAATATTCTAAGACGAAGCCGTGTTTCCTGTAAACATCGATGCAGAACTGTTGCAAACGTCAATACTTGCACACAGAAAACAATAGGTTGTACAAATATTTGTAAATATTTTTTAATAAATCACTATAATCGTTTTCTCTTTATCTTGTTCCAAAATCACTTTATTACATACCGCTCAAAAGAACAACCTAATTTATGATATTTGCAACAATGAATAATATGTGAAGGTTATTCACATATTAAAACAAAATGTTAACGCGGGATTCGATCCCGGTTCATGACTGTCGGGAATCGAGGGTGCTACCTACTTGTCCACCGACTCTTTGTTTTCTCTTTAAAATGGAACACCTCTCTCTCTCAGCCCTGGATCTTCGCGGTGGGTCTCGAGGACCACGCCATCACCATCTCCTCAGCGGCGAAGCACGCGATCTACGTTTTTTTCGTAGATCGCGAAATGCGTGGTATCGCTGGATACCCGCTGGTGATCTTCCATCAATCTCTGCAGCGGTGGCGCCATGTACATATTCAATGTACATAGCATATATTTTATCGTATTTTTTATTTTCCTTCTTTTTTATATATTATTTTTTCATATCTATTTGAATAGTGTGGACTGTGCACTTTTGTCTATATTTTGACGGGATGTCAATAAAACTATGTTATTTGTTTCTCTCTAAATATATATACACACAAAAGCCTTTATTAGGGACTTGCCCCATACAGATTCTTCCAATTGGGTAAGGTAATAATTGTGTTATTTACATAGGTAATGAAATAGAAATTGAACTGGCTGGCTCTCTCTCTATATATGTGAGAATAAATTATTATACTGTATAATCTATAAATAATTCATTTTGTCGGTGTTAGTAAGATCTTAATTTCGCTTCATTCTGTTTTAAAAACTCAGAAAGCGCGTCAAGACATAAATATCACTACAGATGCAGAGTTAGGTATATCAGTTTTTTCTACATTATCTCGTCTGATCAATGTTGAAGTTTTATCTTTCGTCTGCCAGTAAACATTCTAACGATGGCGTCTGCTGTGTTAAGACCCAGCCAGTTTGTTCTTCTGGCTTTATTTTTCTCCCTGCTTCAACAAGGTAAGTCTAAACTTTTGTTATATACCCATTTATTCTATATAAAACTTTGTTTAGGGGGTCGGTGGAAGAAAGGTCTAAACCGTTGGTTTTCGACCGCTACTACCCGGATTCGATTCCCGCATTGGGAACTTTTTTTCTAATTTAAATTTTTTAAAAATTTTCCAATGGTTCCCGACCCTTACAAAAATCCAATCCCACCAGCGAGTGCAAGTAACCAAACGGAGCTCTGGAATATTTGTAAGTGTAAAGTCTAACTGCTTTTTACATGTGTAGACATGTGGTACACTTACTATAAAAGCAATCGCCTACTTCTACCCACCATGTTTATCATGGGCTGTACCACGTATACTAGGGATAAGTAAAAAAAAAAAACTTTGTTTGAAAGATTGTCATTTTTTTAAAAACGTTGTTAGGCTGTAATTTAGTGTTTTTTATATATCTGTTTTGTTTTTGTCAGCTTTCTTTACAATTTCTACCAGTCTAAGAACCCTGAAGTTTGAAAGATTTTTTTGCTTATCCCTAGTACACATGGTACAAGCCATGATATTCATGATGGGTAGAAGAAGGCGACTGCTTTTACTGTAAGTGCACCACATGTCTACACATGTGAAAAGCAGTTCGACTTTGCACTTACAAATGTGCCAGAGCCCCGTTTGGTTACTTGCACTCGCTGGTGGGGTTGAACTTTTGCAAGAAGGGGGGCAATTGGAGCATTTTTTTTAAATCAGAAAAAAGTGCCCAATGCGGGATCGAACCCGGGGTCGTAGCGGTCGAAAACCTACGGTTTAGACCATCTTTCCACCGACCCCCAGTTTGAAAGATTGTGATTATGGACCCATAAAAACTTCTTGTTTTATCATTTTTTCGTAAAAATATATCCTCTTGACGAAAAGAGAGATTATTACAAACAAATCTCTTTTCTCCCTGCCCTACTTTTATATTATGAAATTTTAAAGGCATGATTTTCGCATGGGTAGACATGTAGTGCACTTACAGTAATATATGAGAGTTGGGTTGTTGATAAGGATTTCAATCATTTTGTACAAATATAAAAACAATTCTTTTAAAATATATATATGTGGCAATATAATAAGGTGGGAAGAGAAATAAGGACACCACAAGTTGGAGAAGGAACCCAGGCAACCAGCGAGAGACGGCAACAGCCGGCGGCCGTTCGTGTCGCACACAATCCCCAACTGTCTTAAAAGTCCCGAGCTGTTAACTGACGGACCCCATTTGCCGCCCCTTGGAATGTCGCTGCTGTCTCAAGTGACCGGACTTTACATCCCGTCTCTCTCTGGGTTTACTGTAGGTTGGCTTTATTATTCCTGGAAGAGTATATATTATGACATATATATATATATTTAGCTTTCTTCCTTTAACTATTTTTCCTTTCTTCTTTAATTTTCTTGTTGTTCAAAAAAATTCTGAATAAATGGTCTAAATTTGAAATGTGGGGGGACATTCCCCTCCCGCGACATGTGTCAGCCAGAAATAGATATTCACAATGGAGGACGCCGCGGCCGAGGTAGGTTTACAGTTTGAATTTGTTAACACTTGTATCTGTTATATATGTTCATTTAAATATTTCACTGAAACAACTTAATATTAACACATAAAATCCGGTTTAAAAGAGATCTATGACATAATAAAGAAGGGGTGAAATGTCGCTGGAATTTTATCTGAAGATCCCCGTTCCAGCAGATCTCTTTTTCCAATTCATTTCAATTTAAAGTCTTTTGTGTATGTCTGGTCTACCATTAGGGTTTCAAAACATAATATCCAAACTTATAACAAATGTTAATTCATACTATAGATATATTACTAAATACAACTATTTATAATCATATTATAAAATAAAAAAACCTTTAAAAATCTTTAAAAAAAAAAGGATAAAATATAAAATCATAAAAAAAATATATATATATATACTAACAATCTTATCTACCTTCTTTATAAAACTCTTTTTTTTTTCCTTATTATCAGTTTGATTAAAAGTGCATGGTTCTGTCTTTCTCTCTTTTTTCTAACTATTATATATATTCTCTCTTCGATTATTCTATATATAGGATTAGAGTATGTCTGAATGACGTGTAAAAGCCGATGTAATAGACGTTACTTTGTTAATTTTTATTGTTATTAATTATAAATATATAATTAACTTGAGGATGTAGTAGAAGTAAAGGATTTTTTTTTCTCTCTCTATCTACAAATTAATAACATTTTACAAATTTTATAATTTGAATTTAAATGATCATAATAGTGAAGATAATCTTAATACAAAACTGGACTATAAAATTAAATAACTATTTATTATTATAATTAATTTAGATTTAGCTTGCTAATCTAATCAAATCTAACTGATATAAGTTATCATTATTATCAGTTTGCTCCTTAAGTTTTAAAATTAGAATCACTGTTATAATTTTGTTATATAGTTTCTACACTATATATATATATATATATATATATATATATATATATTCTTCTTACTTCTTCAAATTGTGTGGGGGAGAAGGAAAAAAAAGTGCAGTTGCCGTCTTCACCAACTTCACCAACTAATTTAAAGACGGCAACTGCATTTTTTTCTTCTCCCCCACACAATTTGAAGAAGCAAGAAGAATATATATATATTTTTAAAGAATTTTATAGTTGTATTTACAGTAAAAGCAGTCACCAACTACAGGATTACATAAAAATATATAAACGCCGTTATGATGCTAACCGATTTATATATACATTTAAATATTAGGATAAATTTTCCATATTTCATATTGCTTAATGTTGGATAAAAAAAAATTTCATATTACAAATTTCCAAGAGAAGAGAGTAGAGTCTAATATACACTGCGTGACATTGAAAATGGAACACCAAGAAATAGTGGCCAGAAAATTATGCTAATTTCAGGGTAGACCCGCCTAACCGAGTTATGCAAATGATGTAAAATGCGCAGCCCTCGTGCGCACATGGAGTAAGATATAAGGGAAGGAACTTGCAGAAAGGACAGTATTCGTGTCGTTATTTCTTCAAGGAAAATCATTGTAGAAATTTTGTTCTTGTGTCAAAAGACACGTGTAATAACAGAGAATGCCAGGTCATCGTAAACGGAGGCAGTTCAAGCAGACAGACGCTTTTACGAGGGGCATGGTGATCGGCCTGAAAAGGGCAGGTTGGTCCATACGTCAAATCGCAGCTGATACACACCTTGGTGCGTCCACGGTGCACCGACTGTGGAGAAGATGGTTGGAGCAAGGAAATGTGGCAATTTATAGGAATGTCGGTGCAACCAGAGTGACGTCAGCACGTGTGGATCGGCGTATCCTTCGACAAGCAGTGGCGGCCCCACAAGCCACTTGTACCGCCATCCTGCAACATGTGCAAGACACCCTAGATCATTCCATCTCGACCAGAACCATTTCCCGTCGATTGGTTGCTAATGGCTTGCACTCATGCCGTCCGCTAAGAAGACTGCCATTGACCCCACCGAATAGGCGCCAACGTTTGGAATGGTGCCGGGCTAGATCGACGTGGATGACGGAATGGCACAGGGTCGTGTTCTCAGATGAGTCGCGTTTCTGCTTGTCCAGTGATAGTCGCCGTGTACGCGTGTGGCGTCGACGTGGAGAAAGGTCCAATCCGGCAGCAATTGTGGAACGCCCCACCGTGCGACAACGTGGAATCATGGTTTGGTGCGCAATCGCGTATGATTCCAGGTCACCTTTACTTCGTATTCAGGGCACTATGACGGCCCAACGATACGTTGATGATGTGCTGCGACCGGTGACACTCCCCTACCTTCAGGGGGTACCCAATGCCCTTTATCAGCAGGATAACGCCCGACCGCACACTGCTCGCATTAGCCAACAAGCTCTGAAAGATGTACAGATGCTTCCCTGTCCACCGTACTCTCCTGATCTCTCACCAATCGAGCACGTCTGGGACATTATTGGACGCCGTTTGCATGCCTTGCCACAGTTCGTCTTCTGAACGCGGCTGTGGCAAATGGTTGAGAGGGAATGGAGAGCCATCCCTCAGGACGCCATCCGTACTCTGATTGACTCTCTACCTAGACGTGTTGCTGCGTGCTTAGCCGTCCGCGGTGGTCCTACTTGCTACTAAGCCGACGCCGTTCTCGCTCTGTATTATGACTATCATTTTGAAATAAAAATCACTTATTGTTCGTCCCTGTCTCTCTCTGTCTGCCGAGTTTTATCACTTTCCGGCCACTATTTCTTGGTGTTCCATTTTCAATGTCACGCAGTGTACTATTATATCAAATAAGATAAAATGATGAAACGGAAATATATTTATTTACGGGGCTGCTAACCAAAATGAATGATTTTTGAGCCCCGAAAAAAGAGGGCTTGTCCGGAATTTGAACCCGGGACCTCTCGCACCCTAAGCGAGAATCATACCCCTAGACCAACGAGCCGCTAAAAGGTAATAGCCTTCATCACCTGGTGTTCCCAGGTGATCACCCTCCCAAGTACTGCCCGACATTGCTTAACTTCGGTGATCGGACGAAAACCGGTGTTTTCAATGTAGTATGGCCTAGGCCAAAAAAAAAAAAAAAAAACGCCCAACGTGGGGCTCGAACCCACGACCCTGAGATTAAGAGTCTCATGCTCTACCGACTGAGCTAGCCGGGCATGAAAAAAAATAATAAAACATCCTTCTCCTATGGAAGAATATGTTACACTTGCAGTAAAAACAGAATAAATCTGTTTTACAATAATAATATACATGTATATAGATGAATTGTTTAAATTCTTTTATACAAGAAACGATGATCTTCTATACAGAATTTAAGTTACTCCTTAAAAAATAGAAGAAACTATATATAAAAATAAAGAAATATATTACTTCAGGCAGAGATAGATTCCAAGAAAGGTCGAGGTAATCTTATCTTTGCATGTTAAAAAACAACTCAATGTTTGCTTCTTTGAGTTAGAATTTTTCTGCCTTACTGAAGGTACAAAACATTGAGAATAAAGTGAAAAAAATAGTACAAATGTGATATTGTATTGGGATAAGGTGCATAAATTAAGAAAAAAGGCATATCCTTATTGTGCAACTGAAAGTTGCTGATGGCTTGCGCTATCTTTCGGAATAAATATCAACTATTCTTGTTGATTTTTTATTATTCCAGAATCAAAAATAGGTATTTGGCTAATTCTGGAATAATTAGAAATCAACAAGAATAGTTGATATTTATTCCGATAGATGGCGCAAGACATCAGCAACTTTCAGTTGCAGGATAAGGAGATGCCTTTTTCTTAATTGAGAATAAAGTTCGATTTTCCAGTAGACACTATTCAAAAGATAATTGTTATACTGGACTCTTCTGTAGATGACCTCAAAATGGAAGTTGGAATATTTAAGTTGTGTATTATTTGAGGGGTGAAAGGTCGTTTATTGAATGGAACGCTAAGAGTAGATTATAATAAAATGTTTATTTATTTATTATAATTAGGTAAAATTGGTATAGAGGTTTTATAAAAAATATATTTATAATTATATAAGGATTATAAAGGAAAAAGGAAAGGCTATAGGTCGAATAAACAATAAAATAATTCATGTAATCCTCTCGGTGCTCTTTACTGATGATCGCTCCAGAATATTTAAAACAGACGGTTGGACATGCGAGATTTGCGGGACAAGAATGGAGCCGGGGCTACATCACCATATACTCTCATGTATGGGGCTGAAAGACGAACGTGAAGTACTCCTCAGTGAAATAGGCCTTGAGGGACTCTCTTTGGAGTTCCTGTTGAATGAAGTGGTGAGAAACAGAGCTGGAGCGTTTGCGTTGTTCAAATTTTGGAAGACGGCTGAAGAGAAAAGGAAGCTATATACATAATCTAATTGATGTAAATAATTATATGTAAATAATCTTTGTCAGGATTAGAATGACGAATCCTGTATGGGACTTTGATTCCAGTAAAAGGCTTGTTGCTGCTGTTGTATATAGTCACTGTGTAGAAAATACTACACTATACCTACTACATATAGGTTTCTCTCTGTATTCTTAGTTCTCTTCTCTTCAATTACTCTGTAAATTGGCGAATCCTTTATAGGACGAGAGGTCCTCAATAAAGGCTTTTGTTGTTGTTGTTTGTTGTAAAATAATTCATGTTAAAAGGCCATCTACCAATTAAGTTTATATATAAGGACTTACCCCTGGCTGGATCTGTAAAGTAAAAAAGTAATTTTTTTCCTCTTTACAGATACAGGTACGTCCTTTTATATAAATAAAATAATTGTTTCAATCTTGTGGATTCAATTTAGGAATATCGCCAGAAAGATTCATCTCATTATTGATCCTAAACTTCCCAAATCTTTTTAATCTTTTGATATACAATAGAACCTCCCTTTAGCGAACACCTCTCTACAAAGGACAGTTTTCATTTACCAAATTACCATTTTTACTATGATGCATTAGCGCACCATCTGTTATCAAAATTCAAAACTATTATAGACGCGTATGATTCTTTTAAAAAATAAACAATTTCTACTGCCCTTACTGTAATGGAAAAATTAATGGGAGGGCCTCAAATCTTATGTCCATAGTTCATCTAAAATACCCATTCAAAGAGTCTAGCATCAGTATCACTATAAAAGGAAGATCGAAAAATGCAATATAACAGCGGTATGGTAGATTAAACTGTCGAAACCGCTGGGAGGGTTCACCACTATGAGCCAGGCCCTCTAATTAATTTTTCCATTGCAGTAAGGACAGTAGAAATTGTTTATTTTTAAAAAGAATCATACGCGTCTATAATAGTTTTGAACCATTTTTACTATTTAGTAACTCTTCGGTAAGAAGACACGTCTCCCTAAAGGACACTTTATCTCTACAATTAGGTATTCTATACAGGGAGGTTCTACTGTACCTAATTGTGAAAATGTGTTCTATGAAATATAGTTTACAAAATTGTGCTGAGTAATTTCATTTTTAACATAAAGGTGGTGCTATGTTGTTGCTGTTGTCATGTTCAATGAAGAGCCTTAGATGTCTCCATGCATCTCTATCACAGCAGCAGCAATGTCCACTATCTTGGATGTGTAAAGCTGCTGTTCTGGGTCCATGTCAATTTTCTGTTGTTGTCGTGTCCAATGAAGAGCCTTAGATGTCTCCATACATCTCTATCACAGCAGCAGCAATGTCCACTATCTTGGGTGTGTAAAGCTGCTGTTCTGGGTCCATGTAAATTTTCTGTTGTTGTCGTGTCCAATGAAGAGCCTTAGATGTCTCCATACATCTTTATCACAGCAGTAGCAATGTCCACTATCTTGGGTGTTTAAAGCTGCTGCTCTGGGTCTATGTCAATTTTCTGTTGTTGTCGTGTCCAATGAAGAGCCTCAGATGACTCCATGCATCTCTATCACAGCAGCAGCAATGTCCACTATCTTGGGTGTGTAAAGCTGCTGCTCTGGGTCCATGTCAATTTTCTGTTGTTGTCGTGTCCAATGAAGAGCCTTAGATGTCTCCATGCATCTCTATCACAGCAGCAGCAATGTCCACTATCTAAAGATATGATATAAAGCTATGTGATACAGTAAATAAAAAATAACATGAAGAGTATGTGTGCAGGGGAGTCCTGTGGAGGGAACTTTACTTCAAGAACGGGAACTATAAAGAGCTCTAACTACCCAAATAATGATGATGAGTATTTATCTTGTGAATGGATGATCATAGGACCTAATCCTTCTAGCCGAATCACCCTTTCTTTAGCAAAGAACAGGCCTATAACATATTTACCTGACACCTACGTAAGTCCACTACTTTCTTTACTCATCACCCCATCCTTGGCTACATGTCGGCTATTGTTTCCCAGCCGTGAAAAATTCCAAGATTCCGGTATTTTAATACATTGTATATTTATTCTTCAATATGAAACTCTCTCAACATATGATAAGGCACAATTTGTCTGAACTACTTTTGTCTGAAGATGGTAACAACGCTGTTACGTCACACACTATTTATTTATTTGGATTTGTGGTCTTATTACCTTGTGTCTCTCAACATATATTCTTCAGCGAAATCATCAACTTATAAAACTTGAACTACAAGAAAGATTTTTATAATAAATTACATTCGAATCTTTACTCATATATGTAAAAAAGCATAGGATTCCTCTCCTCGTTTAATTAAACGTCAAAACTAGACGACACCTTTATTTTCAAGAAATATGAATACCGGCCAGGCAGCCTCTATCTTTACGATTGACGACATCTGTAGAACGAAGTTTGAAAATTTGACCGCAAATGTTTCTTTTGAACGAAAAATCGAGATTTATTTTAAGGAGAAATAACGATTATTTCTAACCTTAGGGATGAAGTATGAAAGGATGAATTGTGAAGAGTAATGATAAACGGAAAAATAAAAGTTTCCAGGGATGGGACGACATCTATTGACCGTCGCCACAAACTAGCGGTCTCAGGTCGGTGACAAAGCCACAACACCAGCTTTGACAAACTGATAAGTGTCCACCTAGAGACCATGGTTTCAGGCTAATGGCCCTCGTCAGTCTAGGGTGGACTTTATTTTATGAGATCCACACGGGATCTAATGGAATCTTCACAATCTGCCAAAGAGGTGTGGCAAAGTGGCTGGACCAAATCTATGGATAAAATATAGATGGAAATCTTGCCGGGAGGAAATTGATCTAAAAAAGCAAAGTTCACCTCTCCCGTCAAAATAAACCTAAAAAATAAACGTCATCTATTGACCGTCACCGCTAACTACACACGATTGTAAACCAGCACCATGGTATATAGGTCTTAATTTTCAAAAAACTGGTGTTGGGAAGCATTCTTAATCACCAGAGCATTTGTTATAAATGCATTTTTAACAGGAGAGGTGCCTTTTTTGTTACACACACATATAAATATATTTTGAAAATAGAGCAATCCAATAAATAAATCTTTAATTAAAAAGGCATATATTGGATCAAAATATTATTTATTTTACCAATATTTCAGATGGCTGAACGCCAACCTTTTTCAAGGTATTATAACATATTAATGTGTTGCACTAGCGCGCCATCTGTTATCAAAATTCGAAACTATTTTAAAGGCGTAAGATTCTTTTTGATATTAAACAATTTCTACTGTCCTTACTGCAATGGAAAAATTAATTTTTCTAAAATACCCATTCAAAGAGTCTATCAACAGTATCACTATAAAAGGAAGTTCCAAAAATGCAATATAACAGCGGTATGGTAGATTAAACTGGCGAAATCGCTGGGAGGGTTCACCACTGATGAGCCAGGCCCTCTCATTAATTTTTCCATTGCAGTAAGGACAGTAGAAATTGTTTAATATCAAAAAGAATCTTCCCTTTTAAAATAGTTTCGAATTTTGATATTAATGTGTGTCAACAACAAACTCAGCGCCACATAACGTTAATAGAACTGAAGAATTGACGTTATGTGGCGCTGAGTTTGTTGTTGACACACATTAAAATGTTATAATACCTTGATAAAGGTTGGCGTTCAGCCAACTGAAATATTGGTAAAATAAATTATATTTTGATCCAATATATGCCTTTTTAATTAAATATATACATACATGTCATAATATACATTCTTCCAGGAATAATAAAGCCAACCTACAGACAACCAGATAGACACGGGAGGGTAAAGTCCGGTCACTTGAGACACCAGCGACATTCCAAGGGGCGACCACATGTTAGTTAATATATCGGGACTTTTAAGACAGTTGGGGATTGTGTGGGACACGAACGACCGCCCGGCTGTGTCGGGCCCGTCTCTCTCCCTATCTCTATTAGGATTTTAAAAACGTTTTTCACAATTTATCATGAATACCACATCTATATTAATAAAATGGAAATTTCATAAGTGGTGTTCGCTAAAAACTTTCGTTACAATGCATCAATTTCGACCAAATTTCCAACATTTATGTAAAACGAGATCGAGCAGGTTTTGCTTAACATCAAAATATTTTTCCTAACTTTAACATGCGTAACTTCGCTGTTATCGATTAAATACAAAAAAAATCAACAGAGTTAATTTTATTTATATATAAATACAAAATTAAATTTCAACAGAGTTAATTTTTTTACATACTAGCTAATAATCTCAATCTAAAAAAATATTCATATTGTTTTATCATGTTTCTAATTTCGCCTAACAAATATACAAATTTATAGTGACCAACATATGCAAATTTTATCTTTGTTTTTATTTAACTTGATATCGTAAACATATACATCCATTGTAAGCATTTTTCTGTTCACCTTTCGTGGTTTCTCTTTTCTCTGATAGTTTTTAGGTGTAGTATATTTTCTTATTACTAGACTACAAACATTCCCTCGAGAAAAACCTGGGCGAAGCCGGGTACATCCGCTATATTATATAAATATATGACGTAACGAATATAATTATCATTATTATCATAATATTCTGTGTGTTCCCGAATATTATTATCAATAATATTCGTTAGGCAAACTTTCACTCGGATAAAACCCGGGCGAAGCCGGGTACACATCCGCTAGTATATATATAAGAACATGGGAGAATTTACCACTGATGAGCAAGTCTCTCCCAATATCTTGTAATCGCAATGAGAATATCAGAAAATTGCTTTCATGGAAAAACAATGAAATAATTTCAACATGAAACAACGTTGGAAAGTGGGGAGCTGATGAATAGTGGTATTAACTTTCGATTTTCGATAGTCACGACGTGGGATCAAATCCCACATTGACTGAACTTTTTTTTTCCTCTCCCTCTGGTTGCATGGCTTCCTCTTCCAAATTGTGGCGTGTTTCTTTCCTCACCTTTTATACCACATATACCTAGAGAGGTACCATTCCCTTTAATTGTACAACAGAAGGATGGCACTGTGCATAACCCTAGTAAAAAAAAACTTTACTAGCGATGATAAAGAATGATCCACAACACCTGAAACAACACGGTAAACACCTGTTTAGTAAATTAGACCGATTTCATAACCCCTTTCGCAGGATCTTTTGGAAACGAAGCCGCCCCTGTACTGATGAGGGACAAAGCCCGAAACCACGATTTAAAAAATATTTTTGCCATTTATTTTTGAATAAAAAGATTTATTTACCAAAATTTCGGTTGTCTGATTTATATTGGCAAATAACTCTTTTTATTCAATCCAATATATGCCTTTTTTAATCTAAAGAATTAAATATGGATTGCTCTATTTTCTGACAGATAGCAAAAAATATCAACACGTTCCCATTGGAGGATCAGAAGATGCTTTTTGTTAATTTAAACTCCTGAGATCTCAGTACGATTTCACTTTTGTGTTATTATTTAATACATTTTTTACCTGCGAGGATGTATAAATTGTTGCCTGTATATTGTATATATTGTTGTCTGACCCCATAGTTCTCTTTCTTACAAAAGGTCATTAATTCACCCTTCAATTAATACAAAGCAATAATACGCCATCTATATATAACGAATGTAGACTTATTTTGCTTATCCCTAGTACACGTGGTACAGGCCATGATAATCATGGTGGGTAGAAGTAGGCGACTGCTTTTACTGTGAGTGCAGCACATGTCTACATATGTGAAAAGCAGTTCGACTTTGCATTTACAAATGTGCCAGAGCCCCGTTTGGTTACTTGCACTCGCTGGTGGGGTTGGACTTTTGCAAGAATCGGGGGCCATTGAAGCATTTTTTTTTAAACATAAAAAGTGCCCAATGCGGGAATCGAACCCGGGTCGTAGCGATCGAAAACCAGCAGTTTAGACCATCCTTCCACCGACCCTGAAGTGTAAGTAATGAAGACATTAAGATGCGAATGTTTCTTTTCACAAATAAATCAAACTTCTACTGTCCTTACTGCTATGAGAAAATATTGGGAGGGCTTGACTCATCAATTGACGGTTTCGCCAATTTTTAATCCACCAGACCGCTTCTTTGAACTATAATATTGTATTGGATCATTCTGCTTTTATATACTACACCGAAGGGTAGAATTTTAGAAATGGTATTTAATCAAACTATGGACATAAGATTTTAGGACAGTAGAATTACCTTTAGATATTTGCATCAAGCAATTGCTCTTTCGCAAAACAATAAGGATAAGTTAGGTATAAATTAATACAAATCAGTAACGCCCATTTATATATAATGAATAAAGACATTAAGACACGAATGCTTCTTTTCATAAATAAATTAAACTTCTACTATCCTTAATGCTATCAAAAAAAAAATTGTATTAACATATATGTTGGTGTTTTTCAGATATGTTACAATTACGCAAGGTTGGATTGTATTGAGGAAAATGGAAAATTACTTGATTATTTCGAGTTACCTTGTGGAGTTTTCTCTGATATAGTTATTTCTTCTAATACCCATATTCAGAGAATTATTTTTACAAGTAATTCTTCTGCACGCGTTCGCAATACTAACGACAAATTTATTGCAAACTATACTATCAGTAACTATTTTACACGTAAGTAATACTATATATATATGAAAAAAATAGTACAAATGTAACATTGTACTGGGATAAGGTGCATGAATTAAGAAAAAGGCATCTCCTTATCGTGCAACTGAATATATCGGAATAAATATCAACTATTTTAAAGGCGTATGATTCTTTTTGAAATTAAACAATTTCTACTGCCCTTACTGCAATGGAAAAATTAAAGGGAGGGCCTGGCTCATCAGTGGTGAACCCTCCCAGCGGTTTCGCCAGTTTAAATCAACTATTCTCGTTGATTTTTAATTATTCCAGAATTGGCCAAATACCCATTCTTGATTAATCAAGAAAAGCTAACAACGGACGCGTTTCGGGCTGTTGGCCCTCATCAGCGTGGTGTAAGCTGTACCTCAACGACCAAAAAAATGGTCTTTAAGGCATCCAGAAAAATCATGAAACGGGTAGTTATATATATATATATTATTTAATCTAAAAACTCAAATATTTCTATATTTAAAAAAAATATATATTTTATTTTATTCATTGATAATTTTACTTTGGTTATCATCGTTTTTAGAAAGACTTTCAGTTTTGTTGTAAATATGCGTAGTTAACATATCTATCCTTTTAAATCACTAATATAGGATTAACTTTATAAATTCTATATAATGTGAAACTAACTAATGTGTAATATTTCCTCAAGTAATTGAAAATAAAAGCTACTTGACGGTAAATAATTATATTTTTTTATCACGACTGCACCAACCCTTTATCTTATCGATCCTTTGTCTTATCAACCCTTTATCTAACAACAACAACAAAATTATTCATAACATATATATATATATATGTTCGTGGTGTATTTAGGTTGATTTAAAAGTAGAAATATATTTTAGGCT
>CP092869.1:90546437-90659749 GCA_030710605.1 Cordylochernes scorpioides
CAATAAATGTTGAAAAATAAAGGGCGCCACCCAATGATTTTGTTCTCATGGGACCACAAATATCAGTATGGATCAGCTCCAGTGGTTCCCTTGCTCTCGTAAAAGACTCTTTCTGAAAAGGTAGCCTTGTTTGTTTACCTTTCAAACAAACTTCACAGTTAAAATTTTTAACATCAAAATTTGGCAGGCCGTATACAATATTTTGCATTTTTAGTTTTTTGAGATCTTGTAAATTTAAATGGCCAAATCTACTGTGCCATTTTTCGTAATTTTTCTCTCCAGATATGCAAATTTCTCTTGTCGCTAATGCCTTTGGACAATTAATTTGACTTAAGATGTAAAGTCCATTCCTTTCATAGGCCTGTATGCAAATTTTTGTATGCAAATTCACTATTTCAGCCTTTCTGTACTTGAAATTTACGATATTATATTTGCCCGTACACCTACTGATGGAAAACAAATTGCCGTTTAATTCAGGAACAAATAACACGTCTTCCAAGGATAAGGTTACAGGTCCGTTTTTACCCGAACATTCCAATTTTACCTTCCCCTTTCCCAGAGCTTCAATGAATCCACCATTGGCAAGTGTAATTTTCACCGGTGCAGTCTCCTCAAAATGATCGAATGAGTTTCTTGAGCTGCACATGTGGGCAGTTGCGCCACTATCCAGACACCATTCATTTGCGCCAAGTTTACTCAAATATTTTGTCCCAAAGGACACAACCATTTCATTTTTAGGATTCCTGGACTTTCTTTTTCTGCAGTCGGCAGCTTTATGCCCCTTTTTTCCACAGAAGTGGCAGCTAAATGGGAATCCCTTTGGCTTTGGTTTTGATGTGCTGGGAAAATTCTTTCTTTCTGGGTTTCCAAGGAAAGCTTGTTCGGTATTAGTTGTGCCGTTCAATTGAGTTTGCCTAATTTCCTCCTCCAGCATTTTCACTTTTAAAGCCTCAAAGCTAGGCAGTTCGTCCCTAGTTTCTATCGCTGTTCTAAATCCTTCATAACTCTCTGGAAGGCTACATAATAAAAGGATAGAAAGGAAGTCTTCTGGGACTTGTGCATCCACCTCACTCAACTTGTCAGCCAAACTGCTAAATTTGTTGAGATAATCCTGCATCCTTTCATTTGGTTTCATTTTCAATAATATTAACTGTTTCGTAAGAAACACCTTCGTTGCAGGTCCTTTTGGCCGATGCACTTCATTTTAAAAGCTTCCATGCCTCTGCAGAAGTTTTACATCTCTTCACGTGTATTATCTCTGGAGGACTTAAACTTAGAACTATAGTTGCTAGCGCCTTCTGGTCATTCTTCTCCCATTCGTTGGATTCTACTTCGGTTTCAGGCTTGATTCTTATGCTATTTGCATAATCCCAAAGTTCGGAAATGAATTAGAATCATCTTCATTTGCATATTCCATGTCTCATAATTTTCGGAATTCAATTTTTCTATTTGATAAAGGCTTGACATTTTTGAAATACTTCCTTGATGCTACAATTTCTTTAAAGTAATCCTGGGCCCATAACCTGTTGAAAAAGGAGGAAGATAGGAGAGGGCACTGAACAGCGGAGGATTTTATTGAACCGATCACGGTAAGATAACACAACTAACTACTAACCAAGACATCCATCTATATATACACCGCAACACACCACAGAGTAACCGGTCACTGGTCAAAACAATTATATCATGAAATCCGAGAGAATTGCCATTTTAACAGGTGGTCTGACTTGACTTGAAATCAAAGGTTGATTGTGGTCCGCTAGAGCTGAAAAAAATTTAAAATTGAAAAAAGTGAACGCTTTGTGCATGCGTTGGTGATGTGCTCTGCGGATGAAATGAAATAAACTTTTGAAACGTGTTCAGACCAGAAGTCGAGACTTGTAATTCTGGGGAACTGTGTTCAAAGAGTTTGTTAAATTACGAAATCAAAAAGAAAACAATTGTCAAGCAGTACTGTCGTTTCTACGATGGTTTGAAGCAATGGCTGAAATAGATAGTGTTGAAAAAGTATAGGGAAAGTGGTTAGTGAGTAGGATTGTTGAAAACGATTGTTGTATGCCCGATAGTTGATGATAAATAAACATTGTCATATAATAAAGTTATTTAAACAAAAATATAGTGAATAAAAAGATAAAAATATGATTGCGGATAAAAAAAAAGTATAAGTGGATAAGATCAAACATGTAATATATAAAAGATATAATAATGAATTAGTAATATATAAAAGATATAATAATGAATTAAAAATGATTATTGAAACAATTAAATGTTTTGCCATACTAAAATATATCATGAAAAATAAATTTGTTAAAATAAAGTTGTTAAAATAATGTTGGAATAAAAATTTGATTATATAATTGAAAAGTAAAAAATAAAAATAATTATTCAAGGTTTTATACAAAAAATATAATATAATTAAAGGTTACTAATGATTAGATAAATGTGTTAAGTAGTGAAAAATGGAACAAAAATTGTCTCTTTGGAAGAAAAGTTAAAAGAAAACAAAAATATTCGTTCCTGAAAAAAGGGAACATATTTACACACAATGTCTAGGTGTAGGTCCAAGATTATTGATGTCTTTAGTTTGACCTACGGGGAGGAAATGTGGCCCTATGTCGCTTTGGTCCGGTCTGAGAAGTTGGTCTTTGCCAGATCTTCCCGATTATATTATGTGAGACCAGACAGGGAGCGATCTTGATCCCTAAAATGATGTCAGTGTAGTGGAAGATGGGACTTTTAGGTACATGTAATATGTAGTGCGTGTCTTAGGCGCTAAAAAGATTGCAGAGCGTTTTATGCAGTTGGTCTGCAAAATTTTTAGGTGAGCCTACCCAAACGCCGGCTTGTTACGTTTGGGAAAAATCATTTAAAATATTAATTTAACAGATCTTTTTTCCATGTAACATTGCGTTACATATGGAGAAATGAGAGGTTAAATCCTTTTTATTCCTAACGAGAGAGCCGGTAATGTTGTGTATTGTTCGTATTAAAAGCGTACCCAAAAGTCATATAATTGAATGATTGGCAGTGAAGAGTGTTGAAGATTGGAATATTGTCGTGGCGATGGGCGCCATTTTGGAGATTTAATTGTCCTTTTAGGAGGGTATAATATGGTGTCATTTACAGGATCGATAACCTTATAAAAATAAGACTTGCTATAAAAGGGATTTTATATAACTTTCCTATCCGTTTTAATCTGGTGGACACGAAAGTCTAGTATACCGGTGTGCCAAGGTACAGGCGTACTGAAACTGGAGGTGTCAATGTCAACATGTGTCATGTTGCCGACTGCCGCCGCTGGGTTGTTTGTTTTTGTCGGCGGGCGTTAAGTCATCCTGCTGGCTGGAAGAAAATCTCTGAGCCTCCACAGTGGTAATTGGTTTCTGGCCTATTTAAAAATACCGGGATTTAAATGTAAAAAGGGCTGTGAGCTTGTAGGCGGTATAATTCGGAATAGTTGCGTCTCGAAGATATCTGGAGTCAAATGATTGAATTCAATGAAATATACATCTTGAGGCAATCGCTGTGGGTGTTGTACGAATCTGGGCTGTGGAGGTGTAATGTACAGAACATTCTCTGTGTAATATTTTAATTTATTGACATGTATGGTGTCACTGTCTCTATTGAGAGGCTGATTTGGGCGATCTATTCGAACGACATTGGGTGAAATTATTTCAATTATTTTGTATGGTCCAGTAAAATATGGTGCTAACTTACCTGTGTAGGGATGTCTGTAATTTTTTACCAAAACAAGATCATTCTCTTCGAAATGTGGTGTTCTGTGCTGCTTATCAAATGTTTCTTTATCTTTTTTATGCTTATTTTGAGTACGAGAGCTTGCTATCTCTCGAGCTATATTTATTTCGGGGTATGGGTTAAGATGAGTTCTTAGATCTGGGGGGATAACATTGAACATTAAGTAGGTAGGTGAAAAACTTGTGACAGAATGGGGTGTGTTATTGTACGTGAGTGACGCGCTTAACTAGTTGAGTCCAGGAAGCTTTTGGATTTTCTAGATAAGCTAGTCTGAGCTTGCCTGTAATGGTCGCATTTAAGCGTTCTATTAAACCGTTTGCTTGTGGATTGTTGCTTGTGGTTAGTAGGGGTTGTATACCATGTGTTATTAGAAATTTACGGAATTTTTCTGAGGTAAAAGCGGGCGCTCTGTCAGATAACAGACGTTTTGGAGATCCTTGCTGTAGTAGAGTCTTGAGGGTTTGAATGTACGTTAGGGTATTGGTGGACTTCGATGGAAAGGCCAAGCATATCGTGTTAAATGATCCACTATAACGTGTAGATAGGTCTTGGAGTGTCCATATTTCGAAAATCCAGCTATGGTATCTATAGAGATTAAGTCGAATGGTTGTTGAGGTGGTGGAATTTGTCCGAGGGCACCATAGGGTTTACCTTTGGGCCTTTTAATGATTTGGCAGGTGTGACACGACCTGACAAATTTTTCTATAGATTTAGAGATACCTTTCCAGTAGTACTGGGTAGTAATTATGCGGGTCATCTGAGAGATGCCCGGGTGGTTATATTCTTGGTGAACTTTGTTCATGAGAGTATGTTGCAGGGTTTCGGGAATTATTATTTTAGTTACACCTTTTCGGGTACTGGTATGTAAGCCGTTTGTATCAATGTTGAAGGGGGATGCTGTTGGTTGATGCTGTTTTATAATATCAGTACTGATAAATCCTACAAAGGGGTTTCGTGAGAGTAAATCGGCCTCATACTGTTGACTGCCTTTGAGGTAGTGGATTTCGTAATTATAGGTAGATAGTCTCAGGCTCCATCTAAATAGTCGGCCTGATGGATTTTTTATAGTTTTAAGCCATTGTAAAGCTTGGTGATCTGTGTATATGGTGAATTTTATACCGGTGAGGTATATTCGGAATTTGTCTACACTTTCGACGATGGCGAGGCACTCGAGTTCGGAAACGGTGTAGTTTCTCTCATGTGCTCTAAGGGCGCGGCTGAAATATTGTACAGGATGTACTTGTCCGTCTGGATGTACCTGTTTCAGTATGCCGGCTGATACGTTTCTATTAATTGTAAATATTAATGGTGAAAATTATTTTGTAAGAAATTGCACTTTATATATATATATATAGATAAATGAAAGATACACTATTTTTAAGCTACTATAATTATTTTATTCTTTTTACAATTCGATTATACGTATATTGTTGTTTACAAGATGATGATCAATAATACAGAGTAGAGTAATAATATATCACAGATCATTCCTCCTTCCTTATATTGTTCATAGTTGGAGAAAACCGGCAAGGAGGGCATCGAGGTCGGGTAGATCTCCTAGGTGGAGGTGACGTGGAAATTTGAGGGTCTTGTTCCAGTCGGTGAGGTCCTGCTCCAGCGTTGTCCAAGGTCCAATCAGAATCTTCAGCATATTTGGTATCTGAACCTGTCCTCATCTGATTGACATGCACTTTAAATGTGCCTTTTAGGTTCTTTACTAGATAAACATTGTAACCTAGTCGTCGTATCACCTGGGCCTTGAACCATTTGCGCCTATTTTGTATTACTCTTGTAAACAGCACTTTATCTCCAACTTGAAAATGTCGCCTTCCACACTCATTTCTCCCAAAAGTCTTCTGGATAAATTCAGAGTTCAAGCAATTTACAAATGTTCTAGGCACATAACTTAGGAGACGTTCTACAGGAGGCTTATCTAAAGAGGTAGGCGTATTTCTATAATTAAACAGAACATTTTGTAAAATACAGTCCATATTTGAGTTTGGAGATTCTTCCAACGACTTTTCCAGAGATTTTTTAATTATTCTTACCGAAACTTCAGCAATTCCGTTAGACGAGGGATTATATGCTGGCGAGGTTAAGTGGTATACATTATTTTTCCGTAAGAACTCCTTAAATTCAATCGAATTGAAGGGGGGGCCATTGTCAGACACTAAGCATTGCGGTAATCCATACCTGGCGAAACACTCCCGTAGAAGCTTAATATTTTCTTGCGAAGTAGTACCTCTAACTGGAAATACTTCAATCCAATTTGAATTTGCATCTACTACTAATAAATAACAATCACCTCTGAAATAGAAATGGTCAACATGAACTCGCTGCCACGGTTGGTTAGTCCTGGGCCAAGGTGTGTTCTCAGCGGGAGGAGCTGTCTGATGATGCATACAGGGAGAACATTCCTTCACAAACTCTTCAATTTGACTATCCATTTTTGGCCACCAAACCGAAGATCTGGCTAGAGATTTCATGCGATTGATTCCTATATGACTTTGATGAAGTAACTTCAACATTTGATCTTGACAGGTTCTTGGAATCACTGCCCTAGAATCAACAAAAATGCATCCCTGCAGTACAGAAAAATTTTCCAATTTTGAAAGGAATGGTTTCATTGTTTCATCCTTTTTTGCTAACTGAGGGTCTTCTAATAGATATTCCTTGAGCTTATTTAAAACCGGATCTTTATTGGTTTCTTCTTCAATAATGAGGTGGTCCAATGGAGTTACATTTAAAAATGATATATCATGTGTCACCAAATCAATGTTGTCTTCCCTTGAATTTATTTCCTCAAGTGGAAGTCTTGAAAATGCATCCGCACAGAGCATGGTATCTTTATTTGTATATCTAATATCGAAATCGAAATTTGACAACTCTAAAGCCCACCTATGCAAGCGATTTGCAATTAAAGGCGGAAGAAGTCTTTTGTTTCCAAAAACAGTCGTTAAAGCTTTATGATCACTCTTTAACACAAATTTTCTCCCAAACAAGTATTGTCTCAGTTTGGAAGTTGCAAACACAATAGCAAGTGCTTCTTTCTCAGTCTGAGAGTATTTGACTTCTGCACTTGACAATGTTCTGGAAACAAAGGTGATTGGCTTCTCTTCCCCTTCCACAATATGACACAAGACCCCACTTATGCCATAGGCAGATGCATCACACGTTAAAGTTAATGGAAGCTTCATTGAATAGTGAATAAGCGCCTGGGAATTTAATAGAGTTAACTTCAAATTCAGAAATGCCTTTTCGCATTGGCTAGACCATTTCCAACGATTGTCCTTCTTTAGGAGTTGATAAAGAGGACCAGCCAAGGTTGACATATTAGGTATGTATTTTGAATAGAAGCTCAACATCCCTAGAAAACTCTTCAATGATGTTTTGTCGAAAGGCTTTTTACACCTTTCTAATGCTTCCAATTTCTTTGAATCTGGTCTAACACCATCTTCATTTATAATATGACCTAGAAAACAAATGTCTTTTTTTAAAAATAAGCATTTTTCTTTATTAAGGGTGAAATTTAGCTCTTTCAATTTATCGAAGATCATTTTTAAAATTCTGTAATGTTCTTGTTCATCTTTAGAACCAATGAAAATATCATCTAAGTATATCACCGTGTTGGGAACATCATGAAAAAGGCTGTCCATACACCTCTGGAAAATGGCTGAAGCTGGACTGATGCCAAAAGGCAATCTATTATATCGGTAAAGTCCTCTATGGGTAGATACCACTAGCAGATTTTTTGATGCTTCATCCATTTCAATTTGATGATATGCGGAGGAGAGATCCAATTTGGTAAAAATCTTGTTTCCTCCTAGATTTCCCAACATAGTTTCTATAGTAGGTAATGGATATTTCTCATCTTCAATGCAATTATTCAAAGTATTTTTAAAATCACCACACAAACGTAGTTCTCCATTTGACTTTATTACCGTTACTAAAGGCGTAGACCAATCACTAGCATTAACCTTTTCAATTATTTGACTTTTTTCAAGTCTGTCTAGTTCTTTGTCTATCTTCTCTTTAATGGAAAAGGGTACTGGTCTAAATTTAAAAAATTTGGGCTTAGCATTTGGCCTCAATGATATTGAACCTTTAATGCCCTGAATTGGTAAATCTTTATTTTCAAATACTCTCTTATATACTTCTAAAAACAGTTCTAAATTTGAAATTACATTTATATTATTACAGATATCAAAAACGCAATTGGGCCAATCAGTTTTTAAAATTCTTATCCAATTTCTGCCCAGTAGCGGCGTTTGGTTATTAAACTGGCCTGTCACAATTAGGGGTAGTTTTTCCTGATAGTTTTTGTAACTAACATTTACCAAGCATTTTCCAAAAACTGGTATCATATTTCCTGAAAAACTTTTCAAATGTCCACCGTATTTCTCTAGAGTGACATTTTTGAGATTTGTAAGAAAAAATTTCTTTGAAACTACAGACACGTCTGCACCAGTGTCAACCTCCATTATAGTGTCTGCATCTTCAATTTTAACATTTACCAATATTTTTGGTGCGTTTTCTAATGTGTTGCACTGAATAGTATTCAATTTATTCAGATTGGGTTTATTCATTCCAGAATTTTGGGCCGACTTTTTATTCCAACATACTGGAGCAATGTGCCCTTTCTTATTGCAAATATAACATTGAGCATTTTTAAATTTGCATAACTTCGTATCGTGGTTAGACTTTCCACAAATTTTGCAAGGATTATTGTATTTACATGGGAATTTAAAATTTTTAGATCTGGCTTTCAACTTATCAATATCATGACCAGGATTTTTCATCAAATTTACTTGTGACTTCGCTGCCTCTACAGAATTTGCAATATTTATTGCACTATCAAACGTTAAAAAAGGTTCACTTAGCAGCCTTTTAAGCGTAGCTTCATCGAAGCAACCACTTACAAATTGATCACACAAATTTTCATTTATGTCAGTAAATTTGCACTTGTCTGCCTGAGATTTAAGCCTCAAAACAAATTTTCCCACAGGCTCACTTTCTTTTTGTACAATCTTGTGAAATAAATATCTTTCATAGTGCTTATTTTTTATTGGATATAAATGGTTGGTTAAAACCTCTACTAAATCTTTATATTTAAGGTCACTTGGCCTTCTGGGTACCAACAAATCGCGCAAAGTCTTATAAACATTAACATCAATAGACGTTAATAACACAGATACTTTGTCTGCTTCTAATGTTTTGTTCAATTTAAAACATTCTTCTAATTGTTCCAAATAACAATTTAGATCTTCACCTTCACGAAACCTTGGATAATTTAAATTAGTGGTGGCCATACTTACGTTAATTCTTCGTCGCCATTTGATACGTTTCTATTAATTGTAAATATTAATGGTGAAAATTATTTTGTAAGAAATTGCACTTTATATATATATATATAGATAAATGAAAGATACACTATTTTTAAGCTACTATAATTATTTTATTCTTTTTACAATTCGATTATACGTATATTGTTGTTTACAAGATGATGATCAATAATACAGAGTAGAGTAATAATATATCACAGATCACCGGCAATCCCTTGGGTGGATGCGTCGCAATAAAGGCGGCATGGTAAACCGACTTGATATAAGTGTAGTACTGGTTTACTGGTTAAACTCTCTTTGAGAGTGGTGAAAGCTTGTTGACAGTCCGGGTCCCAATTCCATTTTACATCCTTTTTAAGTAGTTTATTTAAAGGTGCACGTAAGCGGGCATAATCTGCTATAAACTTATTATAAACGTTTACTGCTCCTAAAAATGATTGTAGTGTTTTTTGATTGGTAGGTGGTTTGATGGCATTTATGGTATCAAGGTTGCGCGTCTGTGGTGCATAAGTACCTGCGGTAACAGTGTATCCTAAGAAATCTATATTTGTTTTAAAAAATGAACATTTATTATAATTGAGTTTGATGTTTTCGTGTTGACACACCGTTAGAAATTGTTGTAGGTGTTGTAGATGATCCTCTAAGGTGTCAGAAAAAATAATGAAATCGTCGAAGTAATGGGTAACAAAATTTAGTTTATATTTTTGCATGACCTGGTTTATGGCACGATGGTATATCTGTGGCGAATTTTTAAATCCGTAAGGAAGTCTACAAAATTCGTACTGACTCTCTAACGTCACGAAAGCTAGTAGATTACGTGAGTTAGGTTCTATTTCCACTTGCCAATATGCGGATGCTATATCTACAGAAGAGTAGTATTTGGCTTTCAACAATTTGTCAAGAATGGTTTCTATTAAAGGTAAAGGATGTACGTCTGGAGCGATGATTTCATTAAGTTTTCTGTAATCAATACAGAAACGTTTCGTTTGGTCACGTTTGGTAACAAGCGTTATGGGACTGGCATAAGGTGAAACTGACGGGGCAATGATTCCATATTGGAGCATTTGCTTTATTTGGGTTTGTATTTCTTGTTGGTCGTGTAGTGGCACTCTATATGGGCGTAATGCTATTATTTTATCTGTGGTGGTATTGATTTTTACCGGTGGTATGTTCAATTTGGGCACTTTGTATTTATTAGTAGAGAACACTTGTGAGAATTCATATAGAATTCGGTGGAGTTCGTGTGGACAATGTTCTAACTGAGGTGCCGCATTAGAAGGTATAGAAATCTCGATATCATAGGTAGGAGATATAGTGGGTGAACATATAATTGGGGTAGAGTCCGCCACGTGTAAACAGGACTGGTTCGAGGGGAAAGTGGTAAACATATCAGTTTCCCTCGGTTGAGTGGGACATAAATCCTATTTGCACTTGGTGAACTTATAGACATTCGTTGGGAGAGCATCATTATTTTGATAAATTTGGAGATTATTAAAATCTATAATTAATTTAAATATTTTAAGGGTATTAATAGATAAAATACCAAAAGGTAGTGAAGCTTCTACTATAAAAAAATTTTAGTTTTTGGGTGAGGTTACCGATTTTAAGTTTTAAAAAAATATATCCAAGGGTATTTACATTGTGGGCTATTGCATTTATAGTTAAACTGTACTGATGGATAATAATTTTATATGATAATCTATTTTCTAGGGTTCGTAAAATATCTAAGTTAAGTAGGTTTATAGATGCTCCCGTGTCTATTAAAAAGGGCAAATTTACATTTGGTGACAATTCAGTCCATATTATTAGCTGTTCAACGAAAATAAGTTTCAGGTTTTCCTACCGTTGAGCTGCTCGCGGGGCTTGCAGAGTCGTCTTGGCTTGCAGCTTGGACTTGGGGAACATGGTTCGGAGATTGGACCTTGGGCTGGGTGTGGGTACCACGTTTTGGTACAGTGGTTGTGCGTGGTCTGGCGCTGTAGACTGGGCGTGTTCGGTCCCGTGGGAACCGTTGTTCACACTGGGAGTGCCAGTGCATGGCATTGCAATACTTGCAAGGCGAGGGGGGAGGTGTAACTTGGTACGTTAAACGTGATGGCCGCTGGTTGTTGTTCCGCGGTGGTGGGTTGTGGTAGGTTGGGTGTGGAGCCTTGTCTACTTGGCGCTGGTTCACTGCACTGGTGGCACACTGAGTTATTCTTGACACTAGGTCGAACCATTCCTTAATGGTGTTTAGCTGCACAGTTGCGATTAATCGCTGGTCTGCGACGGGCAGTCCGTCGGTCAGAGACTCAATTAAAATGTCGGCGGGTAGGTCGAGTTTCATACCCATAACCGTTTTATTTTGGTAGTAGTCTTCTAGGGGCATTTGGGGTGTCAATTTGATTGCCAAAAAGCGTGCAAACGACGCTTCTGTCGTTGCTGGGAATAAGTCTATTAGTCTCTGGCGGGCTTCAATATAAAATAACCTATCTAACCGTAGGCTTCGGAAATATTGGAGGGGCTTACCTTGCAAGTAGCAGGGTAACTTGCGTAGGCGATCCGTGTAGGTCAGTTCAGTTCGGTCTGCTTGGGCATCGAAGTTGTCGAAAAAGCTCTGGGCTTCAAAGGAACCATCGTATGGACTCACGTCTATCTCCCTAGGAGATCGGGCGACAAGCAGTTTACTCAGGGCATCGGCGATCTGTGTCAACGGGTCTGCGGAGTTATCTTGGGGCGGCGATGTTTCCTCCTCTTCAAATGTCGTCTCTTGTTTGGGGATAGTTTGTTCGGCTGTATCGTTGGACGGGTTGGTTTGCTCCTCCATCTTGCTCTTTCTCTTTTTCCTATCTAGACAGTCTTTTTACCTTTTTTGCTATGACGTCCTTCGTTTGGGTTATCCTGTCGACTCACTGTAATAATATGTTGAAGTTCTGGTTGACTCTTGTAGTACCTCGTCGACTCTCTGTAACAAGGTGATGCAACCGAGGGTCAAACCTGTAGTAACCGCGAGGGACAGTCAGGGCGTGTAGAGTTTTCCAGTACCTCTCTGCACCTTGTAGGATCTTTAACAGTTCTCACAGGGTACAGGCAGTCGTGGTCGAGGCAGAGTGGAAAAGCTTGGGAATGTCCACACACACAAAAAACGAAGCGACACAGTTGTAGAAGGAAAGTTCCTTGAATAGATAAAAAGGCGAGCCAAGAGCAAGATGGAGCTAGAGTAGATTTCTTACTGTTTTACATGGTCGATGAGTTGGTCCTTGGAGACGATAAGGGGTGACGCTGACCGAACGACTCACTGGAAGACTGACTGCCTGTCGCTAACCAGGCCTTTTATACTACCTCTCCGACAAAGAGAATTGCATCACGGCACGTGTCGCTGTTACTCGAGACTGGCGCCTATCTGTCGGCTACCACTTTATTTTTAGAAGTTACTTTGTGATTCAATCTTGCTCTTAACTCAGCTTTTAATCTATTATATAGTTTTATTTATTCATCCTCAGTACATTACATATGGTGATGCAAGGACACATGTCAATTATGCGTATAATTATTTATAGATGTATTTCTATATACAACATAACAATCTTGTTATAAGTGTTATGTATAGGGTTGTTGGTTTAAATTATCATATCTATGTATTCTTTAAATAGGGTTTCACTTGTTTCCAAAGCATTCGATCTCACTATTTGATAATATGTTTCTTTAAGATTTTTTAATAATTCTGTCATATTTGCATGATAAAGTTTCAATCTACGTATATTTTTCTGTTGACAAATTTCGTCAAACTGACTCGCATACGCATTGAATTCTTCAATATAAATTTTTAAGATAAGCATGTCTGCATTCGCCTTTTTAGACATGATTTAGATTCACCAACAATCTCTCACTTTTTTTTTTTTGCCGACACAAGATAATTCAATTTTTACTTACCAAATTATCTGTAGATCCGGCTCGAGGGACCAAAAAGATGTTCGAATTGTAGATTTAGATTTGAGTATTTTTTTAGATTTGAGTTAATGAATGATTGAATAAAGTTTGCAAAGAATAGAATAGGTTTTAGTTAATGAATGAATGAATAAAACTTTGCAAAGAATAGAGTAGGTTTTATTACCACAAATTCGATTACAATAATAATAATAATGGTAGGAGATTAAAAATGTCAACAAAACCAACAGTGCCAAGCAACAAATAAATCACAGTTTCTTGAAAAAAGATACTTCGGCCAGTATAAATCTTTTTATTACCTCGACGTTTCGACAAAAATCTTTTGTCCTCGTCAGGAGAAAACAAAAATTAAACATATAGCAAGGCGTTACATTTTTCAAGAAATATGAATGCCGGCCAGGCAGCCTCTATCTTCACGATAAATAAATCACAGATTAAAATAAAATAAATAAATCAATGAAACAAAATGAATTAAAAAATGCAAATAAATGAATTATTGAATATTTACAATTGACTCCAACACCATAGATTCGTTTATTTTGTTCATTTTTCGGTAGCTATTATAGGACTATATTCATCGGTATGTTGGTCGATTGTCTATGGAGTCTTTTGACAATGACCTCAGTGAAGCCCATTGAGACCAGATCAGTTACGACGTCCTCTTCTTTGAAGGCTGTTGTTATCCCCTTCAATACCACTTTCAGTGGCTTTTCCTCCTGTAGTCTGTAGGAATATCCTCCATTATTTTTCTGTACATACTCCCTGATTTTTTTGAAGTCGCCTATGTTTTTCGATTTAATTATGTGCTTTTTGCCAGAAATCGTGACTTGGAATGGTTCCTTGCACAAGTCTTTTAGTTCTTGGCAAAGAAGCTTCCAATCTGCTACATTTTCTGCAATAACAGGAGGAATTCTCGGTTTTTTCACGTTAGTGACTGTGGTCCATGGGCCATCGTTGTCGTTATTTTCTTCATCGTCTTGCGGTGGGTGAGCTGCGTTCATTTGTTGAGAAATTCCAGTGGCGGGACTTTGTTCGTCGATGTCCATTCTGGGCGTCTTCAGATTACGCTCGCTCCTAGTTGGCGATCTTGAGACATCCGATTGGGAGCCGCGAGTTCTCTTCTTTGATTGAACCGTTTCCTCAAGTTTATACTCGATTCCACATTTGTCTAGGATCTTCGTTATTAAGGAGGCTTCGATTATGCATAGTTTCTCGCCTGTTGGTCCGATCGTCGATTTAATTACAATCGGTGGCATATTATTTTTTTTTGATGCCTTCTCTCTCTCCAACAACCACTACGATTTAATGCGATTTACTACGATTTAATGCGATTTGATTTTTTACTAACATACATTGTTTATTTATTTCATCTCAATTTGCAGGTGTTACATTCGAGCACAGCTCGCGAGTCACCTTGTCCAGATTATTTACACATGGCGAGTTGTAATGCTGGAGTGGCCCCCGGAACCTTACAGGAGGGCAGGTAACATACATCATTTCAAAATCCAAATATATACATGCAAAGTCGTCCGGTCATCTGGTCAAAATATAAATATATTAATCTATGAAAAACAACTTATAAAAATGCTAACACTATCATATTTGGGATTTTTGTACAAATATATAAGGTATGATCATTAAGTTCCCGGACTAAATTATAAAAAAAAACCTGAAAGAGTTTAAATAAAATTGTCTGTTTTATAAAAAATAATTAGCCACATGCTCTTTTTATTGTTTGATAAATTTCTATTTAAAATAAATGTAGCTTTACCTGCTTGGCGAATTTTGCGATGGGATTTTATTTTAAGCAATGAGCATGTTTAAAATTTTGTTTCAAATTGGGTAAATCAGTTTCTGAAAGTTAGCTAATGATTCAAAAAGCGTTCAGAGAAGAGGCTATAAAAAAACAACGGCCTTTGTGTGTGAATGGTTTTAAAATTTAAAAAAAGTGTGAGTCAGTATTTGATGAGCCAAGATGCGGGAGAACACAGACTGCCCACACAGCTGAAAAGGTTGAAAAGATAACAGTTTGAATCATGATAAATCGACGGATAACAATCAGAGAGCTTTCCAAAGAGACAAACATAACATGTGGACTATGCCAGGCATAATCAATGCCTTATATTATTTCAAATCATTTTGTCCGGATTTGTTCTTTTTCTTTAAAATATTTATATAATATAATGGTTTTATCATATTATATATGTTGATTTTTCTAGAAACAATATTTTACTAGAAATATGATATATTCAATCAAATTGAAGCAACAAAAGACAGTGCAATGGTTTCCAGCTCACGTTGGAATTCCTGGTAATGAGCTGGCAGACTCTCTGGCAAAGGCTGGAGCTCTTGGCCTACCTGAAGCAAGAGAATCTACCACCCAACTAGACGAAAGAGACCTCCTCTGTACCATCAAAACCCAATCCCTGCAGGAATGGAAATCTGATGCTGCACATGACTGGTACAGAGCAGGAGGGATAAGCACTGGTTCTGTCCTCCCAAGAGAACAACAGTCTTTGATTTCCAGACTTAAGTCTGGTCATCTACGGACAATGACTTTCCAGAATGGCTGCAGGGTTTTCCCAATATGTACTAAGTGCAATTCTCAGCCTGCAACCCCAAGACATATTATTGACTGTATTGACTCATTCATTGATGAGCTCTACTCTTTCCCGGCAGACACCATAAAAAATCTCAAGCTTTACAAGCTTGCTACCTTAGTGTGATTTGAGTGGAGATAAGAAAGAAGAAGAAGAAGCAACAAAATTAATATATTGAAATATATAAATTAAACATCTATACTGGCATTAAAAGTAAGGAATACAAAATTTGATAAAACACAATTTAGATTATAGATTATAACTCAAGAAATTAAAACCTAATCCTTATAATTTAATAGTGTGTGATGTTTCGGCAACAGCATTGTCACCATCTGTTGATGCTGACAATGCTGTTGCTGAAACATCACATACTATTAAATTATTTAGATTAGGTCTTACTTTCTTGTATGAATACACAATTTGAATGAGGTGAGTATATAAATGTAACAAATATACTGATAAATTTCTAATTAATATTTTGATATAAATTTTTTTTATTCAAATATAATTCCATTAGGGTTCATTCGCTTCAGTCAATATATATACCCAAGGAATTGAATATTTATCAAGGATAAATACTTACCAAAATCAGATCTTTGTTTTATCATTGCGGTAGAAAAGCGTTTTTGATGAAAAAGTAATATACGCTATGAAAATTTACATTTATAATAACAGATTGCTCATCAGAACATTAAGTTTAAATTTTGCTCAATCAGGGAAGAAATCAGGTATTTATACTTCATAAATATCTCTTTATTTATGCTTCATAATATCTAACATAAAATATTGTCTTGTTATTGCTTTCTCAAATCAAAAGGGTTCTGTTTTGAAATATGCATACAATTTTGCCTCCTTCTGAAATGTTCAAGCTGGTAAGATATGTAATAATTATCAAAACCACAAAGTTTTTTTTTCATTTTTTAAAAATTAAATATAAAGATAATTAAAAACTTAGTTTACAGTATATTTGCGTGTGTACCACTATATATCTTCATGATATTTGCTAATATATATATATTATAATAAAGATTTGTACACAACTTTTGTACATTATGTAAATAATCCTTTGTTTTCCTTATTCTACTCGCCTTAAGCCAGGCGGTACTTTTATCAAATTATGCTTTTTTATATATTCCTCAGCTCAAATAAAGAAATCAATGATCAAAACTCTTTTATTATTTCCAAGACTGCAAAGAACAATTACATAATGATACTCATGGATACCAAATAGCAAGCAACACCTAATAATTCCGTATATTTCAAAATAATCAGCGGAAAATCTTTATTATATATATATGCATATTAAATTATTCATTATCAAATAAGTTTATTCCCATCTGGAATGGGATAGAGAAGTAGGTGATGAAGAGACCCAGAGAAGAGAGAATAAAACTGACGTCCAGGTCATACAATCCACCACAGGTCAGTAGGTTGTTCTCAGCTTGAAGACCGAGGAACATCAGTCTGAAGATGTCACTGGGACTGATGTCAGGTGAGGTGACTTGGTCCAGAGCCGCGTTGGTGACTTCAATGTATTCTTTGTTGACTTGACTGGCGGAGTAGGCAACAGACACAAAGATAAAGCAGTGATGAAATATCCAAAAACTCCAGGTCAAATTATTCAGAGTTCCTTAAAAAAATCCACGCCATGATAACATTTGAAATATAATTACCATTAATCTCAATAATAAAATTAATATTGGTATTGAATATAATTTATTTAATTTTCTCATTATATGCGTGTAGAATATAAATTTATCAATCAATTTATTTGTGTTTGAACTAGGTAAATATATTTTCAATTTTACTAATTCTTTTCTTAATATAAAGCAGATATAATTGAATTTTAACAAATAAATACAAATAAAAATTTCTAAAATACACATCAAAATAATCTCATCTAAATGCCACGTTTTGTTTGGAAACTCTATGTAAATTATATGAATAAAACTATAATATATGGGGAAGCATAAATAGAATATATTAAGAAAAGCTACATATAGATATAAACTTGTTTTGTAGCTTATAATATAATTGGTTTTATTTAAAAATAAGACATTAGGTTGAATAATCAGAGTGTTAATAAGGTAAAGGTAAACTAGAATAAAAGCATCAATAATTGCATATATATTTGCGAATAATACAAATAATATTTTTCTTGGCTTAGTAATAATTGTTTCATTCACGTTTCTATTTGAAATTAATAAGGTAGAATAGATAGATTTATTTAAAATAAAGAAATAAGATATAGGAATTAGTAAAATACAATTAGAAAATTTTGAACATTTTACTTTTACACTACCCTGAATCATCACAACGCTACTGTATTTGTTTAGGCTGAACTATGGATTACTAGAATAATTCAAGTATCAAATTCATTAAGAATTCTATGTTGTTTTGTTGTCTTGACTACTATATTTTATACATTTTAAAAATGCAGAACCTGCAATTTATGTTTTGAAAAATGGGAATTAAATTTTGATGTATATTTCCAAATATTCTCATTCAATATTGATGTTTAAATGAATATAAATGTGCTATATTACCTTTCTTATGTATATTTCCCGAGTAAATAATTTATTACTTGTTAAAGATATTATAACATACATTAGAGCTCTAAAAGCGGTCTGTTGGTTAAATTGGCGAAACCACTGCGAGGGTTTACTGAGGGTTTGTCAAACAGACACCATCAAGGGTCACAACTTGATACCTTAATATGATTGAGTCGAGATAAGAAATAAGAAGACCAATGTTGAGCCAAGCCCTCCCAGATGCAGTAGAAAATTTATTTGAATGTTTATTTATTCTTGATGATTATATTTCTTTTATGTGGATAGCAAATTATTAACTTGTAAACAATAAGTTTTGTTTTACACCACATTACAAAAATTTATACAAAAATTAGAGTATTTTGATATAAAAATATTTAAATAAATATAATTTTTCATTGTGGTTCATACTTGCTTCAGTCAATATATATACCCAAGGAATTGAAGTGTATCAAAAATTAAGACTTAACAAAATCAGATCAAAGTTTTTATCATTGCAGTGTAAAAGAGTTTTAATTAAAAAGAACCATATGCGCTATAAAGTTCACATTTTCAATAACAAATGGAATGCCAATGCAAAATGTTTAGGCTCTATACAGACCAGCGAAGAAGTAATATTTATAATTTATAAATATTTTTATGGTTTATTAAATATTTAACATGAAAATTCAGTATTGTTACTGCTTCAAAATCAAAATGGTTCTATTTCAAACTCTGCATACAATCTTGCAGCCTTCTGAAGCGTGGACAAGATGATTAGATATGTATTGATGATCAAAAGCACAAAAGGTTGGTCAATTGCTCAAATTATGTACCAAGATAATTAAATTTAATTACTGATATTTATATTTGCCCCATCATTCTCACTCACTAGTTTTGTGAGTATATTTTTAGTTATTAAATTATTCAATCAAATAGGTTCATTCCCATCTGGAATGGGATAGAGAAGTAGGTGATGAAGAGACCCAGAGAAGAGAGAATAAAACTGACGTCCAGGTCATACACTCCACCACAGGTCAGTAGGTTGTTCTCAGCTTGAAGTCTGAGGAACATCAGTCTGAAGATGTCACTGGGACTGATGTCAGGTGAGGTGACTTGGTCCAGAGCCATACTGGTGACTTCAATGTATTCTTTGTTGACTTGACTGGCCATGAAAGCAACAGATACATAAATGAAACTACTGTGGAATATCCAAGATAACCAGATCAAATAAGTTGAAGTTCCGCTAACCATTCCACTCAATGATAACATATCAATTATAACCAGCATCAATTTTATTAAAATTATGAAAATTGGAAATGAATATTGATCATTTAATTTCTTCATTATTCTTGCGAGAAAATCAATTTTTCCAATTAATAAATCAGATTTTAAAATAGGCAAACATTTTCTTAATTCTACCATTTCTTTTCTAAGATAAAAACAGATGTAATAAAACTTCAAAAAACTTATCCAAATCAAAAGGTCGGTAAGAATCATTAATGTCATATACATATACAATTTAAAATTTTGAATTTTTGTTGGAGTTATAATAGTAGACACATAAACAAATGGAAAATAGAAATAAATTATATTAATAAGTATCATAGTGAGACTTAGTCTAGTTTTTAAATACTGATTATATTTGTTTCGATTTACCAATATATATGTAATATGGTTAATTGAAGTTTTTATAGTGTAAAAGTAGACTAGAACAAAATAATTAATGATAGAAAATAGGTTTGAAAATATTGCAGCGAATATTTTTCTTGATAAATTTATTTCATTAAAGTCCAAATAGAAAAAAGTACAAATATTTATAATATATAAATAACTTATGAATATTATGATAAATATAAAGGAAAGTTTATAACATCTTACTCTATCCTTCTCCATAACAAATTCATCAGTCATTCCTTCTCAAACTGTAGAAATAGTTGATTAATCGTAAAAATAAATTATTTTTATTAAAGGAATTTGTTGTGTTTTCAGTTACCATGGAACCATATTTTTCTAATACATTTTAATATTTCTGAAAGCCTAAATAAATACATCACATTCATATAAAATAAATATTTATTTCAATCGTTGATAAGTGTAAACAGAAATTAAGTTTCTTGGTTGATAATCAAAATGACAATGAAATTTTTTTGTTTATTCAAAGTATTGTCTTTAGATAGCTACACATATTTGCAATATTTCTGGAAATACAAGTATACCACAGCGATAAAAAACGTGTCTTTAGACTGATATCATTTATCCAACCAATTTTGCATAATTTTGAAATTGTTTGAGTTTTGACTAGCCAAAATGTGTCATCGCGATATAAACAAGTAATACTATGAATGAGTCAAGTCTTGTCTTCTTCTTCTTCTTTCTTATCTCCACTTAATCACACTAAGGTATCAAGCTTGTGAATATGGAAGGTTCTGTAGGAGATTCTATTTCAGTGTTTTGATGATATATTGTAGGATCAACGTATGAATGTATGGAGCATTTGCTTTCAAGTAGAAAGGCAAAATTTCACGCAAATACAGTTTTTATTTAAAAAAGGCTTCAAATCTTCTCTGTTTGAAAGCATATTTCGTCACTTTGGAATGTGTTGGTATTTTGATTAAGAAATTATAATTTTTTTTCACAATTAGCATCTTTTTTATTATAAAAGCTAGATTCAAAGCGAAAATCCCTCTTCGATAGGATTAAATAATAAACATGGAAAATGTATAAATAGGACTGTAGTTTCTCGCTTGATCACCCGGAGCAGTCCAAATAATATCAAGACTTTGGGTAAAAGTCTTACTTGTTAAGAGGAGGTTTCTTCAATCTGACCTAGCGTATCTTAACATTTAGTGGCGTCCCCGGGTGGGCTGCGTGGGCTGGTCAAGTAGAGAAGACGGGAAGACCTGTAGGCGCTGTCTCCCGAGGAACAGAAGGCGGGAAGACCTGTAGGCGCTGTCTCCCGAGGAACAGAAGGCGGGAAGACCTGTAGGCGCTGTCTCCCGAGGAACAGAAGGCGGAAAGACCTGTAGGCGCTGTCTCCCGAGTAACAGGTGACGGGAAGACCTGGTAGCGCTGTCTCCCAAGCTAAAGAAGCTCAAGGGAAGAGAAGCTAAAGAAGCTCAAAGGCAAAGAAGCTAAGGAAGCTCAAAGGCAAAGAAGCTAAGGAAGCTCAAAGGCAAAGAAGCTCAAGGCAAAGAAGCTAAAGAAGCTCAAGGGAAAGGAAGCTAAAGAAGCTCAAAGGCAAAGAAGCTAAAGAAACTCAAAGGCAAAGAAGCTAAAGAAGCTCAAGGCAAAGAAGCTAAAGAAGCTCAAAGGCAAAGAAGCTAAAGAAGCTCAAAGGCAAAGAAGCTAAAGAAGCTCAAAGGCAAAGAAGCTAAAGAAGCTCAAAGGCAAAGAAGCTAAAGAAGCTCAAAGGCAAAGAAGCTAAGGAAGCTCAAGGCAAAGAAGCTAAAGAAGCTCAAAGGCAAAGAAGCTAAGGAAGCTCAAGGCAAAGAAGCTAAAGAAGCTCAAAGGCAAAGAAGCTAAAGAAGCTCAAAGGCAAAGAAGCTCAAGAAGCCCTTTGTTAAAGGTTTAAAGGAGCTCAAGAAGCCCTTTGTTAAAGGTTTAAAGGAGCTCAAGAAGCCCTTTGTTAGAGGTTTAAAGGAGCTCAAGAAGCCCTTTGTTAAAGGTTTAAAGGAGCTCAAGAAGCCCTTTGTTAAAGGTTTAAAGGAGCTCAAGAGGCCCTTTGTTAAAGGTTTAAAGGAGCTCAAGAAGCCCTTTGTTAAAGGTTTAAAGGAGCTCAAGAAGCCCTTTGTTAAAGGTTAAAAAGAGCTCAGTGAAGCTCAAGGTTTAAAGGAGCTCAAGAAGCCCTTTGTTAAAGGTTAAAAAGAGCTCGGTGAGGCTCAAGGTTTAAAGGAGCTCAAGAAGCCCTTTGTTAAAGGTTAAAAAGAGCTCAGTGAAGCTCAAGGTTTGAAGGAGCTCAAGAAGCCCTTTGTTAAAGGTTAAAAAGAGCTCGGTGAAGCTCAAGATTTAAAGGAGCTCAAAAAGCTCTTTGTTAAAGGTTAAAAAGAGCTCAGTGAGGCTCAAGGTTTAAAGGAGCTCGAGAAGCCCTTTGTTAAAGGTTCAAAGGAGCTCAAGAAGCCCTTTGTTAAAGGTTTAAAGGAGCTCAAAAAGCCCTTTGTTAAAGGTTAAAAAGAGCTCAGTGAAACTCAAGGTTTAAAGGAGCTCAAAGGCAAAGAGGTTGAAGAAGCTCAAGTAAGGTAAGAGGATACCTACAGGGTGAAAGGCTACCTACAAGGTAAAAGGATACCTACAGGGTGAAAGGATAACTACAAGGTGAGATGGAGGAAGTTAGCAGAAGGCGTAGAAAGGCGATAAGAGGCGTTTTTTACCGAGGTGGTAAATGATATGAATACAGAGTTAAGGGATCCTCTTATTGATAAAAGTGGCATATATGCCAAATTTGATAGATTAGAATCTCTCCATTTGGAGCTGGTGGCATTGAATGAACGATGCCAGGCAATTTTATTGGCCAAAGATGAGGCTACTGACGATGAAATTGATAAAGAATTTGAGGATTGTGAAGTCTACATCACGGAAAGATATTATTTGAAGGCTAGAATTCGCGTAATGCGTGAGCAGGATAGGGATGCTCAGGTCAAGACTTCTCAAATTCCACCAGGGGCGTCTAGTGCCTCTCCGAATTCAGAGACCGATAGTCAGAAAGTTATCAAACTTCAGACTATTTCTACGTCTCTATCGAAAAGCCCGGAAGAGTCCATGAAAAATGAAATTGAAGGCGTGGAAAAAGAGGATTCTGTAAAAACTGCTAGAGCTACGGATGTGAAGCCTGCTCTAGCTAAAGCTAGAATACTAAAGGAAGCTTGTTTGGCTCCCTCTATAATAGATATTGAATATGAGGACAAAAAAGGTGCTGTGAATGCTATTAAAGAAAAGGAGTTGAACGCAGCAGTTGAAGGCGGTGAAGGGAAGGAAACAGAAGCGGCAGTTAAATGCAATAAAGTGAAGGATTCTGAAACTGCAGTTGATAGCTATGTAGGTGTGAAGGAAGCTGAGGCTAAAGACAAAGCAAATGAAGCGGAAGCAAAACCTGATAAAGTGAATCCTAAGGGCGACGGAGTAAATGATTCTGAAGATGAGCCTAAGGGCGACGGAGTAAGGGATTCTAAAGATGAGTCTAAGGGCGACGGAGTAAAGGATTCTGAAGATGAGCCTAAGGGCGACGGAGTAAATGATGCTGAAGCAAGACCAACTGGAGATACAGAATCTAAAATAAAGAATAAGGGAGATCTACAAAAACTTAAGGGCAACCCAGGGGATTGGCTCTCAAGGTGGGGGCAATTTGGTAGAAATAATGCCAATGAAAAATATGAAGTGGCAAATTTAAAGGATAAGGAAGATTCTGAAGCGAAGCCTAAGGGCGACGGAGTAAAGGATTCTGAGACTGCAATTAAAGGTTATATACCGGTGAGCAATTCTAGAGCAGTAGCTGAGGGTACTGATTCAAAGGTGGAAGAAAACCCAGATGCAGAACAAGGTACTGAGTCAAGGATGGAGGAAGGGATTATTAATACAAAGAATTGGTTGAATGATGGGTTCATCGAAGGAGTTGATGAAATTCCACCTGAGGGAAAAGGATACTGGTTTCCTGATCGCCCTGTATTTGGGTGTGAGTCCGAAACGACGCCTATACGGCCAGTATGTGACGGCGCGTCCTGTCGAGGACGCAGCGGACTATCCTTGAGGCGATATTTAAAAAAGATACCCAATCTACTGAGGAGAATCCCGGAAATAGGGATAAAACTTCAGAAAAATAAGTACGGAGTTTTGGCAGACGTGAGGAGATGTTTCTGGGGTGATGGCCATCAGGGAAAATGATTTGGACTACCTCCGATTTCTTTGGAAGAGGAAGATGGACGCTTATGGGGCAACCTCCGGTGGTGTGTATGGAGAGGGTGCCGCAGTGTGCCGAGGAGAGGATGATTTTCCTGGATAAGAGCCTGGGCTCCCTGCAACGGTGTCCCACCTGCCTGGATCCCCCCATTACGGTGGAGCGGATTTTTTTCTTTTTACAAAAAAGAAAGGTGGGGTATGTTAAAAGTCGTGGCATAGAATATGTAAATATCTTTTTGAGTGTATGACTTGGAATGTAAATTTCTTTTAAATGAATTATTATTATGTCAAATATATTTTGAATGGATTATTATTATGTAAATTTCCCTTTTGTATATAACTGAGCCGTGTTGTTGAAATAGAGAGTTTCTTAGTAGAGCGAGAGCTTTACGTGTGTAGCCGCTGGTTTTTGTCTTCGTTATTTTCTTTCTCGCTTGATCACCCGAAGCAGTCCAAATAATATCAAGACTTTGGGTAAAAGTCTTACTTGTTAAGAGGAGGTTTCTTCAATCTGACCTAGCGTATCTTAACAAGAATATATTGATAAATTCTCTATGTGATTTCGAATACAAATTGTATTACTCAATCTAGGTCAATTATTTGCGAAAATAATTTTGAAATAGGTTATAATATTTACATTGTTCCATCAGTAATTTTAAGAAAATATATATTTATAAATGAAAAAACAATAGAAAAAAATAAAAGATAAGTGGGTCAGGTGTTGATATTAAAAATAAAGAAGGCATCTCCTGACCACGAGCACATGTGCTTTTTAGATGGCAGAGCGCCATCTAGTGGAGCAAAAATAAACTAAACGTTTATTTAGCTTTCGCCGTGATATATGGCCAACCCAATTTCTTGATAAATCAAGAAAAGCCATCCACGAACGCGTTTCGCGCAGTTGGCGTTCGTCAGCGTGGAGTAGGCTGTAACCACTGCGACCAAAAAGATTTTTGGTCTACTCCACGCTGACGAGTGCCAACAGCGCGAAACACGTTCGTGGATGGCTTTTCCTGATTTATCAAGAAATTGGGTTGGCCATATATCACGGAGCAAGCTAAATAAACGTTTAGTTTATTTTTGCTCCACTAGATGGCGCTCTGCCATCTAAAAAGCACATGTGCTCGTGGTCAGGAGATGCCTTCTTTATTTTAAATATTTATATATGTTATAATAAATATATTTAGATCTAGATTAATACCTTGTTTTCTGAATACATGAGTAGTCTGGTATAGTTATTTCAGTCATAGAAAGACTAATAAAAACAGTTTAAATCATTATTTGCTTTAATTGTTTTTTTTTTTAAATGAAATCTATAGGAAATAAATTCGAGAAAAGTACTACCTGACTCAAGGCGTTAAGTAAAAATAAAATAAAAGATTAAATATGTATTTACATAATTACCAAATATTTGAGCCGGCCAACAGGAAACAACAACAAATGGGTTTATATAGAGAAAACCATAACATCTGGCAGTCGACTTTACAGCATAGTTTATTCTAGGAAATGAAATTTGGAATTAAATTTTTTTATATAAAATATATATAACAGCACAATGTGTTAAAAATGAATATTGATTACAAGTGTCTTTAGCGCCCTCTATGTGTGAGAGAAACCAGGAGAAATCAGTTTATATTCTAATATATTTTGATTGATTCTCTTATGTGATTTTGAATACAAATTGTTTAACTCAATCTTGGTAGGTTAGTGGTGAAAATAATTTTGAAATATCTTATTCTATTTACATTGTCAATTTATAATTTTTAAAATATATATTCCTTTCTATATAATAATTCCTAGATATTTTTCTAATTTAAAAAGTTATATTAGTTATAAATTATACACTTTTTAAAAGGGGATTTAGTAGGAGTGCTATAATTTTTGTTCAAAATAATACATGTCTAAAATAGATAAGTCTTCTTCTTTCTTATCTCCACTCAATCACACTAAGGTATGAGGCTCGTAAAGCTTGAGACTTTTGATGTTGTCTGCCGGGGAAGAGTAGAGCTTATCAATGGATGAGTCAATACAGTCAATAATATGTGATAAGTATTATTATAAAAGGAAATATATTTGAAAACATAAAAATCAAATATAATAAATCAAGGGTATATTCATAGAAATGAAAAATCTAATTCTTGAAAATAATATATTGCATTTATTTATTTCAACACACAAAACGCGATATCCCGGCTAGGGATAATTGCGTCGATTTACTATATTGCATTAAATAGCTATTTATTCAAATAAGTCAATACCCATCTGGAAAGGGATAGAGAAGTAGGTGATGAAGAGACCCAGAGAAGAGAGAATAAAACTGACGTCCAGGTCATACACTCCACCACAGGTCAGTAGGTTGTTCTCAGCTTGAAGTCTGAGGAACATCAGTCTGAAGATGTCACTGGGACTGATGTCAGGTGAGGTGACTTGGTCCAGAGCCATACTAGTGACTTCAATGTATTCTTTGTTGACTTGGCTAGCTATGAAGGCAACAGATACAAAGATGAATCCAATGTAAAGAATCAAACAACAACATGACAGCAATCCCAAATGTTTGTTGATAAACCCACGCAGTAATAAAATATAAATAACAATGGTTATTAATTTTACCAATGGGGTAAAAATTGGTATTGAAAACAATCTATTAAGATTCTTAATTAAACCTGTATATAAAACAATTTTATCAATCAATATATTAACATCAAATTGTAATATATTTTCTTTTAATTCTAAAATTTCTTTTCTAAGAAAATAACAGAAATAATGAAAATGCAAGAAAATAATCCAAATTACACCTTCAAAAATAAGATATGAAATATTTTGTTCAAAGGACCATCCCTCATTTGAAATATTATTATCTAATTTTGAATTTCTGATAAAATCATATGACATATAAAATATAGGAATAAACAAATATAATATATTAATAATAATCATATATAACAAGAAAGGAAATTTCAATTTAATATTATATGATGATTCACATTGAATTTTAAAATTATTTTTAAATTGTAAAATCTTATTTTTCAAATTATAAAAGAAAATAAGTAATATTATATTAATCATTGTATAAAGGTTATCAAAAATTATAATACAAATTTTTCTAGATATTGATATTTTTTTATTTTTAAATTTTTTCTCTAAATTGATAATTGTAAGAAGAATACTTTTGTTCATTAAAAATAAACAAATAATAAAAATGAATAGAAATAGTTTTTTAGAGAATTTAAATCTACAAATCATTTTTTAAAAAATTACAATGCCTCCTACTTTGTGGTCTTCTGAATCAGGGGATCGAATAAATTCATCTTAATTTTGCAGATTGAACAAGTGTTGTTGTATAGTTGCCTTGGTGTTGTGTGTGTACCTACAATCCTCTTAGAGCAAATTATTTTTTTACTTACCTTTTTTTATGACAGATTGGCTTTTTTATTAAGGAATATATTAATTTTATTGATAATTATAATATACCTTATAATAATATTATAATATACTCTGTTTAATTAATTTATTTTGAATGTTTGGATTTGGCAGCACTGTAATTGTTGTTATGAATATATTCAAAAGTATATACACTGGTCCGCAAAATTAAAGGAACAACATATTTTTTTTATTTATCTCAAATTTTATTGAACATTTATCAATTAAATTTTATACACAAATTTATTATTCCATTATTGATTAGAATACCCGAAGAATTCTAACACGTATTTTATGCAAATTAGCCGGTCAAGCAATGATCTTCTTGCAGTCAGTGCATATATATCTTGGATATTGTTGTTAATATGGGGTGTGATCGCCTTCAACTGATAGACAGGCTCTACATCGGTGACCCATACTAAGAATTAGGGAGTTTATCAGCTCCTGTGAAATCACGCCCACTCTTGTGTTAAGGCTGTTTTTAGCTCATGAGTGTTTCTAGGAGGGGGTTGGAGGGATGAGATCCGCCGTCCTAGGTTGTCCCATACATGCTCAATAGGATTTAGGTCTGGGGATCGAGCTGGCCAATTCATCCGAGCAATTGCATGGTTTTGGAGAAAAGTGTCGACCACACCAGCCCTATGTGGACGGGCATTATCATCCATTAGAAGAAAGTTTTCTCCCATTTCCAATGCTTGAGGCATCACATATGCTGCCAAGATCTCGTCCCGATATCTCTGTCCAGTCAGGGTTCCTTGCCGAAAAATATGGAGTGCTGTGCGACCGCCCAAGAAGATTCCAGCACAGACCATAAAACCTTGGCTTCTGTAGGGATCCCTTTCAACCATATTTCGGGGATTATTTCTGGTTCCTACCTTTCTCCAGACAAAGGCACGACGAGAATCGCTGTTTAGAGATAATCTGGACTCATCAATGAACATTACACGTCTCCATTCATCTGGATTCCAGGCGACATGTTGTCTGCGCCAAAGTTCCCCTGCTCTCTTTTGAGGTGGTGTCAACGGCACACAAATTATGGGTCGTCGAGCATAGAGGCCCTTCATGTGAAGCCTTCTGCGTATTGTATCAGTTGAAATGGGAGAAAACTTTCTTCTAATGGATGATAATGCCCCTCCACATAGGGCTGATGTGGTCGACACTTTTATCCAAAACCATGCAATTGCTCGGATGAATTGGCCAGCTCGATCTCCAGACCTAAATCCCATTGAGCATGTATTGAACAATCTAGGACGACGGATATCATCCCACCAACCCCCTCCTAGAAACACTGATGAGCTAGAAACAGCCTTAACACAAGAGTGGGCGTTGATTCCACAGGAGCTGATAAACTCCCTAATTCTTAGTATGGGTCACTGATGTAGAGCCTGTCTATCAGTTAAAGGCGATCACACCCCATATTAACAACAATATCCAATATATTTATGCACTGACTGCAAGAAGATCATTGCTTGACCTGCTAATTTGCATAAAATACATGTTAGAATTCTTTGATTTCGGGTATTCTAATCAATAATGGAATAATAAATTTGCGTATAAAATTTCATTGATAAATGTTCAATAAAATTTGAGATAAATGAAAAAAATATGTTGTTCCTTTAATTTTGCGGACCAGTGTATATAGCATTAGAAAGATAATTAAAATTTGTTTCCTAATTTGGTAAAGCATATTTATATATTTAATTGAAGAGGAACATTACAATAATATAAATGATGCATTAGCGCGCTACACCTATTATCAAAATTTGAAACTATTAAAGACGCGTATGATTCTTTTTTTTTTTTAATATACAATTCCCATTAATTTTTCCATTGCAGTAAGGACAGTAGAAATTGTTTATAAAAAAAAGAATCATACATGGCTATAATAGTTTTGAATTTTGATAATATAAATATTGTAACCTTTTATTTTAACATGTTAAATTTTGATATCTATTTTTTGTATTTATATTTCAACAATAAAAATATTTAATATTTGATGCTATTTTGAGATGAAAACAGAGAGATTTTTAGAAAAAAATTCCAGGACAGTTTAAAATCTGGCGTTTTAAAAAATTTCACGAATTTAAGAAAATGTATTTTAGATGAAGTATAGTAAGTGAAAACAAAAAGAGTAAAAATGATGGAAAGGTGTTGATATTAAAAATAAAATTGGCATTTTCTGGCCGCTCACAAGATCATTTTAGATGGCAGAGCGCCATCTAGTGGAACAATAATCAACTAATTGTTTATTTAGCTTGTTCCAAAGATATTTGACCAACCCAATTTCTTGAAAAATCAAGAAACGTCATCCACATATGCGTTTCAGGCTGTTGGCCCTCGTCAGCGTGGTATAGACTGTACCTCTATGACCAAATATTTGGTCTTAGGGGCTTCTTGAGATATCAAGAAATGGGTATTTAAGGCCAAGTTTGTGTAAAAACTCTTTTCATGTGAAAAAAACTGTGGCTATTTTTTCTTCCATCACAAGTTAAGGGTTCTATTATGGTGATGCACAGTACCATTGTTATTATGCACAATTAAAGGTAGCGGGTCTCTTTTGGTACATGAATATATCATACTTCTGCAAATTTATGTTATCTATATGTTATGAATATTTGGTTTTGTTGTTGAAAAAGATAGAGAATTGAAGGTGCAGTCGGAAAGATAATTATTTACTTATCAAATAGTTTTTATTTTGAATTACTTAAAGCAAATTACATAGAAAATTATTTTTCACAGTAATATAGAATATATAAAATGAATCCTATATTCGTGAATTGAAAAATAGGTAGGTTAACTATACATATTTACAACAATATTCAAAGTGGTATTTTCTAAATCTATGGTAAAAAATGTAGAACAGTCAATAAATCTTTTTAAAAAATAAAATATTTGCATTTTAGATTATATAATATATACATACCTAAAAAGGCACTTTTCCCTTTAATTAGCATCAGTACGATTCACTGTTCATTACTGTAGTAAAATCTTTAAAAAATGTTGATAAAGAATGAACTAGAATATTAATTCTGTCATATTCAAACAAAAGGTCAACCTGTATACCATCGTTTTGGGGTTTGGCACTTATCAGTAATGGAGCGACTTCGATTTCATAACATCCTACAATAAGGGTTATATAATTGGTTAAATTTACCAAACAGGTATTTAAGCTGGTGGAATCGCAGTGGCCGAATTTTAGACTAGAACACAACATAAATTAAGATTAAAGCACTGTTTCTTTTACCCATAAAACAAACTATAGAAGCATAGGGTGCCACTCCCGTCAAAATAAACATACAAAACTGACGCCATCGATTGACCGTCGCCGCAACTAGCGGCCTCGGGTCGGTGACAAAGCCACAACACCAGCTTTGGCAAGTTTTTGACGGGAGTGGCGCCCTATGCTTCTATGGATTAATTTCCTCCTGGCAAATTTTCCATCTATAAAACAAACTTTTACTGTTTTTACCCTGATGAAAAATATTAAGAGGGCTTGACTCATTAGTGGTGAACCTTCTCAGTGGTTTCGCCAATTTAATCTACCAAATTGCTTTTTAGAGCTCTAATACTGTATGCGATGATTCTGCTTATATATGCTACACTGAAGGGTGGAATTTCAGAAATGGTATTTATGCAAATTATGGATATAAGCTTTTAGAACAATAGAATTACATGCCTCGTTAAAATCTCAGAGGGTATTAATATAATATATTTGATCCAATAATATAAGCTCTTTATATCATGAATAAATTTGGTATGGAATGCTCTGTATTTTACTATATATATGTAGAAAGAGGAGAATATGAATTTTAGCACAAAAAAGATTCACATCAAGGCGTAGAAAATTACTCAAATAGGTTGATACCCATCTGGAATGGGATAGAAAAGTAGGTGATGAAGAAACCCAAAGAAGAGAGAATAAAACTGACGTCCAGGTCATACACTCCACCACAGGTCAGTAGGTTGTTCTCAGCTTGAAATCTGAGAAACATCAGTCTGAAGATGTCATTGGGACTGATGAAAGTTGAGGTGACTTTGTCCAAAGCCATACTGGTGACTTCAATGTATTCTTTGTTGACTTGACTTGCTATAAAGGCAACTGATATGTAAATGTAAGCATTGTGAAATATCCAAGAACACCAAGATATAAAATCAACATTTTCAATATCTGATTCACCCATTAATAACATATCAACTATAATTAATATCAATTTTATCAATATAATAAAAATTGGTAATAAATACAGTTTATTTATCTCTCTCATTATTTTACTATATATGATTATTTTGTCTATTAATTCATTTATTTTGATTAAATGTATCTTTTTCTTAAATATTACAATTTCTTCTTTAAAATAATAACATATGTAATGAAAATTTACAAAAAATATCCATATTACATGATCAATTACAATGAATGAAATATCTTCTAATGTCCAATCATTATATAAATAATTTTCTTCAAATTTTGAATAATTAAAAATGTAATATACCATAACTTTTATAGGACAATATAAATAGATTATGTAAATTGTAGCCAAATACAGCCTAAATTTCGATTTAAATTATTTTTATAGAGTAATTTAAATTGAATTTCAAAATTATATTTTTGTTTTAAAATCTCTTTAGCATTATAATAAAAGTAAAATAAAGTAATTATATTAAATATATTATAAAAGTTTTCAAAAATCACTAATAACAATTTTGTTAATTTTGATATCGTTTTACCTTGGAAATGATTTTGAGAAATATCAAAAATATAATAAATAGCTTTTATTATAATTAATAAATATATTATAAAAACAATTATAAATATAATTTTTATGTATTTCAATTTGCAAAGCATCTTCAATGTGGAATAATCGGAGATACATTTCGTGACGTCGGCTAGACAACAGATCCGGGTGTCAGAAAACAAACAAACAAACCCCCTTCCCCACCGCCATCGGCGCCAGCCGGCGATAAAAAAAAAAAAAATTAGCGCATGGCGTGATCTGCTGTCCAGTTTGTGCGTGTGTGTTTTCTTCTGTCCTCTTAACATGTTTAAATAAAGTTAGTTTGAAGAAGAATTTTACCCTATTCTTTCCGCTATTTAGTGATTTGACTAAAATCCTTGTAACAGCCTAAAATCGAATCATCACTGCGAATTCTTCTACCGAATTCCTTATCATTGTTTTGTAAAACTTTTACCAGACTTTACATTCAGAATTACATCTACTTGTGTCTTTAGTCTTCTAACACAGAAGGTAGACACTGATATGACATACCATTTTTTATTGGAATTGTTTGTGAGAAATGTTGTTTTGGTTGTCTAGGTACCATGCGTTAAAAGCATTTACATTCATGGACAACACTTAAGGAAATTGTACCTTTTAACATGTATATCGGGATTCAGACAATAACTCTGAAATATATTACAGTGATCTTTATTGAAGACACACATATATACACTCATGGACAAAACTTAAGGAAGTTGTATCTTTCAGCATGTATATCGGAATTCAGACAATAACTCTGAAAGATATTACAGTAACCTTTATTGAAGACACACATATATAGACTCATGGACAACACTTAAGGAAGTTGTACCTTTTAACATGTATTTCGGAATTCAGACAATAACTCTGAAAGATATTACAGTGACCTTTATTGAAGACACACATATATACACTCATAGACAAAACTTAAGGAAGTTGTATCTTTCAGCATGTATATCGGAATTCAGACAATAACTCTGAAAGATATTACAGTGACCTTTATTGAAGACACACATATATACACTCATAGACAAAACTTAAGGAAGTTGTACCTTTTAGAATGTATATCGGAATTCAGACAATAACTCTGAAAGATATTATAGTGACCTTTATTGAAGACACACGAGATAACCAAAGTAAACAAAATTGCCTCTGTCTCTTTAAAAAAAAAGACAAATGGAGATATCAAAGAAATTCCACTTCCATAAGCTTTATCCATGAGTGTACTGCAAGCTACTTTAATATTTCACAACGTCATCTTATAAAATATATTAGTTTTGATTGATATATAACTAAAATAGGAAGTTCCTGTTCCCCTTCATGTTCAACACATCAATACATGGATGAAAAGAAGGATTAAACCATTATTTCATGCATTCCTTTTAAGCATTTCCATGTCAATCCCAAATTCAACCCCTATGTATTTTTGAATTTTTTTCTTGCTGAAAAAACTGCTCTTAGATATAAAAAACCAAAGACGCTAAATGGTTTCTGGAAGGTCGATAAAGATTGTTTAGATTCTATTGATTAAAATATTCTAAGACGAAGCCGTGCTTACTGTAAAGATCGATGCAGAACTGTTGCAAAACGTCAAGACTTACACATAAAAACAATAAGTTTTACAAATATTTGTAAATATTTTTTAATAAATCACTATAATCGTTTTCTCTTTATTTTGTTCCTAAATCATTTTATTAGGTACCGTTCAACAAGAGCAACCTAGTTTATGATAATGCAACAATGAATAATATGCGAAGGTTATTCACATATTAAACAAAATGTTAACGCGGGATTCAATCCCGGTTCATGACAGTCGGGAATCGAAGGGGTTTCCTACTCGTCCACCGACTCTTTGTTTTCTCTTTAAAATGGAACACCTCTCTCTCTCTATATATATGTCATAATATATACTCTTCCAGGAATAATAAAGCAAACCTACAGTCAACCCAGAGAGAGACGGGATGTAAAGTCCGGTCACTTGAGATACCAGCGACATTCCAAGGGGCGACTATTGGGGCCCGTTACTTGGAACCTCGGGACTTTTAAGACAGTTGGGGATTGTGTGCGACACGAACGGCCGCCCGGCTGTGTCGGGCCCGTCTCTCTCTCTCTCTGGTTGTCTGGGATTCCTCTTCCAAACTTGTGGTGTCCTTATTTCTCTTTCCCCACCTTATTATATTACCACATATATATACACACACAATACTCTATTAGGAACTTGCCCCATACAGATTCTCCCAATTGGGTAAGGTAATAATTATCTTGTGTTATTTACATAGGTAGTGAAATAGAAATTGAACTGGCTGGCCCTCTCTCTATAAACGAGAATTATTATATAATCTATAAATAATTAATTTTGTAGATGTTAGTAAGATCTTAATTTCTCTTCATTCTGTTTTAAAATCAGAAAGCGCGTAAGGACATAAATATCACCACAGATGCAGAGTTAGTTATATCAGTTTTTTTCTACATTATCTCGTCTGATCAATGTTGAAGTTTTATCTTTCGTCTGCCAGTAAACATTCTAACGATGGCGTCTGCTGTGTTAAGACCCAGCCAGTTTGTTCTTCTGGCTTTCTTTTTCTCCCTGCTTCAACAAGGTAAGTCTAAACCTTAGTTATAACCATTTATTCTATATAAAACTTTGTTTAGGGGGTCGGTGGAAGGATGGTCTAAAACCGTTGGTTTTCGATCGCTACGACCCGGTATACGCTACGGATTCGATTCCCGCATTGGGAACTTTTTTTTCTGATCAAAATTTTAAAAAATGCTCCAATGGCCCCCGACCCTTACAAAAATCCAACCCCACCAGCGAGTGCAAGTAACCAAACGGGGCTCTGACACATTTGAAGGTGAAAAGTCGAACTGCTTTTCACATGTGTAGACATGTGGTGCACTTACAATAAAAGCAGTCGCCAACTTCTACACACCATGTTTATCATGGCCTGTACCACGTGTACTAAGGATAAGTAAAAAAAAAACTTTGTTTGAAAGATTGCCATTTTTTAAAAAACCGTTGTGAGGCTGTGATTTAGTTTTTATATATATCTGTTTCTGTTTTTGTCAGCTTTCTCTACAATTTTCACCAGTCTAAAAACCCTGAAGTTTGAAAGATTTGTTTTTTGCTTATCCCTAGTACACATGGTACAAGCCATGATATTCATGATGGGTAGAAGAAGGCGACTGCTTTTACTGTAAGTGCACCACATGTCTACACATGTGAAAAGCAGTTCGACTTTGCACTTACAAATGTGCCAGAGCCCCGTTTGGTTACTTGCACTCGCTGGTGGGGTTGAACTTTTGCAAGAAGGGGGGCAATTGGAGCATTTTTTTTAAATATAAAAAAGTGTCCCAATGCGGGAATCGAACCCGGGTCGTAGCGGTCGAAAACCAACGGTTTAGACCATTTTTCCACCGACGCTCAGTTTGAAAGATTGTGATTATGGACCCATAAAAACTTCTCGTTTTATCATTTTTCTCGTAAAAATATATCCTCTTGACGAAAAGAGAGATTATTACAAACAAATCTCTCTCTCCCTGCTCTACTTGTATATATTATGAAATTTTAAAGGCATGATTTTTCGCATGGGTAAACATGTGGTGCACTTACAGTAATAGATGAGAGTTGGGTTGTTGATAAGGATTTCACAATCATTTTGTGTGTACAAATATAAAAACAATTCTTTTAAAATATATATATGTGGCAATATAATAAGGTGGGAAGAGAAATAATCACATCACAAGTTGGAGAAGGAACCCAGGCAACCAGCGAGAGACGGCAACAGCCGGCGACCGTTCGTGTCGCACACAATCCCCAACTGTCTTAAAAGTCCCAAGGTGTTAACTAACATGTGGTTGCCCCTTGGAATGTCGCTGGTGTCTTAAGTGACTGGTCCTTACCCTCCCGTCTCTCTCTGGGTTGTCTGTAGGCTTACTTTATTATTCCTGAAAGAGTATATATTATGACATATATATATTCTTCTTACTTCTTCAAATTGTGTGGGGGAGAAGAAAAAAAAAGTGCAGTTGACGTCTTCACCAACTTCACCAACTAATTTAAAGACGGCAACTGCATTTTTTTTTCTTCTTCCCCACACAATTTGAAGAAGCAAGAAGAATATATATATATTTTTAAAGAATTTTATAGTTGTATTTACAGTAAAAGCAGTCACCAACTACAGGATTACATAAAAATATATAAACGCCGTTATGATGCTAACCGATTTATATATACATTTAAATATTAGGATAAATTTTCCATATTTCATATTGCTTGATGTTGGATAAAAAAAAATTCATATTACAAATTTCCAAGAGAAGAGAGTCTAATATACTATTATATCAGATAAGATAAAATTATGAAACGGAAATATATTTATTAACGGGGCTGCTAACCAAAATGAATGATTTTTGAGCCCCGAAAAAAGAGGGCTTGTCCGGGATTTGAACCTGGGACCTCTCGCAACCAAAGCGAGAATCATACCCTAGACCAACGAGCCGCTAAAAGGTAATAGCCTACAGCACCCGGTGTTCCCAGGTAGTCACCCTCCCAAGTACTGCCCGACAATTGCTTAACTTCGGTGATCGGACGAGAATCGGTGTTTTCAATGTAGTATGGCCGTAGGCGAAAAAAACGCCCAACGTGGGGCTCGAACCCACGACCATGAGATTAAGAGTTTCATGCTCTAACCGACTGAGCTAACCGGGCATAAAAAAAATATGAAACTTCCTTCCCCTATGGGAGAATATTTTACACTTGCAGTAAAGACAGAATGAAACTGTTTTACAATAATAATATACATGTGTATATAGCTGAATTGTTTAACTTCTTTTATACAAGAAACGATGATCTTTTATACAGAATGCAAGTTACTGCTTTAAAAAAAATAGTAGAAACTATATAAAAATAAATATATTGCTTCAGGCAGAGATAGGTTCCAAGAAAGGTCGAGGTAATCTTATCTTTGCATGTTAAAAAACAACTCAATGTTTACTTCTTTGAGTTGGGGCTAGAAGACCTTACCGTAAAGGCCAATTAGCCCGGAATTCAAGAATTCACACTTCTTTGAGTTAGAATTTTTCTGTCTTACTGAAGGTACAAAACATTGAGAATAAAGTGAAAAATAGTACGAATGTGATATTCTACTGGGATAAGGTACATAAATTAAGAAAAAGGTATCTCCTTATCGTGCAAATTAAAGTTGCTGATGGCTTGCGCCATTCATTGGAATAAATATCAACTATTCTTGTTGATTTCTAATTATCCCAGAATTGGCCAAATACCCATTCTTGATTCTGGAATAACTAGAAATCAACGAGAATAGTTGATATTTATTCCGATAGATGGCGCAAGACATCAGCAACTTTCAGTTGCAGGATAAGGAGATGTCTTTTTCTCAATTGAGAATAAAGTTCGATTTTCCAGAAGACACGATTCAAAAGATAATTGTTATTCTGAACTCTCCTTGAGGTGATCTCACAATGGAAGTTGGAGTATTTAAGTTGTGTATTATTTGAGGGGTGAAAGGTCGTTTATTGAATGGAACGCTAAGAGTAGATTGTAATAAAATGTTTATTTATTTATTATAATTAGGTAAAATTGGTATAGAGGTTTTCTAAAAAATATATTTATAATTATATAAGGATTATAAAGGAAAAAGGAAAGGCTATAGGTCGAATAAACAATAAAATAATTCATGTTATCCTCTCGGTGCTCTTTACTGATGATCGCTCCAGAATATTTAAAGCAGACGGTTGGACATGCGAGATTTGCGGGACAAGAATGGAGCCGGGGCTACATCACCAAATACTCTCATGTATGGGGCTGAAAGACGAACGAGAAGTACTCCTCAGTGAAATAGGCCTTGAGGGACTCTCTTTGGAGTTTCTGTTGAATGAGGTGGTGAGAAACAGAGCTGGAGCGTTTGCGTTGTTCAAATTTTGGAAGACGGCTGAAGAGAAAAGGAAGCTATATACATAATCTAATTGATGTAAATAATTATATGTAAATAATCTTTGTCAAGATTAGAATGACGAATCCTGCATGGGACTTTGATCCCAGTAAAAGGCTTGTTGCTGCTGTTGTATATAGTCACAGTGCAGAAAATACTATACTATACCTACTACATATAGGTTTCTGTCTGTATTCTTAGTTCTCTTCTCTTCAATTACTCTGTAAATTGGCGAATCCTTTATAGGACGAGAGGCCCTCAATAAAGGCTTTTGTTGTTGTTTGTTGTAAAATAATTCATGTTAAAAGGCCATCTATCAATCAAGTTTATATATAAGGACTTACTTGGCTGGATCTGTAAAGTAAAAAAGTAATTTTTTTTCTCTTTACAGATCCAGGTACGTCCTTTTATATAAATAAAATAATTGTTTCAATCTTGTGGATTCAATTTGGGAATATCGCCAGAAAGATTCGTCACATTATTAAACCTAAACTTCCCAAATCTTTTTAATCTTTTGATATACAATAGAACCTCCCTTTAGCGAACACCTCTCTACAAAGGACAGTTTTCATTTACCAAATTACCATTTTTACTATTTAGTAACTCTCGGTAAGAAGACACTTCTCCCTAAAGGACACTTTGGCTCTGTAATTAGGTATTTTTTTACAGAGAGATTCTACTGTACCTAATTGTGAAAATGTGTTCTATGAAAGATAGTTTACAAAATTGTGCTGAGTAATTTCATTTTTTACATAAAGGTGGTGCTATCTTGTTGTTGTTGTCATGTCCAATGAAGGGCCTCAGATGTCTCCATGCATCTCTATCACAGCAGTAGCAATGTCCACTATCTTGGGTGTGTAAAGCTGCTGCTCTGGGTCTATGTCAATTTTCTGTTGTTGTCGTGTCCAATGAAGAGCCTTAGATGTCTCCATACATCTCTATCACAGCAGTAGCAATGTCCACTATCTAAAGATATGATCTAAAGCTATGTGATACAGTAAATAAAATAACATTAAGAGTATGTGTGCAGGAGAGTCCTGTGGAGGGAACTTTACTTCAAGAACGGGAACTATAAAGACTTCTAACTACCCAAATAACGATGATGAGTATTTATCTTGTGAATGGATGATCATAGGACCTAATCCTTCTAGCCGAATAACTCTTTCTTTAGCAAAAAACAGGCCTATAACATATTTACCTGACACCTACGTAAGTCCACTACTTTCTTTACACATAACCCCATCCTTGGCTATATGTCGGCTATTGTTTCCCCGCCATGACATGTTCAATTCCAAGATTCCTGAATTTTAATACTTTTAATATTTATTCTTCAATATTCTCAACATATATTCTTCAGCGAAATCATCAACTTATCAAACTTGAACTACAAGAAAGATTTTATAATAAATTATATTCAAATATTTACTCATATATGTAAAAATCATAAGGCTCCTCTCCCCGTTTAATTAAACGTCAAAAAACTAGACGACATCTATATTTTTAAGAACTATGAATACCGGCCAGGCAGCCTCTATCTTTACGATTGACGACATCTGTAGAACGAAGTTTGAAAATTTGACCGCAAATGTTTCTTTTGAACGAAAAATCGAAATTTATTTTAAGGAGAAATAACGATTATTTCTAACCTTAGGAATGAAGTATGAAAGGATGAATTGTGAAGAGTAATGATAAACGGAAAAATAAGTGTCCAGGGATGGGACGACATCTATTGACCGTCGCCACAAACTAGCGGTCTCAGGTCGGTGACAAAGCCACAACACCAGCTTTGACAAACTGATAAGTGTCCACCTAGAGACCATGGTTTCGGGCTAATGGCCCTCGTCAGTCTAAGGCAGACTTTATTCTATGAGATCCACACGGGATCTAATGGAATCTTCACAATCTACCAAAGAGGTGTTGCAAAGTGGCTGGACCAAATCTATGGCTAAAATATAGATGGAAATCTTGCCGGGAGGAAATTGATCCAAAAAAGCATAGGGTGCCTCTCCCGTCAAAATAAACGTCAAAAATAAACGCCATCTATTGACCGTCACCGCTAACAACATACGGTTGTAAACCAGCAACATGGTATATAGGTCTTAATTTTCAAAAAACTGGTGTTGGGAAACATTCTTAATCACCAGAGCATTTGTTATAAATGTATTTTTAACAGGAGAGGTGCCTTTTTTGTTACACACACATATAACTATATTTTGAAAATAGAGCAATCCAATAAATAAATATTTAATTAAAAAGGCATATATTGGATCAAAATATCATTTATTTTACCAATATTTCAGATGGCTGAACGCCAACCTTTATCAAGGTAACATATTATTGTGTGTTAACAACAAACTCAGCGCCACATAACGTCAATTCGTCAGTTCTATTGACGTAATGTGGCGCTGAGTTTGTTGTTGACACACATTAATATGTTACCTTGATAAAGGTTGGCGTTCAGCCAACTGAAATATTGGTAAAATAAATGATATTTTGATCCAATATATGCCTTTTTACTTAAATATAAATATATATACCTAGAGAGGTATCATTCCCTTTAATTGTACAACAGAACAATGGCACTGTACATAAACCTAGTAAAAAAAAACTTTACTAGCGATGATAAAGAATGATCCACAATTCCTAAACCAACACCTTAAACATCTGTTTGGTAAATTCAACCGATTTCATAACTTCTCTCCTAGGATGTTATGGAAACGAAGCCGTTCCTGTACTGATGAGGGACAAAGCTCAACCATGGTATATAGGTTGTATACGCATATGTGCGAATCCTTCTTTTCACAAATAAATCAAACTTCTGCTCTCCTTACTGCGATGAAAAAATATTGGGAAGGCTTGGCTCATCAGTGGTGAACCCTCCCTGCGGTTTCGTCAATTTTATCTACCAGACCGCTTCTTTAGAACTATAATACTGTATTGGATCATTCTGATTTCATATGCTACACTGAAGGGTAGAATTTTAGAAATGGTATTTAATCAAACTATGGACATCAGCTTTTAGGACAATAGAATTACCTTTAAATATTTGCATCGAGCAATTGCTCTTCCGCAAACAATAAGGGAAAGTTAGGCATAAATTAATACATAGCAATAATACGCCATCTATATATAACGAATGAAGACATTAAGACGTGAATGTTTCTTTTCATAAATAAATTAAACTTCTACCATCCTAACTGCGATGAGAAAAATATTGGGAAGGCTTGGCTCATCAGTGGTGAACCCTCCCAGCGGTTTCGCCAATTTTATCCACCAGACCGCTTCTTAGAACTATAATATTGTATTGGATATATGCTACATATAATGAATGAAGACATTAAGACGCGAATGTTTTTTTTTCCATAAATTAAACTTCTACTGTCCTTAATGCTATGAAAAAAAAAAATTGTATTAACATATATGTTGGTGTTTTTCAGATATGTTACAATTACGCAAGGTTGGATTGTATTGAGGAAAATGGAAAACTACTTGATTATTTCGAGTTATCTTGTGGAGTTTTCTCTGATATAGTTATTTCTTCTAATACCCATATTCAGAGAATTATTTTTACAAGTAATTCTTCAGCACGCGTGCGCAATACTAACGACAAATTTATTGCAAACTATACTATCAGTAACTATTTTACACGTAAGTAATTCTATATACAGTTACGAGCGTCATTCTTCATCTCTTAATCAGTCATCTCTGTCACCGTTTGCTTTTTTTTTGGAATGGCGCCCTCCTATTGGTTGGCTTCGATCACGCCACCTTTGCCCCCCCCCCCCACTCGCTTTTTCGTTTTTGTAACTATTGTGTTGGAGCGGGTCGCTCCCCTAAATAAATCCATATATTAGTTATTAACCAAATGGAATCCTCTCTTTCTTTTTCCCAGTAAGAGACGCCTACGGAAGCCAACAGTACATAGACAGATAAGCACACAGGCTATAGTTATTAACTAACATATGCATTTATATAATGCGCCAATTTATAATTGTAACAAATAGTATTTGAATCAAAATATTCAATCGGGTAAAACACGGGCGTTGCCCGGGTCATTCGTCTAGTACTATATATATATGAAAAAATAGTACAAATGTAACATTGTACTGGGATAAGGTGCATGAATTAAGAAAAAGGCATCTCCTTATCGTGCAACTGAATATATCGGAATAAATATCAACTATTCTCGTTGATTTTTAATTATTCCAGAATTGGCCAAATACCCATTCTTGATTAATCAAGAAAAGCTAACCACGGACGCGTTTCGGGCTGTTGGCCCTCATCAGCGTGGTGTAAGCTGTACCTCAACGACCAAAAAAATGGTCTTTAAGGCATCCAGAAAAATCATGAAACGGGTAGTTATATATATATATATATATTATATAATCTAAAAACTCAAATATTTCTATATTTAAAAATATATATATATATTTTATTTTATTCATTGATAATTTTACTTTGGTTATCATCGTTTTTAGAAAGACTTTCAGTTTTGTTGTAAATATGCGTAGTTAACATATCTATCCTTTTAAATCACTAATATAGGATTAACTTTATAAATTCTATATAATGTGAAAATAACTAAAGTGTAATATTTCCTCAAGTAATTGAAAATAAAAGCTACTTGACGGTAAATAATTATCTTTTTTTATCACGACTGCACCTTCAACCCTTTATCTTATCGATCCTTTGCCTTATCAACCCTTTATCTAACAACAACAACAAAATTATTCATAACATATATATATGTTCGTGGTGTATTTAGGTTGATTTAAAAGTAGAAATATATTTTAGGCTTCATTTATTCAAATGGCTTTTATTATATTACACCGTATTAGATGCAAGCTTAAGAATTACAAGTTACGATGTACTAGAGCGCCATCTGTTATCAAATTATAAAACTATTTTAGAGGCGTAATATTCTTTTTAAAATAAAATAATTAAAATGCAATATAACAGCGGTATGGTAGATTAAACTGGCGAAACCGCTGGGAGGGTTCACCACTGATGAGCCAGGCCCTCCCTTTATTTTTTCCATCGCAGTAAGGACAGTGGAAATTATTTTATTTTAAAAAGAATATTACGCCTCTAAAATAGTTTTATAATTTAATTACAAGTTAACAACAGCAGAATAATGATGATAAGTTATATATTACGATATATATATATCACAGAATCTGTGGATTTAAAATTATTATTATATTAATATATTATATATAACATTATGAAAAAAACGAAAGAAAAAAATAAAAGATAAAAAGGTCAGGTGTTGAAATCAATAATAAAAATGACATATCCTGACCAGGAGCACATGTGCTTTACAAAAGGCAGAGCGCCATTTAGTGTAATAGAAATCAACTAAACATTGATTTAGCCTGTTCCCTGATATTTGCCAACCCAATTTCTTGATAAATCAAGAAAAGTCATCCACGAACGCGTTTCGCGCTTTTGGCGCTCGTCAGCGTGGAGTAGGCTGTACCACTGCGACCAAAAATATTTTTTTGGTCCCAGTGGCTTCTTGAAAAACCAAGAAATGGGTATTTAAGGCCAAACTTGCGTAAATACGCTTAATATTTATATTAATAAAATATAAATATACGACAATGCTATATGAAAATTATAATCTATTGTAAAATTATAATTCCCTGATTAAATTACTCTGTAGGGTTAACCACCAGATGTCGTGGATTTTCCTACATAAACCTATTGTTATGATACATTAGTGCGCCATCTGTTATTAAAATTCGAAACTATTGTAGATTATAGAAATATTATGACATATATATATATTTACATATTGTTGCACCAAGTTGCAGCTTTGCAAGGTCGTCGACCTTGGTTTCTTCCTTCTTGGTGTTATACACCGAGCGGGTTTCCATACTTAAAGTAAATAAATAAAAGTAAATTACATTTTAAAGTTATTACGTTTATTTATTCGTGGTCTTCTTCGTAGGTCGTGATCCGCAGTCTTTGTCTAGGTCCTCTCTCGCTCTAATAACCAATCAAGATATATGTACAATAAAATATTACAAAAGGAATGAAACTATAAAAAGAAATGATGATAATCTAAATATTCTGTTTTAAATAAATATTAAATATCATAGAATATTTTGAATAAATGTAAGGCGTATTAAAATTGATGCAACAATACATGATATATAAATTACCATATATATATGGGGGGAAAAAACACTTCTTAGTTTTTTATTTGCATTTCATTCATAATTAATCTTCTTCTGTCTTATCTCCACTCAATCATATTATGGTATCAACTCTGTAGAGCTTGTTGAAGGTGTCTGCTGGGGAAGAGTAGAGCTCATCAATGGATGAGTCAATACAGTCAATAATGTGTTTTGGGGTTGCAGGTTGACACTTAGTACATAGTGGGGAAACCTTGCAACCATTCTGGAAAGTCATTGTCTGTAGATGACCAGACTTAAGTCTGGAAATCAAAGATTGTTGTTCTCTTGGGAGGACAGAATTGGTGCTTGTCTCTCCTGCTCTGTACCAGTCATGTGCAGCATTAGATTTCTAATCTAATCTAAGTATAATACATTTATATTATGGTATTCCTTCAGAGCAAGAAGTTCAGACACAAATACGTGAAAAAAACTATATTGTTAATTTATTATGATTGCAGTTCCTCCAACACCACGTCCATGTACCCATGATGAAATCTTCTGTCCTAACGGTCAATGTATCTCTCCACTGAATATCTGTGATGGAGTCAATGATTGTCAGGATCACTGGGATGAAGATTGCTGTAAGTTTATTTCTTTATTTTAACATCGAATTCTATAATGTTTATATGTTATTGTGAAGTAATACTTCATATTGTATCGTAGAAATCAAGTCTTGGAATATCTTAAGATATGAAAGTATTTATTGATGGCGACATAATACGACTAGTCGACAATTATCAAACAAGAACAACTATATACAGCTAGAGAATATTGAACAAGCAAACTAAGGACCATGTATAATGATTTCACAAATTCATAGTAATAATCTGTGTTCTTCTTCTTATTTCTTATCTCCACTCAATCATATTAGAGTATCAAGCTTGTAAAGCTTGACAACTATCATGACTGGGTGAAGTAAAATGCGTCTGCCTTTGTCATTAAGACTGGGAGCACTACTCAGTGGCAGGCCGACTTAGCCCCAAAAGAAATGGCCCCCTCTGACATGAGGAACAGATGCCATGTGCAGCCGCTCCTAACATGGAGTACAAACGCTGCTCATCCTGTATCTCTGGATTAGGAGCCCTTACAGGGTACTATCAGCCGGGCCAGCTGAGTCCAGGTTTTTTAGTGAGCTTGTTACTGCTCCCCCTCCTCCTTTTTCATCCGGGCTTGGGACCGGCAAAGGCGGAGTTAAATATATATAATATAAATAATCTGTGTTAAATGTTTTCATTGAATAATTACAGAAAAATCGAATCTTAAGGTAGGCAATATTATAATGAAAAAAAAAATTGCTTCCATGACCTCCCGAGTTTTTCAAAAAGTCCAATCTTACCAGTGAGTAGTGCTCCCAGTCTTAATGACAAAGGCAGGGCGCATTCTACTTCACCCAGTGTGGAGATAAGAAAGAAGAAGAGGCATTTTATTCAAAACGTTTTTAATTCGAGTTTTTGGATAATTCGATTTTTTTTTTATCTCTTGGGCTTAGAATTGTCCAAGTTCAACTGTATTAAAACGTTTAAAGAGGTATTTCTGTCTGTTTATTTTTATTTGAGTGTGTTTTTTTAAAGTTCGTAATGTGATGTGTTGTTGTTGTCTTGTCCAATGAAGAGCCTCAGATGTCTCCATACATCTCTATAACAGCAGCAGCAATGTCTACTATCTTGGGTGTGTAAAACTGCTGCTCTGGGTCTATTTCAATTTTCTGTAAGGCTGCGGCCATTTCTGGACATGAGAATATGTGGGTAGGTGTTAGTTCCACACCAGGACAGTTGTTGCATGCCCTATAGGTTCTTGTTCGTAATGTGATAATTTTGTGTTTTAGGGAGAGCACCATGGAACAAGACTGGAGTGTATGAATTCCTTTTTCGAGGACATTATTTCCTTGTTGAGCAAATCTCAGGATCACTTGAAGGAAATGACATGGCAAAGATTCTTACAATATTTCAGTTAGCTACTGAGAGCTTGAATACCTTCCCAACTGAAGAAACTTATATATTAAATACCTATACAAACATATTTGAATCAGAATTATCAACTGCATTTCTTCAAAACGACACGGATATAACTGAAGGTAATGGATTAGCTCTTAGTATAATCGCCTTGAAAGCCATATGCAGTGATCCCCAGAACTTTCATGGACTCAATCTCACTGCCCGTCTGACTTCTGTGAACTTCAATAAAGATGGACCTCTGGCATCAGTCGCTCTCTGTATTTCGGACCTGGACCTACCTGAGGACTACATCCACGGCCTGAAAGAGATTGCCAGGAAAAAAACCTCAAAATGCCTACGATATAGGTAGGATTTGTATTTATATAGCTTCTCTCTTCGATGTTCAATGAAAAATGCGAATTATAGATATATAGATTTTCTATTTTAATATTTAGGCGGTAATATATAAAACGGTTTGCCTTCAACAAGAGATATGATTTTAGAGTGGCAAAAACTGATGGAAAGATATAAATATCTTCTAGAGAACTGAATCCAAGTCCGAATAGATATTGTGGATCTTAGGGAACTTGGACAAAGTTAGAATTGATAATGTTGATATCCCCTAAGAAATTTGAGGCATTGTTAGAATAGATAACTTGAGTGACATATGGTAGACACTAAAGATGTTCCAGAAAGGAAAGCCACAGCACTCATCGCCCTGGTATGCGCCCACAGAAGAGGTCAGCTTATCCCAGATGGGGACATAACGGACCTGGCTGAAGAGCTGATAGCCCTGCAGGATTACAGTACTGGAGCATTCGGCGATGTCCACATCTCGGCTTTAGTTGGGCAGGTGGGGAAATTTGACTGTCTCTACCTTTTTTATTCATAGAACTTCAATAACCCCTACACCTCGGCTTTAGTTGGGCAGGTGGGGAAATTTGACTGTCCTCTACCTTTTTTATTCATACAACTTCAATAACCCCTACACCTCGGCTTTAGTTGGGCAGGTGGGGAAATTTGACTGTCTCTACCTTTTTTATTCATACAACTTCAATAACCCCTACACCTCGGCTTTAGTTGGGCAGGTGGGGAAATTTGACTGTCTCTACCTTTTTTATTCATACAACTTCAATAACCCCTACACCTCGGCTTTAGTTGGGCAGGTGGGGAAATTTGACTGTCTCTACCTTTTTTATTCATACAACTTCAATAACCCCTACACCTCGGCTTTAGTTGGGCAGGTGGGGAAATTTGACTGTCTCTACCTTTTTTATTCATACAACTTCAATAACCCCTACACCTCGGCTTTAGTTGGACAGGTGGGGAAATTTGACTGTCTCTACCTTTTTTATTCATACAACTTCAATAACCCCTACACCTCGGCTTTAGTTGGGCAGGTGGGGAAATTTGACTGTCTCTACCTTTTTTATTCATACAACTTCAATAACCCCTACACCTCGGCTTTAGTTGGGCAGGTGGGGAAATTTGACTGTCTCTACCTTTTTTATTCATACAACTTCAATAACCCCTACACCTCGGCTTTAGTTGGGCAGGTGGGGAAATTTGACTGTCTCTACCTTTTTTATTCATACAACTTCAATAACCCCTACACCTCGGCTTTAGTTGGACAGGTGGGGAAATTTAACTGTCTCTACCTTTTTTATTCATACAACTTCAATAACCCCTACACCTCGGCTTTAGTTGGGCAGGTGGGGAAATTTGACTGTCTCTACCTTTTTTATTCATACAACTTCAATAACCCCTACACCTCGGCTTTAGTTGGGCAGGTGGGGAAATTTGACTGTCTCTACCTTTTTTATTCATACAACTTCAATAACCCCTACACCTCGGCTTTAGTTGGACAGGTGGGGAAATTTGACTGTCTCTACCTTTTTTATTCATACAACTTCAATAACCCCTACACCTCGGCTTTAGTTGGACAGGTGGGGAAATTTGACTGTCTCTACCTTTTTTATTCATACAACTTCAATAACCCCTACACCTCGGCTTTAGTTGGGCAGGTGGGGAAATTTGACTGTCTCTACCTTTTTTATTCATACAACTTCAATAACCCCTACACCTCGGCTTTAGTTGGACAGGTGGGGAAATTTGACTGTCTCTACCTTTTTTATTCATACAACTTCAATAACCCCTACACCTCGGCTTTAGTTGGGCAGGTGGGGAAATTTGACTGTCTCTACCTTTTTTATTCATACAACTTCAATAACCCCTACACCTCGGCTTTAGTTGGACAGGTGGGGAAATTTGACTGTCTCTACCTTTTTTATTCATACAACTTCAATAACCCCTACACCTCGGCTTTAGTTGGGCAGGTGGGGAAATTTGACTGTCTCTACCTTTTTTATTCATACAACTTCAATAACCCCTGCACCTCGGCTTTAGTTGGGCAGGTGGGGAAATTTGACTGTCCTCTACCTTTTTTATTCATACAACTTCAATAACCCCTACACCTCGGCTTTAGTTGGGCAGGTGGGGAAATTTGACTGTCTCTACCTTTTTTATTCATACAACTTCAATAACCCCTACACCTCGGCTTTAGTTGGACAGGTGGGGAAATTTGACTGTCTCTACCTTTTTTATTCATACAACTTTAATAACCCCTACACCTCGGCTTTAGTTGGACAGGTGGGGAAATTTGACTGTCTCTACCTTTTTTATTCATACAACTTCAATAACCCCTACACCTCGGCTTTAGTTGGACAGGTGGGGAAATTTGACTGTCTCTACCTTTTTTATTCATACAACTTCAATAACCCCTACACCTCGGCTTTAGTTGGACAGGTGGGGAAATTTGACTGTCTCTACCTTTTTTATTCATACAACTTCAATAACCCCTACACCTCGGCTTTAGTTGGGCAGGTGGGGAAATTTGACTGTCTCTACCTTTTTTATTCATACAACTTCAATAACCCCTACACCTCGGCTTTAGTTGGGCAGGTGGGGAAATTTGACTGTCTCTACCTTTTTTATTCATACAACTTCAATAACCCCTACACCTCGGCTTTAGTTGGACAGGTGGGGAAATTTGACTGTCTCTACCTTTTTTATTCATACAACTTCAATAACCCCTACACCTCGGCTTTAGTTGGGCAGGTGGGGAAATTTGACTGTCTCTACCTTTTTTATTCATACAACTTCAATCCCCTACACCTCGGCTTTAGTTGGGCAGGTGGGGAAATTTGACTGTCTCTACCTTTTTTATTCATACAACTTCAATAACCCTACACCTCGGCTTTAGTTGGACAGGTGGGGAAATTTGACTGTCTCTACCTTTTTTATTCATAGAACTTCAATAACCCCTACACCTCGGCTTTAGTTGGGCAGGTGGGGAAATTTGACTGTCTCTACCTTTTTTATTCATACAACTTCAATAGCCCCTACACCTCGGCTTTAGTTGGACAGGTGGGGAAATTTGACTGTCTCTACCTTTTTTATTCATACAACTTCAATAACCCCTACACCTCGGCTTTAGTTGGGCAGGTGGGGAAATTTGACTGTCTCTACCTTTTTTATTCATACAACTTCAATCCCCTACACCTCGGCTTTAGTTGGGCAGGTGGGGAAATTTGACTGTCTCTACCTTTTTTATTCATACAACTTCAATAACCCCTACACCTCGGCTTTAGTTGGACAGGTGGGGAAATTTGACTGTCTCTACCTTTTTTATTCATAGAACTTCAATAACCCCTACACCTCGGCTTTAGTTGGGCAGGTGGGGAAATTTGACTGTCTCTACCTTTTTTATTCATACAACTTCAATAGCCCCTACACCTCGGCTTTAGTTGGACAGGTGGGGAAATTTGACTGTCTCTACCTTTTTTATTCATACAACTTCAATAACCCCTACACCTCGGCTTTAGTTGGGCAGGTGGGGAAATTTGACTGTCTCTACCTTTTTTATTCATACAACTTCAATAACCCCTACACCTCGGCTTTAGTTGGACAGGTGGGGAAATTTGACTGTCTCTACCTTTTTTATTCATACAACTTCAATAACCCCTACACCTCGGCTTTAGTTGGGCAGGTGGGGAAATTTGACTGTCTCTACCTTTTTTATTCATACAACTTCAATAACCCCTACACCTCGGCTTTAGTTGGACAGGTGGGGAAATTTGACTGTCTCTACCTTTTTTATTCATACAACTTCAATAACCCCTACACCTCGGCTTTAGTTGGACAGGTGGGGAAATTTGACTGTCTCTACCTTTTTTATTCATACAACTTCAATAACCCCTACACCTCGGCTTTAGTTGGACAGGTGGGGAATTTGACTGTCTCTACCTTTTTTATTCATACAACTTCAATAACCCCTACACCTCGGCTTTAGTTGGGCAGGTGGGGAAATTTGACTGTCTCTACCTTTTTTATTCATACAACTTCAATAACCCCTACACCTCGGCTTTAGTTGGACAGGTGGGGAAATTTGACTGTCTCTACCTTTTTTATTCATACAACTTCAATAACCCCTACACCTCGGCTTTAGTTGGGCAGGTGGGGAAATTTGACTGTCTCTACCTTTTTTATTCATACAACTTCAATAACCCCTACACCTCGGCTTTAGTTGGACAGGTGGGGAAATTTGACTGTCTCTACCTTTTTTATTCATACAACTTCAATAACCCCTACACCTCGGCTTTAGTTGGACAGGTGGGGAAATTTGACTGTCTCTACCTTTTTTATTCATACAACTTCAATAACCCCTACACCTCGGCTTTGGAAATCTCTCTACTATTCTTCTTCATATATCTTTAGAAATATTCACATCTCAGACTTGTGGTCATGTGGTATAACATGACACCTCTCTCTTTATACTTTTGAAATTCTTAATGTAAAATCCTTTCTTTGTCACATCTTTAAAAAAATGAATATTTAATAAGATTTTTTCATCTTCTGTTTCCAGGCACTACTCTCTCTGAGGTCAGACTTCCCCGTGAAATGGGAATTTTTCAAGTTGATAGAATATCTAAAGAGCCAAGAGAATATCAATGGCGCTTTTGGAAACCCAGATATTGAGACAACAACGTTGGTGTTGCCTGTACTAACTGGACGTAGTTATCCTGATCTCATGAACACATCTTGCCCTGCCGTGACCCCGCGTAAGTACAGTTACTAAACCATCACTAAACCCTTCCTAAACCATCACTAAACCATTACTAAACCATTTATATCATGATTTAAAATTTGCTATTTGTAATTCATATCTATATTAACAAAATAAGTGTTGTTGATTATTCCTCAAGTCGTTTAAACAATCTCCATTAGGTTCCATTGTTTCTTCTATTATAGTTCCGGAGGTTTCTCAGAGGTCTTTTTTTTGTAGGATTTGATTCAATTTAATAGATATTCAGGACTGACTGGTTGAGAATCGTATTTGGGACATTTCGGGAATGTTTCCCCATTAAATTAAATTCTCTCACAAAATAAGTGAAACAACTAGATTCTTTGAAACTATTTTTGACGTGTATGATTATTTTTAAAATAAAAAAATTCTTTAATTTTATTTTATAACTTTAAATAAAAAGGCATATATTGGATCAAAATATTATTTATTTTACCAATATTTCAGTTGGTTGAACGCCAAAGCCGAGGCCTTGATAAAGGTTGGCGTTCAGCCAACTGAAATATTGTTAAAATAAATGATATTTTGATCCAATATATGTCTTTTTAATTAAAGATTTATTTATGAAAAATGTTGATATTAATAACCAATATGATGTAGAAAAAGAGCTCGACTTAATTTTAACGACTCAAATATAATGTATAACTCTGTATCCATTCTCTTTGGCATGTTTATTATCATTTTATGTAATTAATTATACAATATGTAAATGAATAAATTTGCTTCTTTATAAACTATATGTCTATTGATGGTAAATGTTTGTAGTGTTGATGTGCAGTAACTCGTAGTCCTAAGTATGAGGCTAGAGCAATGTTACGGATCACCATCTCCATTTGGGTCAACATGGGCACAGATGTACCAACAGAGTATGAGATGCCTTCTACCCTTAATGCCACTTTCTTCGATTTCTTCAAAACCTTCCTCGTCGAGAAACACAGGTAAACTTATAAGTACATCTGCTAACTCCTGTCAAACCATTACATACCATTTTTATGTGGGCAATAGTAACTCAGAAATTATTTGAAAGAAGAAATATAAAAATCAGGTAAAAAGTTTTGCAATTTGCAAGCTTTTGAGCAAAATATACTGCTCTTCAACGGGCTTGAAGAGCAGTATACACCTATCCCCCGATTTACACGATACTTGTTTTACACGTTTTCGCTTTTACACGGTTTTCCAAATACGTTTTTTTTTTTTGTTTTTATCGCACTATACTAAATGCTACTGTGATTGAACACATGCGCAGTGTACACATCTCACGAGGAATCCCGATCTTATGTGCTGACTACATATTTTAACCTGTCAATGCATTTTTATTTTTATTTCTGTGTACACCTTTCCCCCGATTTACACGTTTTTCTCAGGAACGTATCTACCGTGTAAATCGGGGGATAGGTGTATTTTGCTCGGGAGCTTGCAAATTCAAAATTAGAAGATACTTTTTTACCTGATTTTAATTTTTTCCTCTTTTATTACATACCATACCATATCATACTACACTCCACTATATTGACTGCCAAGATATTGTTGCACCAAATTACAGCTTTACAGGGTCGTCGACCTTGGTTTCTTCTTTCTTGGTGTTATACACGTTTCCCGAGCGGGTTTCCATATTCAAAGCAAATAAATAAAAGTAAATAAAATAAATTACCTTTTAAAGTTATTGCGTTTATTTATTCGTTGTCTTCCTCGTACGTCGTGATCCGCAGTCTTCGTCTAGGTCTTCTCTCGCTCCAATAAGCAATCAAGATATATGTACAATAACAATATTACAAAAGGAATGAAATTATAAAAAGGAATGATAATAAACTAAATAATCTGTTTTAAATAAATATTAAATATCATAGAATATTTTGAATAAATGTAAGGCGCATTGATATTGATGTAACAATATTAAAGTACTTTATCATAAATACATATTTGGTCGTAGAGGTACAGCCTGCACCACGCTGACAAGGGCCAACAGCCCGAAACGCGTACGTGATTGACTTATCTTGATTTATCAAGAAATTGGGATGGCCAAATATCTCGGAACAAGTTAAATAAACGTTTAGTTTATTTTTGTTTCACTAGATGGCGCTCTGCCATCTAATATGCACATGTTAGCACGGTCAGAATATGCCTTTTTATTTTTAATATATATATGTAGTTATTGTTATGAAAATTGAGCGATCCATATTTAGATCGTTAATTAATAAAAAGGCGTATATTGGATTGAATAAAATATTTATTTGCCAATATTTTGGTTGGCTGAACGCTAACATTTATCAAGGCATTCTATTTTGTATAAACAAACTCAGCGCCGCATAGTGTTATAATATTACAGTTAAAATTATTTTTAAAATTTAAAAAAATATATATTTTTAAATGTAATATAATGACACTATGTGGCTCTGAGTTTGTTTATACAAAAATGCAATGCCTTGATAAAAATTAGCGTTCAGCCAACCAAAATATTGGCAAATAAATATTTTATTCAATCCAATATACGCCTTTTTATTATCTAAGACATTTATATATAAAGAGACAAAGGTCGCCTCTCCCGTCAAAATAGATGTCAAAACTAGACGCCATCTATTAACCGTCGCCGCAAACTAGCGGTCTCGGGTCGGTGACAAAGCCACAACACCAGCTTTGGAAAAACTGAAAAGCGTCCACCTAGAGACCATGGTTTCGGGATAATTTCGGGCGACCTTTCTCTCTTTAGATCAATATCCACCCGGCAAAATTTCCATCTATATTTCAGCCATAGATTTGGCCCAGCCACTTTGCCAGCTAAACACCTCTTTGGCAGATTGTTAAGATTCCATTAGATCCCGTGTTGATCTCATGGAATAAAGTCCGCCCTAAACTGACGAGGGCCATTAGCCCGAAACCATGGTCTCTAGGTTGACGCTTTTCAGTTTGCCAAAGCTGATGTTGTGGCTTTGTCAACCGACCCGAGGCCTCTAGTTTGCAGCGACGGTCAATAGATGGTGTCTGGTTTTAGATGTCTATTTTGACGGGAGAGGCGACCTTTAGATCAATATCCTCCCGGCAAAATTTCCATCTATATTTATATATGCACAATATTAGGTAATCTATATAATATACATTATAATGAAATACTTATAGTTTATATCATAATTTTTAACTTTATTAAATAATCTAAACTTTTTTTTCACGTCACCTTTACCTTCTAGGAGAGAATTTTGCTAGGAACACTGTCCACAATAAAACAATAGAATAAGGTTTTTTTAATATAGGCAGAATTAATTGTTCAAATATTTTTTTATCATAACTTATATTTACTCGATTCACTATTATATTTTTAAATGAAATTTTAATCTGTTTTATATATACAGTAGAACCTCCCTGTAAAGGACACCTAATTGCAGAGCCAAAGTATCCTTTAGGGAGAGGAGCCCTCTTACCGGAGAGTTGTTAAAAAGTAAAAATGATAATTTTGATAAAGAAAATTGTCCTTTATTGAGAGTGGTCCTCTAGCGTGAGTATCCTCTCATGTAGGTTCTACTGTATTGGTGATAAAACAGTCCTTTGTAGAGAGGTGTCCTCTAGCGTGAGTGTCCTCTCATGGAGGTTGTTCTACTGTATTGGTGGTGAAAACTGTCCTTTATTGAGAGTTTTCCTCTAGCGTGAGTGTCCTCTCATGGAGGTTGTTCTACTGTATTGGTGATGAAAACAGTCCTTTGTAGAGAGGTATCCTTTAGCGTGAGTGTCCTCTCATAGGTTCTACTGTATTGGTGACGAAAACAGTCCTTTGTAGAGAGGTGTCCTCTAGCGTGAGTGTCCTCTCATGGAGGTTCTACTGTATTGGTGATGAAAACAGTCCTTTGTAGAGAGGTATCCTTTAGCGTGAGTGTCCTCTCATAGGTTCTACTGTATTGGCAATGAAAACTGTCCTTTATAGAGAGGTGTCCTCTAGCGTGAGTGTCCTCTCATGGAGGTTCTACTGTATTGGTGATGAAAACAGTCCTTTGTAGAGAGGTATCCTTTAGCGTGAGTGTCCTCTCATGGAGGTTCTACTGTATTGGGGATGAAAACAGTCCTTTGCAGAGAGGTATCCTTTAGCGTGAGTGTCCTCTCATAGGTTCTACTGTATTGGTGATGAAAACAGTCCTTTGTAGATAGGGATCCTTTAGCGTGAGTGTCCTCTCATAGGTTCTACTGTATTGGTGACGAAAACAGTCCTTTGTAGAGAGGTGTCCTCTAGCGTGAGTGTCCTCTCATGGAGGTTATACTGTATTGGTGATGAAAACAGTCCTTTGTAGAGAGGTATCCTCTATCGTGAGTGTCCTCTCATGGAGGTTGTTCTACTGTATTGGTGATGAAAACAGTCCTTTGCAGAGAGGTGTCCTTTAGCGTGAATGTCCTCTCACATGGAGGTTCTATTGTATTGGTGATGAAAACAGTCCTTTGCAGAGAGGTATCCTTTAGCGTGAGTGTCCTCTCCTGGGGGTTCTACTGTATTGGTGATGAAAACAGTCCTTTGTAGAGAGGTGTCCTCTAGCGTGAGTGTCCTCTCACATGGAGGTTCTACTGTATTGGTGACGAAAACAGTCCTTTGTAGAGAGGTATCCTTTAGCGTGAGTGTCCTCTCACATAGGTTCTACTGTATATGTATTCAGGGGGTTAGTTTAAACTGCATGTATAATTAAGAAATGTTGATTTTCTATTAATTTTGCTTTTTGCATATAAGTAAATAAGTTTGTGGGTTGTAGTGCAACTTGGGAGATGTTACCTTTGGGCCCGTCAATATCCTCTTTCAACAATGTCTTCAATGATCCTGAAAATCATCTCTACTGGAAACTCTACCAATTTCTGAATGAGAGAATTCTTCAACATATCTACAAACGTGAGTTTTATATGAGTATACCCACCCAGTGTAATTCTTGTATATATATGTCGTAAACCCGGGTAAGACAACAAGTGAGTTGGAAGCAGTCGGGGTTGAGTGGCAAGACGTGCAGAGTGGGAAGTACGCACGGGACAGTAAGGACAAAGTTTGGGATCAAAAGAAGCTCTCCTAGTACGTCTCACGTGGCACCAGGACCAGGGGAAAGTTGAGGATTAAATGAGGAAAGCTCGGCGTCCTGCATGAAGCCGCGGAGGCAGGGAGGAACCAAAACGGCGGCCACGAGGGCCGCCGTGAGACCAAGCACTGAGCAGCCTGTCCGAAAATATCCGCTGTAACCTAACTAACTGTCAACATCCGGACCAACGCCCCTTTTTTGTCCCTCCCTGGATCCCCGGGGTGTCCGGTGGCAAGCTGGTGTCACTTTGAGACGACTAGAAAAGACGTCATGCTTTATTACTTTCATATCACATTGTTTAAATTATGATATATAGATAATTGGTTAATTTTATATAAAGCAATAACGCGTCAACTAGAGTAGAACCTCCTTTTAGCGGACACCTCTCTACAAAAGACAGTTTTCATTTTCAAGCTTTTGAATATTTCATTCAGCGTAATAAGAGGCGCTTAGTGTGGGGGGATTCATAAGAAAATATTGTCAAGTAGCTCTACAACCCCAGCCACAAGAAGCTCCATAGGACACCTGTCAATCTTCACTGGACTCCGGGGGGAAGGACCACAGGTGTGAGGGGTTCTCGGAATCTTATCGGTAACTAAGGGCCATTAGCCCGAAACCATGATCTCTAGGTGGACGCTTCTCAGTTTGCCAAAGCTGGTATTGTGGCTTTGTCACCAACCCGAGGCCGCTAGTTGCGGCGACGGTCAATAGATGGCGTCAGGTTTTGACGTTTATTTTGACGGGAGAGGCGCCCTATGCTTCTATGGAATAGATGAGATAGTTGTGTCTATTTTAAAATTTTCAATATTATTCTCTAATAATCTATAACATGAATTATTTCTAAACTCAAAATGTGTTTGTCCAGGTATAGACCAAGTTTATCTACAAGATGGCGGTCACTATGTTCTTTGGTATACATCTACTATTCAGTGAAGTACAGTGGATTCTTTTCAATGGAATTTTTCACAATAAATTCTCTTCATCTTCATTTTACATTTTAAATTTAATACATGTTTACATTTGCATACACAATTTTATATGCAAATAAAGAGTAGTTGATTTTTAAAATATAAAACTTATAGACACGAAATTTATATTTTAAATCCTGATGTCTTGTCCTTGTTGCTCCATGGAAAGATGGATGTCATTGCTCCGTTAGTCAGCCACATTTCAGAGTTCCCTGTTCACGGTTACCGTAGCGGCTCACGACACCGTATTACAGGACAGTCCCTTACTTGTGCTGCTTCTCCCGCCTGCCACGTAGAGGAGGAATTCTGGGTAGGAAATCTATTTATGGAGATAGTGTCTTGCCCACTCCATGGAAAGATGGGGTGCCATTGCTCCGTTAGTCAGCCACATTTCAGAGTTCTCTGTTCACGGTTACCGTAGCGGCTCGGGGCTCAAAACACCGTACTAAAGGACAGTCCTTTACTTGTGCTGCTTCTCCCGCCTGCCATGTATTTATATGCAAATAAAAAGTGGTTTATGTTAAAATATATAACTTCTTTAAGTTTTGTCTATGAGTTTAGAGTAAAAAAATCATTGATATTTATTTTTTAAAAGATTCAATATTTCATATAGGTATATGAAGTAATTTATAATACAATATAATGCGGCTTATGATTGTAGAAAGTTGTTCTACATTTCATATAGGCATTTTAGGAACACTAAGCGTTTATTAATATGTATTGTGTGAGTAGTTTTGTCTCATCTGCTAGTTATATTTTCTTTACTAATACACTTATAATAATATCCTCTATTCATGTCGCAATAACAAGATAACAAAGATATGATTTTTATGATACAAGTTTATTCTAAATGTATATTCTTAGATAATATATAAAAAATGCATATATTGGATTGAATAAAAGATTTATTTGCCAATATTTTGGTTGGTTGAACGCCAACCTTTATCGAGGCACATAAGTATATTCTATAAGAAATACTTGTATATTCTATACTTACAAAAAAAAAACTATGAATTCAAATATTAAAATTTAAATGTACATTTATTTTAAACTGTTTTATTGTTATAATTCTATATTATTTGAGGTGTGTGTGCCCAGGATATATTTTATTATGAAAATTTCATAAAATTATTAGTAGAATTTCTTATATATGCATATATACCATTTTATATATATCAAGACTCTCCGTTTAGTTGGGGCGCTCTGCGCTCCAGGAACCTGGGTTATAAATATATATATATCTTTCTATATCAAGAGAGATGTTTAATAATAAATATATATATATAAATGGATAATTTTTGAAACAATATCTCTAAACTTGAAAAAAATATATGTTGTAAATAATTTTTGGTAATATTATATTCTACACAATTTGTATATTTTTATTAATATTTTAATTATTTATTTTCATAGATGAAATCTGTGACGCCGAGAACACCAGACGGCGCGGAAGTAAATATAAATAGTTTTTTTTGCATAGTTAGCTAGATTTTTTTGTGAGTTGGCCAGTATGTAAATATTACTATCTTTTTTAAGTTTTTGTTCTTTTCTCTTTTTACTTTCTTTTGAGGTGCTCTACCTATTCAAGAGGCCTCAAGATTACTATTAACATTGATTTGCTCAAAAACTGTGACGACCTTTGGTTCAAAAATAAACCCGTCACTTAGTAAAAGTGTTTGATCTTTTTCCACAGAAGGCCGCGACTGCACCACTCCACTCCGTACAATTCTATTTTAGAATACCAATATTTCAATTTATTTTAAAAATATATAAGATATATATATTTTTTATAATAAATATTCAACGAGATGAGAGATTAATTGGATCAAAATATCATTTATTTTACCAATATTTCAGTTGGCTGAACGCCAACCTTTATCAAGGTGTTATAACATTTTAAAGTGTTTTGAAAATAGAGAGCAATCCATAAATTAATATTTAATTAAAAAGGCATATATTGGATCAAAATATTATTTATTTTACCAATATTTCAGTTAGCTGAACATTGAATATAACAAAATATTTTTAAAACTTAATTCTGTTGACGTTATGTGGCGCTGAGTTTGTTGTTGACACACTTTAAAATGTCATAACACCTTGATAAAGGTTGGCGTTCAGCCAACTGAAATATCGGTAAAATAAATGATATTTTGATACAATATATGCCTTTTTAATTATTTAAAAGTGTTTTAACAACAAACTCAGCGCCACATAACGTCAATAGAATTAAATTTAAAAATAATTTTGCTTATATTCAATGAGGGGAAAAAAAATTTGATGAGAAATGAGAAAAAAATTTTGATGAGAGATTAATTGCTGGTTCTTTTGATATATGAGCCTTTTATGTTATTGTTATTACAGTCGGGGAATGAATAATAAAAACATATCATCATTTGATAATAAAGGCATATATTGGATTTAATAAAATATTTATTTTCCAATATTTCGGCTGGCTGAACGCCAACCTTTTTCGAGGCATAACAAAGTATACAAAAATGTAATGCCTCGATAAAGGTTGGCGTTCAGCCAGCCGAAATATTGGCAAAATAAATATTTTATTAAATACAATATATGCCTTTTATTATCTAATGAATTAAGTATGGATTGCTCTATTTTCAAAACGATATCATCATTTGCTAGCTTGTTTTAATTGAGCTTATGAAATATAAAATACATAATTTGGGAAAAGTACTACCTGACTTAAGAGGCGATAAGAATAAAGAAATTAAAAATATTAAATACCTATTTACATATTTACAAAAGATTTGAGCTGGCCAAAAGTAAAGAGAGAATATGATTTTACGGGCTACTAATCAAAGTGTATGATTTTCGAGCCCAAAAATAATGTAGCCAACAGACAAGCCACAATGCACTATATCAAAATACCAAGGTTCTGCACACCAAGGTTGTTTAAAAAAAAAGGTTAGATTCCCCAGGAAAGGAAAGATAAAAGAACGACAGGTGTTGATTAGAAAAGAAGAGAAAAAAACCGCCCAACGTGGGGCCTAACCCACGACCCTGAGATTGAGTCTCATGTTCTACTGACTGAGCTAACTGGGCTTGAGCCAAGGGGGAACGGAAATATCTTTATTTACGGGGTTGCTAACCAAAATAAAATGATTTTTGAGCCCCAATGGCCGCGTAAAGCGGAATATATACAAACCACTATGACCAGGCTAGGGAGGCTAGGGACAGGATCTCCATTAGGGAAGAGGCAGGTTAGGCCGGAAAAAAACCGCCCAACGTGGGATTTGAACCCACGACTCTGAAATTGATTCTCATGCTCTACCGACTGAACTAACTGGGCTTGAGCCAATGGGAAACAACAACAATGGATTATATAGGTAGAGCTGAGACATCTGGCGGTCGAATTTACAGAGTAGTTTTTGTTCTAGAAATTATAATCTTAAAATATAATTTTTATATAAAATATATATATTAGCTTTAAAAAAGTTTCGCACAACAAATTTTTAAAATTAATTGAATAAGTTAATACCCATCTGGAATGGGATAGAGAAGTAGGTGATGAAGAGACCCAGAGAAGAGAGAATAAAACTGACGTCCAGGTCATACACTCCACCACAGGTCAGTAGGTTGTTCTCAGCTTGAAGTCTGAGGAACATCAGTCTGAAGATGTCGTTGGGATTGTTGTCAGGTGAGGTGCCTTGGTCCAGAGCCATACTGGTGACTTCAATGTATTCTTTGTTTACTTGGCTCGCAGAGTAGGCAACAGATATATATATAAAAGCATAGTGAAATATCCAAAAACACCAAGACACAAAGTGCACATTTTTTATCTTGAATTCAAACAATAATAACATATCAACTATAATTAATATTAATTTAACAAAAGTAATAAATATTGGAAATGAATAGAATTTATTCATTTTCTTTAAAATACAAGTATATAATGTAATTTTATTTATTAATAAATTCATACTAACAAAAGGTATTTTTTCTTTAAATGTTAACATTTCATTTTCAAGATAATAACATATATAATGAAAATATAAGAAAAGCACCCAAATCATACTATCAACAACAAAAAATAAAATATCTTCATCTACATTCGAATTATCATAGAAATAATTATTATCAGAACTTGGATTAGTGATAATTTTATATAATATAGTCTTTATAGGACATTGCATATAAATAATAATAATAAATACCATATATAGCCAAAATTTTATATTCAAATTATTGCTATATGATATTTGAAATTTGAAATCGTTCCTAAATTTGATCATCTTATCTTTAATATTATAAAAGAAAACTACAATCATTATATTAATAATATTATAAATGTTTTCAAAAATTGGAATAAATATTTTTCTTAATAATTTCTTTTTACCTTCCAGAGAATTCTGAGAGATAGAAAAACTAAGATAAATAGCTTTATTTATAATATATATATAAATAATAATTATAAAGATAAATATGATTTTAGCATATTTTACTTTATCCTGCATCGGCAAAATTTTACATTGGTTTCTTCTTGTAATTCTATGATAAAGGTTTTGAAATATCATTTTGTTATTTAGATTGGATCTGTTTGAAAAAATTGTTTTGATTGTCATGGTAACAAGAACAAAATATTTATTTTTACTTCAAAATACTCTCTCTCTCTCTCTTAATACAAGTATATTTCATATATTAAATGTAAACAATATATTTAGGTGGATTGATATTATGACTTGTTTTTTTTTTATCCTATATACACCAATACCTCGCTTTGCGTCGTTTCGTTTTGCGTTTTTTTCGAAGTTGCGTCGCTGCTTAATTTTTACTGATTTTCACTGTGCGTCGTTAGATTTTCGAAGTTGCGTTGTTTTGGATTCGAGTCTTTATTTAAAAAAATTTTTTTTTTCCTAAAATATGGCAACACCTTTGTTTTTGATTGCGCCTTGACCTATTTTCACTTTGCGTCGTTTCAATTTGCGCCGTGATTTTTTTTTGGAACGTAACCCCGACGCAAAGCGAGGTATGGGTGTATATATATTGTAACGTAGAAATCAAGCCTTGAAATATCCTAAGATGTAAAAGCATTTATTGATGACGTCACGGCGACAAGTCGACAATTATTAACAACTCAACCCAAAACTATATACCGCTAGAGAATCTTGAGCAAGCAAGCAAAGAGATATTTTGATAATTATTTTACATAAAAGATTAATATATATTTATATAATCTGTTGAATAGATTCATTGAATAATTTAATTAATAAATTATTTCTTCGTCACATAGCCTCCTCCTATAGAGAACATCGACCCGATGCTCAGCAGGAGACTTACGTCGTCAGTTTTAAGAACTAGTACTATGGCCAGGGATATTTTCAGGTGACTGCGGTGGATGTCTTCTTTCAGTTGAGATATCTTCTTCATGAGGACTTGGTATGTCTATGTTTACGTCAAGGTAGCTTTTTCTCATTTCTACTGTGGTCGGCAAGGGGGGATTTTATAACTTTACGGCCTCACCTCCAATGTGGTCTATCATCTAGTTTTAATGGCTGGTCGTCCAGCTAGATCTTCTAGCAGGTGAGAAATGTTGTCTGTTTCGACCGAGATATGAAGTAGGGCTTCGGTAGCGAGTGAAAGTTTTCCTCGATGATTCGTCATTGGGGTCCTGAGATTCAGCTCGAGAGTTGTAGGATACCATTGCGTCTTGCTTTCTTTGGAAATAGTCATTTCTCCTTTCCTCATTGTGTCTCTTCCTGTCACGGCAATAGCGGACGACGTGACCTGGGCGTCCGCAGTAGAAACAGATTGGCCTTCCCTCAGTTGTACGCCAATCATTGGTGTCGCGTCTTCCTCCTTGTTTTGGGTATCGAGGTTCAGGGTGCGGTCTTATCGTTTCGGCCTCATATCTGGTATTTAAAAACTGTCGGAGTTTTTCCTTCTGAGGGGGACTTCTCCTAGACTTTGAGATTGGCGCCAGGGTTCTTCCAATCTCCTCCTTTACAATTTCTTCGATTGTAGCATTTTTTGGTTCCTCCCGAGGAGAGCCTAATGCCCGCTGTACCTCCTCACGAACAATTTGCCTAATCATAGATGACAGATCTTCTCCGTCATCCTGGTCACAGAGAGACGCTACATTTGGTAGGCGCTCGTACCTGGTTGGGGTAACTCGCCTATAACGGAGCGCTTCGACACGGCGACATTCTGTAATAAATTGCTCGGTGCTCTGTACATCCCTCGGTAGGAGTGCTTGATAAAGCTCCTCAGCTATCCCCTTCATGAGGTGGGAGATTTTATCTTCCTCGCTCATTTGAGGATCAACCTCTTTGCACAAGCACAGGACATCCTGGATGTAACATTGGGTACTTTCACCTTTTAATTGTGCCCGTGTTTTAAGTTTCTTCTCCGCTTGCAATTTTGAATTTTCTCTTTTTCCGAACACATTCTCTAATTGAGATGTGAATTCCTTCCAAGTCTGTATGCTTTCTTCGTTGTTCTCAAACCATTTGAGAGCAGTTCCAGACAGATAAAAATAAACTTTAGTAAGACAAAGGGTTTCGTCCCAATGGTTGTACCTTGCCACACGTGCATACCCTTTTAACCATTTTTGGAGATCTTCACCATCCTCCCCGGAGAAAATGGAAGGGTTCCTTGGCAAATGTTGAACAACGTAGTTGCTTACCTGAGTACCTTCCTTCTTTACATTCATAGAAGTTTTTTCTGGTTCAACAGAATCAATTTTTCTTTTATTTCTTAATGGGTATCGGTCCAGTCTCTCCACCAGTTGTAACGTAGAAATCAAGCCTTGAAATATCCTAAGATGTAAAAGCATTTATTGATGACGTCACGGCGACAAGTCGACAATTATTAACAACTCAACCCAAAACTATATACCGCTAGAGAATCTTGAGCAAGCAAGCAAAGAGATATTTTGATAATTATTTTACATAAAAGATTAATATATATTTATATAATCTGTTGAATAGATTCATTGAATAATTTAATTAATAAATTATTTCTTCGTCACAATATCTTAAAATTTCCAAGAATAATGGAGAAAATGTTTACTTTTACCTTTACTTCAAAGTACTCTCTCTCTCTCTTCATACATTTCATATATTAAATGTAAACAATATATTTAGGTGGATTGATATTATGAATTGTTTTTTTTTATCCTATATACTTATATCTTAAAAATTCCAAGATTAATGGAGAAATTATGGGGATTTATTATATTGATTGAATAAAAGCTTTCAAACTTTATCGTTCTTATACTGGTGGAAGTCAAATAGTGTTGTACACACATTCTCTTTGAAAAAAAGCAGTTTTTTTTAAATTAAGAATAAATATGATTGAATTATAAATACACCTATCCCCCGATTTACACGGTACTTGTTTTACACGTTTTCGCTTTTACACGGTTTTCCAAATAAGTTTTTTTTGTTTTTATCGCACTATACTAAATGCTACTGTGATTGAACACATGCGCCGTGTACACATCTGACGAGGAATCCCGAGCTTATGTGCTGACTTGCTGCACACGCACACTGTGTCTGTATTTCTTCGCATAAAAATTTCGCGAAAATTTTTAATTTTCGATTTACACGTTTTTCTCAGGAACGTATCTACCGTGTAAATCGAGGGATAGGTGTATATACATACCTACTAATATATAGTTCTAAAGATCACAACATATATATAGCTACATCAACCATTTATTTAACTCCCAACGTTTCCGTGACTTCCTGTCACTCTCTTCAGTGAAATGATTATTTTGAATCCTTGTTGTTGTTGTTGTCGTGTCCAATGAAGAGTCTCAGATGTCTCAATGCATATCCAACACAGCAGCAGCAATATCCACTATCTTGGGTGTGTAAAGCTGCTGCTCTGGGTCTAAGTCAATTTTCTACATGGCTGCGGCCATTGCTGGGCATGAGAATATGTGAGTAGGTGTTAGTTCCACACCAGGACAGTTGTTGCATGTTCTATAGGTTCTTGTGCCATCTGGATGTATTGCCATTCCTTTATAGGGTTTTGTTCTAAGTCTTGTTATAGGTTTTGTCAGTTTTCTCTCAGAGTTTATTTCACATATTTGATCTTTTCTTATTTTTTTTTGATTATATCTTGTATTTTTGAATCCTTGTTCTACTTATATAGGTATACCTATTCTTTTTTCTTATCTCTACTCAATCATATCAGGATATCAAGCTTGTAAAGCTTTAGACTTTTGATGGTGTCTGCCGGGGATGAGTAGAGTTCATCAATGGATAAGTCAATACAGTCAATAATATTGCCACGTGGAAAATTAGGGAAGACAAACTTCAAGACGACAACAGAAATTTATTCAAGGCAAGAACAAACTATCAATGGTAAACAAAAGATAAGCCACGAGGGAAATTTACAGAGTAGCAAAATATAAACATAAAAATGACCACTCTGTTAATAAAAATAATAAAATTAATAAATACTTTGTTACATAGCTTCTTCCCTATGGGAGCTGTGAGCCACAGCTAACAATTATTGTAGAAACTGACATGGATCTGACGTGATTCTGCCAAGGATTCCATCGAAGTCTTGGAACTTTGTCCCTAGTACCTTTGCGTCCTTTTTCTTGCGGCGTGAAGAGCGGCTTTGTCGTCGTATCGTCTATAGGGACATCGTAATCTTCGAGGGAAGTCTTGGCTTTTGCACGGCGATGGAATCCTAGAGTCAGTCTCCGAAAATGTAGATCACAGCACCCATGGCTTCAAGGTCTTCTCGGCGGTCTTCAGTTTGGCTTCCCTAACTTACCAAGCATCTCCACCAAAATGTGTCGCGGAGATAAATAAAGCAAGGGCAAATTTGGGGATAATTAATTTATTATAAAGGGTATTTACCTTTTAGTTCTCCAATAAAATGATTTACAAGAGGTATTTAAGGGAGAGAGAGACAGATGATAAAAACAACTTATTCCCAGGTAAAGATAATAATAATAAACGGCGTCAGCCACCGAGGGGTCCCGTTTTCCTTATTTGCAGATAAGGTTCCGAGAACTTCTCACACCTGTGGTCCCCCCGGGGTCCAGGGATGATTGACAGGTGTCCTATATGGATGGAGCTTCTTGACAATATCATCATATGTAATGTACTTTGTACAAACTGAGGATAAATAAATAAAACTCTGTAATAGATTTAAGAGTTGAGCTAAATAAGCAAAGATTGAGATAGAAGTCCAACAACGTCTAAAAACGAGGCTTACAAGCTGTCAGGGCGTTGCTAGGAGTGTACAATGACAGATTCCTATCCACACCCTTATAGCATCCGCTGAAAGTCAATACTTCCTCTCTCGGCAAAGATATAAAAGACCTCCGCCCTAGCCGAAAATAACAGTCACTTCACCACCAGCGGGAGCCCTCGTCAGATGTCCCCAAGGTTCGCACCATCGACCATGTAGACCAGTAAGGACTTTTCTCAAATCTCCATCTTTCGCTCCTAGCTCGACTTTTATCTGTTCACGGAACTTTTCTTGTACAACTGTGTCCCTTCGTTTTATGTGTGGACATTCCCAAGTATTCCACTCTGCCTCGACCACGATTGCCTGTACTGTGTGATAACTGTTAAAGATCTTCCAAGGTGCAGAGAGGTACTGGAAACTCTCCACACCCTGACCGCCCCTCTCGGTTACCACAGTAAAGCGAGAGACCCTCAGGATATCACATGCCTATATTATAAATTAAAGAGAAACCTATTTATATAGTAAAAAATATAAAGATTCCATTATGACATGAAAATTAATATAATAAAGAATATATATCACTAGGCAAAGTCTCCTTTAACGACTTCAATCTGAGAAATTGGTATTCTCATCTTTTTCGAAAACGAGTAGTAAAACAACAAGCTTGGGAAAAAGAAAGAAATCTTCAAAACTGCATCTCGTTGAGTGATTCTACTTTTATATTCTGGAATTGCTACTATTCTGTCTTTACATACTATAGATCGTATAATCACCCAGTCCTAAAAAAACTCGTAAGTCAGAACGCCGCACCTTTTATCTTTTAAAAGGTGAAAACGTACCTTTGAAACTGGTTACAACTTGTGCCCCATGCCTTCTTTGGTAGTCCCCTGGAACTCGTTGCTTGGCCTGTTTTCCCTGAGGTTTGCCAGACAACTCATACATTTTAGAGGTTTCTATGTTATTGCCTTGTTGGCATCCTGATTCTTTCATCTAGGGTTGGTATATATACAAGGATGTCGGCTAATTGCTCCTTTTACCTACTAACTGCCTCCAGAACTATCCAGGCTTCATCCCCGAACCCGTCTTTACACCGTTTGTGGGCAAGGCTGCTTAAGGATGATGGTATACATCAGTCTTTACAAGAGAATGAAAAATTGCAGCGTTATCTTAGAAAGTATTATCATGTGTGATGGTATATACCAGATGTAATTATGAATTCAATTCCCATCTTTGCGATAAATTTTATAATTTTATATATCTCATATTTTATTTATTATCTATTGCTCGGACAAATTCTGGTTTAAAAATGTTAATGAAGATATCAATTCATGGATTTAATTGAAAAATATGTATGATTTAAATGAAAGAATATACGCATTTCTTGAGAAAAATATATTGTCAATTTTGTTTCCAGAGCGAAAAATTGCCTATTGGTAATTATTTTATAAATGAGCGATAGTGTCTATAAATGAAAAGCAAGGGTACACTTGAATTAATTATTGTTGTTGCAGATAGTTTTTTATTTTTGCTTATCCCTAGTATAGAATAAACACACTATTTTTAGAGGCAGAATGTCTCTCTATTTCATGGATTTGATGTGCGCCTCTAAAATTCTTTCGAAGAAAATTCTGAAAATAATTATATATATTTGTGATGACCTAAGACCATGGAATTATTGTAATATATCCAAATATGTAATACCACATGTGTCACCACGTGAATGTACATAACTTGCTATTTACTGTAACTATGAAACATCAAATAACATTAATCTGTACCGCTTAAGACTGTAATAAAGTATAGCAACTGTACAGATAGAAGGAATGGAGAATTACAGGAGAAACTTAAGTCTAAAACTAATCAGGCCTAGTACAAATTAGGAAACGAGGCTTCAGAAATCCATCCAAGTTTTACGAGATCATGACACTCTTGGCTGATGTAACTTCCCCCCCCCTGATTACATCAGAAAGGGCAGTACCTGCCTGGGCCTGTGGAAGCTATAAAAGGAGGCTTCCAAACATAAGTAGTCAGTACGTTTTCATCCATCAGCGAGAGCTCTTGGTCCGCGTCTCATCGATTGCCAGGTAATCCTTTCCTGCCTGAATCCTCTTCTTTTCATTCGTTCTTGACGACAGCCGCTTCTTCTGTGGAATCTCTGTTTGTTTATTTCACCTTTGGTCAAGCTGTGTCGTCTTCTCCTCGACTGTACGGTAGCGGTGACATCGAGGCTCATCTAGTATCAGGTAACATGGAGGTCCCAAGATATCTGGAATAACAGATATAAATTACATCGAGGCTCATCTAGTATCAGGTAACATGGAGGTCCCAAGATATCTGGAATAACAGATATAAATTACATCGAGGCTCATCTAGTATCAGGTAACATTGAGGTCCCAAGATATCTGGAATAACAGATATAAATTACATCGAGGCTCATCTAGTATCAGGTAACATGGAGGTCCCAAGATATCTGGAATAACAGATATAAATTACATCGAGGCTCATCTAGTATCAGTTAACATGGAGGTCCCAAGATATCTGGAATAACAGATATAAATTACATCGAGGCTCATCTAGTATCAGGTAACATGGAGGTCCCAAGATATCTGGAATAACAGATATAAATTACAAGAGAAAGAATCGCCATTTCGAAGAAGGAATCAAATTTTACGGCGACGAGTTCCTTTATTTGTAAAGTCGCCTTTAGCTTCGACTCATTCTTTGAAATAACAGATATAAATTTGAAACATCCATTGAAACAAGAAAGTTTTTTTCTTTGAAAGATAACCCTCCATAATCGATAGGAACAGTTTAAATAGGAAAATACGGCTAAAATAAATTCCTATTTTGGTTCGTAGGGTTGGGAGTTTCCTTTAGTGCTTTGTTCCAGCGTTCCTTATACATTCTATATTTCTACCTGCCATCCTGTGCTATGGCGGCGCTAAGAAAAAAACATTGTCTACAGGAAGATAATGTAAAGAAGCTGCATCTCTTCACCTACGTACTTCATGATTGCTTCCTAGCAATCCCTCAAAGCCACCCTCAACACAGCCATGGCCTTCCAAGATGCTAAGGATGGCATTTTACAACTTTATCATACCCTCATCGATGCGAGAAATGAGCTTGTGGGTCGCCACAACCAGTTAATCGACTACAAGGAGTCTGTTGAATCCCGTGCTGTGCTCCTCAAGGTGACCGCTGATTTCTGCTGCCAAATTAACCCAGTGAAGCCTCCTGCCCCCGTTTCTATTCCAGCAAAGCCCATCTCCGCTTCTATGAAAAGAAAACAGCCACAAACCATTAAAAAATTGTTTAGCGCATTATTTTTTCTTTATTTCGACTTAGAGCGCTATGTGTCCCCCTAGGGATACTTACACTTTAAAGATAAACAAAAATATTGAAAGAAAAGAAAGATATTTTAAATATGTACACAAGAATTAGTATGCAAGTTAATTAGACGAAAAGATAAAAAAATATATTAACACAATTGATATATGTACAAAGGATTGGTATACAAATTTAGTTAAATGAAATCAAATTGTAAAGTATTGTGAGATGTTCGATGAAAAACAATTTACAGATTGAAGAAAGTTTAAAGCAATATTTTAGAATGAAAATATGCTAGATATTATAGAATTATTCAATTAAAACAATACTAAAAAATAGTTAATTTCTAAATAAAAGCGTTCCAATGGAATTTAGCAGTTTAAAAAAAAATAAAATTAAAATTAAATCGGCAAAATGAGTTGATACATACATTATCTCAAAAGCGACTATACTTTGATAAGAAATTAGTGCACTTACAATGCTAACTCATTTATTAAAAAGATATATGTATATTGGATTAAAAATAAATATCGATATTACAGTTGGCTGGCTGTACGCCAACCTTTTTATGTTACCTGTTACCATAGTAAAAGTTTTTTTTTTTTTGAGTTTTCAAAGAATATCCAAAATGACTCACCCAAATAGAAATTGAAGCCAGTTTTATATCTAGAGAAAACATCAGTAGTTGTGATTTGGCACAAAATTTTGACAAATTTGATGATTCGTTAAATTAAAGATACTTCGGCCAGTAAATCTTTTTTTAAATTGTCTCTTTATAGTTGCCATCTTGAATACCTCGTGACCAAAATTGGTCTCAATTATCATAAAGATATAGGTTGTCTAGCCGGCATTTCTTTATTGTCTCCAATTAAAACAATTTTGATCCCGTGGTATTTAAGATGGCAAGGCAACTAGAGAGAGACAATAAAAAAGATTTACATGCCGAAGTATCTTTAATTTGACGAACTATGAATGCTGGCCAGGCAACCTCTATCTTTACGAAAATTTGATGACCTTAGTTACGTTCAATTGGAAGCTTAGAAAGTATTCTTTTTATCCTCGGGATATAGTGTCTGGCTCAAATTCACATAAATAGGTACCGCTCAGCAAGAGCAACCCAGTTCATGATAATTGAACAATGAATAATATGTGAAGCACATATTAAACAAATTTTAACGCGGGATTCAATCCCGGTTCATGACTGTCGGGAACGGAGGGTGTTACCCACTCGTCCACCGACTTTTTTGCGTTTTTTGGATATAGTGTGAGATATTTCTATATATACTCATTTATTTCAATTTTATTTTAATGGTATTTTGAGTCGAATTGTAATTTTCCATAATTATATCTGTAAGTTAATGTTTGATGATTCCTTTTTTCGTTCTTTTTTTGACTTGTAGAATTTTTCCACACATTTTTCCGCCATGAAAAGCTCCTATTATTAAATGTTTCACTAAGGAATGATTCAACAATTTTAGCAATTTCAATCACAATTTTTAATTTTATGATTTTGGTTTAGTTTTATATTTGCGAAACTTTCTTTGATTACACTAGTACACACACTTCTCAATATTTAAAGTTATTTCTAGTAAATTCCAACCTGTAGATCATGAATATAACCTTCATTTTTCAAAATTAGCTCAATTTTCTGAAAAATATTGGAAATATTTAATTTTATAAAGAAGCTGATGTCATCGCTGTCATCAAAATATTTTGAAGATATTGTGACTTTGTAAGCATAAAATTTAATAATCATTTAGATGAAATGCATTCCATTGCAATTTTATATCAAGAAAATCTTTAACAATACATTTATTTTCATAAATATTTTTGAATATATAAATAATGCCGCGTAAATGCAAAGCTAATCAATCCAGAAATGTTCTGCTACATTTGTGGAAAATTTACAATTCCCAAACAGAGGAAACGTATCACCCCAAAGATAAAAGAATTCTATAAAGAACATTTTGGTGTGGCCTTAGGTGATCAAGACAAGTGGTGGTGCCCCCATAGTGTGTGCGGAACGTGCTATCAAGGGCTTTTGCAATGAAAATCGGGGAAATCAAAAGGTATGGTGTACCAATGGTTTGGCGAGAAACAAAAGATTACCATGACGATTGTGTCTGCAAAATCACAGGCCTTAATAGCAAAAAGAAGCAAACTCACTTTTATACTGATATACCATCAGCTAGGCAACCTATTCCTCACGACCTCGAGAATCCCATACCGATTCCTAAAACAGTTCAAGTATCCTATATGAAAAAGGATGATCAGCACACAACATTTGCAATCATCAATTAGAAGACCCTGAATTTATTTCAAATGAAAGTGGCATTCCACATTTATTTGATCAGGCATCATTAAATTATCTAGTTAGGGATCTAGGGCTATCAAAAGTAGTAGCAGAAATCCTTGGATCAAGATTAAAGCAAAGGAACCTCTTGTTACCACAAACCAAAATCTCTGTCTATCGTAATACTGAACAATATATTTTTCCATTTTTTTTCTGAAGAACAAGGATTAGTGTATTGCAATGATTTTGAAAGCGCTTTTTAAACTCTGCAAATTAATTACAATGCTAACGAGCCTAGACTCATTATTGATTCCTATAAACAAAGTTTGAAGGCTTGTTTGCTGCACTATGGTTGTTCGTGTTCGTTTAAAAAAATAAAAAATAAAGGGTGATCGATTGAAAGGAAAAACAATGGGGGAAATAAATGCACACTTACACAGTATAATAAAAGGTTTTATTTAAAAATTAAAAAGGGCTAAAAACTATTATACTTATATATAAAGAATTATGGATAAAAAACAAGAAAAAGGTTAAGCAAAATTATACTTATATATAAAGAATTATGCATAAAAAACAAGAAACAAGGTTAAGCAAAAAAATATAAAATTAACTAATCTTAGGGAAGGGAGATAAAAATAAAAGGCAGGGAGGTGTCGAGCTTTGTGTTCACACAGTACCTCGGGTGGCAGCACCGTCGCTCGCTTGGCTTCCTCTTGTCGCGGCTCGTGCGATGTCCAAGGCGTCCTTTCCGTCCTCAAGTTGCCGCTTGAGGGATACTCCAAGACGTCCTTTCCGTCCACGAGACTCTGCTTGTGGGATATTTCTAGACGTCTTTCCGTCCACAAGACGCTGCTTGTAGGATACTTCTCAGACGTCTTTCCGTCCACAAGACGCTGCTTGTAGGATACTTCTCAGGCGCGTCTGCTCCGCCTGGTCCGCTGCTTCCAACTAAGAAAAAAAAAAAAAGATGACGCCACATGGCCCCCCGTCCCGGGGCTTGCAGAACAACCAAAACAAATTCCAGACGTCCACTTGACTCGAGCATCGACCGACCTTTGTCCTGATCGGTTCCAGCTGGGAGTTTCCCCTCGTCTCCCTTCACCTAAGTCTTTCATTCTATGTACAAAAGTAGGGATCGGTAAAATAGTTTTAACATTCTCCCACAAAATTTTGCTCTGAAAGAAGTCAAAATTAAGTATAAGACAAAAGAGCATATAAATACACAATACACACAAGAGTAGATATGACTATTACATTACATAAAATACACATAAAAGAATACACATATTACACTTTTTTTCTCATACAGGTACTTTCACTAGTCCTTCGAGTCATACCTTGCAGGCTTTCTGATTACCCTACCATATCTATTTCTAGAGTCCCTGGATTCAATATTGGGCCTATTTCCTAAAAATGCTTCAGATTGGGGTTCGGTATTTGAATTGTCCATTTGAATCGTCTTAACATTCGAGGATATTTCAAGAGGGTGTAAGCGTTGTAGAGCCCTGATCAAGGTTCCTGTGGATGTTTTAACATGGGCCACTCTCACTATTCCATCTTTTCCTGTTATGAGATTTACTATTCGCCCTTTAGGCCAAAACATTCTTTTAAGATTTTCTTGCCCGATCAGTACAACGTCTCCTACTTTCAACTGTCTTCTATCAATATTTTCGGATTTCTGATTCAGCGCGCCTAAATATTCCTTTAAGAATCTCTGCTTCAATTCTCTCTTCAGTTGACCTAACTCTCTGTATCTAGTGTGCAACATTTCTGGCTTTAAATTTTCAAATTCAGGAAAGCTAGACTCTGGACCATTTTGTAAAAACTCATTAGGAGTTAACGGTTTTAGATCATTGTCGTCTTCAGAGACATAAGTGAGGGGTCGATCATTAATGATAGATTCGATTTCACAAAGGGCAGTCTGCAGTTGTACATATTTAAGCTTCCTGTGACCTAGCATCTTTATCAACATTTCCTTTATTGTCCTAACCATTCTTTCCCAAAATCCTCCCCACCAAGGAACAGAAGGAGGGATAAAAATCCATTGTATCCTTTTAATTGAGGTTTCCCTTTCAATTCTAGTCCAATCCAATCTCTTGAATATTCTATTAAGTTTTGCGAAATTGGTGCCATTGTCGCTATATATTTTCTCGGGGCGCCCTCTCCGACAAATAAACCTATGGAGGGCCATCATGAAGACTCCTGTCTCTAAACTCTTCACCAACTCCAGATGAATAGCGCGATAGACGGCGCAAGTAAAGGCGGCTACCCACACTTTCCCACCTTCTTTCAAATGAAGAGGGCCTAATAAATCAACTCCTGTAATTTGGGAGGGTTTGCCCAGTCCAATTCTGTTTTCTGGCAAAGCTGCCATTGGTCTTTGCGGAGACTTTTCTTTAAGTCTCTTGCAAGCAATGCACTTACTGATAATTTTCTTTATCGTTTTCCTTCCCCTGATTATCCAAAATTTCTCTCTCAGCTTTGATAAAATGAATTGCACGCCTACATGTCCATTCTTCAGGTGCACTTCCCATATAAGTTGCTCTACGAAGGGATGGTCGCCTGGTAGAATGATAGGAGTTTTAAATTTTTCTGGGACCTGTCCATGTAAAAGTTTGCTTTCTACACACCAAAGTCCGTCAGTGTTTTTTAATATTTTAAAACTCTTGGTTGCATTCGATTTCTCTATGGAGCCTTTCTCCTGAATCATTCGGATAAGCTTTTTTTCTGCCAAGTCTAATTCTGAAACTTTCAAAGGTCCTGTTTCAGTTGACTGTTTTTTAAGTTTCCCTAAAAATCTTAAAACATAGGACATTACCCTGATGTTGAGAGAGTAATTAGACCTCCTTGCCAGTATCCAGTCTTTATAATCGATGTTCAAATTAATGTTGGTTTTCATAATGTTTTCTTCAACTTTTATTTCTTTTGGATTTATCGAGAACTCTGAATTGGGCCAGAATTATTTAGGTTTTTTCAACCATTCGGGGCCCTCCCACCATCTGCTTTGCACAAACTGGCTTGGAGGGCAACCTCGAGACAGAAGATCGGCCGGGTTCAACTGACTAGGAACGAACCTCCAATCGTTCAAATTGGTAGTGGCCTGTATTTCTCTGACTCGGTTTCTCACGAAAACTCTCCACTCAATTTCTTTCTTTATCCAACTTAGCGCGGTAGTAGAGTCAGACCAAAGAGTTGTTTCACATTTTCTCTTCAAGGCAGCTTGGATTGCATTGGCTAGTCTAGCTCCTAGTACCATGGCCATTAATTCCAAGCGAGGGATCGCAATACTCTTCATAGGAGCTAATCTGACTTTGCTCCAATTCAAAGTTAGATTATTTTCTCGTCCCGTTTCGCTCCTTAAATAGGCTAAAGCTCCATAGCCTCTTTGACTAGCGTCACAAAAGATATGAACTTCTGTAGGGAAAATGAGATCATTCCACATATATCTCGGTATCTTTATTAACTCTATGAATTTTATTTGATCCAACCAGGTTCGAAATTCCTGGGCCATACTTTCGGGTAGAGGTGTATCCCAACCTAGTTTCAGCCCCCATGATCGCTGCAGTAACAACTTTGGTGGCAAGAATACTGGAGCGCAAAATCCAAGTGGATCAAATATCCGCTGAACCATGGAAAGTACCAGCCTTTTCGTTAATTTGGGTTGAAGACTCAAATTGTCAGGGAGTTCGCATTTTAATGAATCTTCCATTTTATTCCAAACAACACCCAATATTTTTGTACAAGTCCCCTTTTCAGGGTTTTCCTCCAGAGAATATTCCCACTCTCGTAAGTCCATTTTAGCTCTGTCCATAATTTCAATTGCGGCCTTTTGAAATTCCTGCACTTCCTGCTTTGTTTCCAGCGAGGTAATACAATTGTCCATGTAGAAGGATTGAGCTAAAATCTTTGCCCATTGAACAAGTGGGCCTCTTATTGATTGAAGATGGTATTCTATTACGGCGTTCAGCACAAAAGGACTACAGTTTAAGCCAAATACAAGTCTCTTATGCCTGTAAGATATTAGTTCTCTATCGCTCTCCTTTTCCCACCAAAGGAATCTAAGGTAGTTCCGTTCAGATTCTTCAATCGCCACCATCTGGAATGCTTTTCTTATATCTGCCGTGACTCCAAATTTATTTTCCCGAAATCTTATCATCATTTCAGGGATTCTTTCCAATAAATTTGGTCCCATTTCTAAACATTGATTCAAAGATAGTCCATTATGGCCTAGACAAGAAGCATCGAAAACCGGACGTATGGGCGTCGTTTTAGATTCCATCTTGTACACAGGGCGGTGAGGTAAATAGTAGACTCTTCTCTCGAGAGGATTTTCCTCGACTCTTTCAATGAGTCCTTCAGTCAGCCAGTCTCTAAAGATCTGACTATATTCTGTCAACTTATTCTGTGAGGTCATTTTCTTAGTGCTTATATCTAACCTTTTTATCGCTATGTCAAGATTGCTGGGGATTGACTCCTTTTCTACCTTCCAAGGTAGACCTACAGAATATCTCTGATCACTTTGTCTTTGAATTTTTGTTATAAACCTTTCTTTTATTTCCTGGTATCTGGTCTCTTTGGAGCAAGTTTCAACAGGATCCCTAATGCCTAGTACTTCTAGATCCCACAAATCCTTTAAATCGCCTCGCGTTGTTAGCAGATTCAAAGTCTGCTGCACATTGTCATTGCTATCAATAATTGGCGAATTGCCCATTAGTGTCCAACCTAATTTCGTTTCCACCGCAGTTAAATATGCTTCAACTTGAACTATTTTTCCCGTCAAAATCATACCTAGATAGTTAGCACCAATCAATATGTCAATCTCTTGTCCTTTAAAATTGTCCCGAGACAATATTATGCCCTTAATCTTCAATTTTTCTAACCAGTCTCCTTTTGGCAAAGGTGGTATGGCGTCGCAAATTTTACGTTGATCCAGCGCCTCAATATGGATCACATCTCTTTTATTACCTAAATTCTCTAATTCTAACATAAATTTACCGTGCTTTTCTTCACCAATCTTATTACCTCCAAAAAGACTTTTAGCTATGGTTATTTCGCCTTTTCTTTCTATTCCTATACTCCAGACTAACGACTGTTTGATATACGAAAACTGACTTCCACTGTCGAGGAGAATTCTAACCCTTCTAGAGGCATTTGGGCCTCTTAACAGTGCTACCGTGGTCATCAGCAAGACCTGACCTGTGCAGGCTTGACTAGAAAGCGATGCAATGGGTTCAGGTGCATTTTCCTTTAGATTTTCTCTTCCTGGTTTCGTTAACCGGTTAGAAGAATTTCCTTCACATAAAACTTCCAAGTGGTTTCTCCCACAGTTTTTGCACTCCAATTGTTCTCGGCACTGACTCTGTATGTGTCCCTTTCTTAAGCATTTGAAACATAGATGGGCACTACGTATTTTATCATTTCTCTCTCCCGGAGACATTTTCATTATGGAGCGGCATTGATGACTCGCATGATTTGTTCTTTCACAAAAGAAGCATTTTATATTAGTTCGCCCTCCGAACAGACTAGACACAGTGGCGGGTCTGAAATTGCTCCTTGCTCTGGTCCCATCATTGTAAGACCTTTTATAGGGTTCCTCCTGCTTAAAGCCTTTTTCCACAAATTTCAGCCGTTGAGCACTCCTTACTTCGGCTTTTAGAAAGTCCAATAATAACCTGAGCCTTTCTTGAGCTCCTCCAACCCCTTTATCTGACTCTTCCCGTTTTGCTAACTCCATACCATAACCCGAAGAAGGATGCCTGTGCCATATTTTCAAAATATCCGAAGGTAATGAAGACTCGACAAGAGGGTATAAAAAAATACCCGACACCTGGGGATCAATGCCCAATGTCTCTAACGACCGGAGGTGACTGCTCAGTTCGTCGTACAGACTGCTTAAATTTCTATTTTCTTTCTTTACATTAGATATAACCGAATTCAATAGACGTCTGACATATAGTTCTGTCAGTATATTCGGGTCACCGAATCGCTCCTGTAGGGCTTGTACCGCCAAAGCATAGTTGGCGCCTTTAACGGGATAGCTTGCTACAACACGATAGGCTTCTGAATTTGGTACAATTGCTTGACGCAAATATAAAAACCGGTCGCTATCGGATAAATTCTTATTTTCGTGAATTTTCGAAAACTGCGCCCACCAAGGCAACCAACCTTCCAGAGAGCCATCATAGGTTTTTAGGGCAAACTCTGGTAATTTCACATTTATTACAGTGTCCTCGCTAGCAATCGGGATTGTTTCTTCTTTATCGGGATTCCGTAATACACTGACTTTCTGTTGAATATCAAACTTTTCCTCTTCATATTTATCGCATTCTTGCCATTCCCTATCAATACTTTCCTCTGTAATCCCTTCTTTCACTACCAATAAAGCCTGATATTTTTCGTTTAGATCTACAAGTTTCGTGTAATAAGACTCTAGTCTATTAAACTTAGAATAAATATCATTCTTATCAATTTGAGACTTTTCAAATTCCCCATTTATTTCATTAATAATTCTAGTGAAAGTACCTCTTATGGCTTTTCTGCGCTTTTTAATTGCATCCATTTCCTCCATATTTCCTTTAAATCGATCACGTCCGGCTCACCAAAGTGTTCGTGTTCGTTTAAAATAAAAAAATAAAGGGTGATCGATTGAAAGGAAAAACAATGGGGGAAATAAATGCACACTTACACAGTATAATAAAAGGTTTTATTTAAAAATTAAAAAAGGCTAAAAACTATTATACTTATATATAAAGAATTATGGATAAAAAAACAAGAAAAAGGTTAAGCAAAATTATACTTATATATAAAGAATTATGCATAAAAAACAAGAAAAAAGGTTAAGCAAATTTATACTTATATATAAAGAATTATGCATAAAAACAAGAAACAAGGTTAAGCAAAAAATATATAAAATTAACTAATCTTAGGGAAGGGAGATAAAAATAAAAGGCAGGGAGGTGTCGAGCTTTGTGTTCACACAGTACCTCGGGTGGCAGCACCGTCGCTCGCTTGGCTTCCTCTTGTCGCGGCTCGTGCGATGTCCAAGGCGTCCTTTCCGTCCTCAAGTTGCCGCTTGAGGGATACTCCAAGACGTCCTTTCCGTCCACGAGACTCTGCTTGTGGGATATTTCTAGACGTCTTTCCGTCCACAAGACGCTGCTTGTAGGATACTTCTCAGACGTCTTTCCGTCCACAAGACGCTGCTTGTAGGATACTTCTCAGGCGCGTCTGCTCCGCCTGGTCCGCTGCTTCCAACTAAGAAAAAAAAAAAAGATGACGCCACATGGCCCCCCGTCCCGGGGCTTGCAGAACAACCAAAACAAATTCCAGACGTCCACTTGACTCGAGCATCGACCGATCTTTGTCCTGATCGGTTCCTGCTGGGAGTTTCCCCTCGTCTCCCTTCACCTAAGTCTTTCATTCTATGTACAAAAGTAGGGATCGGTAAAATAGTTTTAACAATGGTAGTGTATTACCTTCCATACCAGTTGCCTATTCAACCCAAATGAAAGAAACCTATTCGACTCTTAAGAAAATCTTAGAATTGTTGAATTATACCAAACATTGTTGGAAAGTTTGCGGTGATCTTAAAATTATAGGAATATTACAGGGCTTGCAGAAAGGTAACACAAAGTATCCTTGCTTTTTATGCAAGTGGGACAGCAGAGACAGAAAGAATAAGTATATACAAAAAATGTGACCTGAAAGAAGTATGTTTCGCTTAGGTGAACAAAACGTTGAAAATGAACCGCTTTTCCATAAACTAAAAATGCTTCTTCTCCCCTTTACATATCAAATTAGGGTTAAAGAAAAATACGTAAAGGCTTTAAAGAAAGATATATTGATGCTGTCAAATATTTAATGACTAAATTTCCGAAGATTAGTTGTTCTAAGATAACGGAAGGTATTTTCATTGGACCTCAAATTCGTAAACTAATAAATGACGAAGAGTTTATTACAACATTGAAAGAAGATGAGAAAATGCTTGGTTTGCACTCATCGACGTTGTCAAACACCTTTTAGGCAATAATAAGTCACTGAATTATGCGAGAATCTTAGAAAAAAATATTTCCAAATTCCATAAGCTCGGGTGCTTAATGAATCTAAAATTGCATTTTATGGATTCACCTTTAAACCTTTTTACCTGATAATCTCGGTGCAGAGAGAGAAGAACAAAGTGAACGCTTCCATCAAGTTATTAATTTGAGCAACGGTACAATGGTCTTTGGAATCAACATATGGTGGCGGATTATTGTTGGAATCTGATGCGTGATGACAAACAAGCAAAATATAATAGACTCCACAGAAAAAAAATCTTCAAATCCATGAATATATATTTTTTTATTACTTCCTAAATATTACTGCATCTTTATAAATAATGTTTATTAAACCAAATAAAATATTTTTTTCGCATACACAGATTTTTGTTAAGACCTTCCATCTTATAAATAAAAACAATTCTCCTGATAATTTTGAAAAAGAAAGGGAAAGAAATCAGATTTTTAAATGACAATTTATATGGATATAGAGTAAGTAGTTTGATAAATATATATATAAGGGCAGTTATTGAAGTAAAATATATGAACATGCCTATATGTATAATATTGTTTCTTCATTTGCTCTACCTTTGGCGCATTTATTTATATAGTAATAAGTTTAATGTCATAACTTTTCCTCCAATAGATGAATATGATGGTTAAAGGGCATTATATCCATAACTTGAGAAATTGAGCTAATCAAATATTGATACCACGTTAATCAGCACAAAAAGTTAACCCAGAAAATGCTTTGTTTATTTGAGAAGGAGAATTTCTTTTTTTCATTTTGTGTACTAGTGTAATTCATCTAAAAAAACGATGAATAATGGCTACCAACCAGAAAATAAAGAATGATCATTTTTTTACCCACACGCTTGTACATGACAAATTTTCTTGGTCAAAACTTGCCTAGTGATGAATTATGCATTATAGCTTTATTAGTAATCTATACAAATTGGGTGTTCTATATATATATATGTTATGTGAATACATTTGTGTTGTTGTTAGATAAGGCTTGATAAGACAAAGGATCGATAAGATAAAGGGTTGAGGTGCAGTCGTGATAAAAAAAGATAATTATTTACCGTCAAGTATCATATTTAGCTTAGTCAAACATAACGCATGTTGAGCTAAAAAAGATGCAGCCTACTGTAATCAAATCAACGATCGGCCCAGCTGGCGAAAAGGTCAGTATAATCGACACCAACATACTTTTGAAAATTCTTGAAAGATGTGGCATCGAGTACAAAGTTGAAGAAACTCCTTCAACAAAGAAACGAACTCGCGAATCCCCCTCAGTTTCAACACCACGTAGCCATAAGACACCGAGAATGGAAGTTGTCTCACAGCATAATGAAAACAATGTCTCCATGAACGAGGCAACTGAAGTCCCTCAAGAAACGTCCGCAGCTACCCCTTCTCAGGTTAACGAAGAAAACATTGATGAAGATGGTCCTTGGACAAAAGTCACACATGCAAAAAAGCCAAGAACACCACCTGTAATAGCAGAAAATGTAACAAGTTCTGGGACCGTGGCCGAAGAGGTCTCCGCTCCTATTAATAGGACTGCCCATGGTAAGATCCCCCAGGCCCCTACTTCCATTCCTTCCTGTACCCATTCTGGATCCTCTGACTGCTGGGAAGAGATAGATTCTCTTTTCAACAAAAATTTTCATGAGGTAGCGGATATCGCTGCCTCTAACCTTCCTGCTACCACCCGCACTGGGTTATCTGACTCAGTTAAAGACGACGTAAGGCGTATTTTTAACGCTTTACAAACTGAAGTCTTGAGAATCTTCAAAAAAAAATGTAAAAATAGTTGAAAATGAGGTCATCCAACTTAGGAAAAGGTTGGCCAAGCCTCCCTCTCCTCCTAACCCCGTTAAAATTATCCCCCAACTAGATACTTCTACTATCCAAATCAGGTCCAACCACCCCACAACTGTACACCCTAGAGTGCCAGCGCTTTCAACCTACGCGCAAACGTTAAAGAACAGTGTAAACCATGTAAAAATTGCCTCAGACAACCTATCTTTCGAGGCCATCAGAGCCAAAATTGCCAAGACTCCACAGTTGAAGAGTTGTGATGTGACGGCGGTAACTGGGAAGGACAAAAAACTTGTCCTTCACTTTCCCAATTCTGCAGAATCAAAGCGGTTTGTGGACGGATTTAAGACCGCCAACATTGACGGACTTAAAGTCCTACCAAACCCGACATTCAGGCCCAGGTTGGCAATTTTCGGCATCCCTGTCGAGAAATCTGAATCTGATCTGGTGTCTGATCTGATGGAAAACCCTGTGATAGCCCCGCAGTTAATTAATAACAGCGGCGGCTTGAAGCTGGTTAAATTGATTAGGAAGGAAGGCTCGCCTTCCACCGCTATCATAGAGGTCAATAAGGGTATCGAGGAAGCTCTCCTTGCACGCGGCCGCGTCACTGTTGACTTCCTGTCCCTCAGGCTCGCCCAGGCGAAACGCGTCTTCCCATGTGGTATCTGCGGTTGCCTCTCTCACAGGACGCACACTGATGGTAAAAAGTGCACCAATGCGCCCAAGTGCGCCAATTGTGCAGGTGCACATTTTACCACTGCCCGTGAAAATAAAAGCGCGCTTAAGTGTCACAGGTGCGGTGACAAGCACAATGCCAACTCCATGATGTGCAAGCACATGCGAGATGCCCAGGATCACTTCAATAAGTTGATAGCCAAATGATTGTTTTCAAGTGCCTACAAATCAATATAAGACGCTCTCAGCCTTGTTTGTATTCAGTATTGAGTGATTGTCGTGAGGAGAACATAGATTTACTACTTTTACAAGAGCTCCCAGCCGCGCGCGGCAAAATCCCATCGCTGCCAATCCCATCTAACAGAGTTTGCTATGGCCCTATTACAAACTCTAGGTTGGGAGCTATGGTCATTGTAGTAAATCCTAGCCTTAAATTTGTTCATTTGTCTCATTTGTCCAGTGTTAATGTCGTGTTTGTCATGTGTGAATTGAGTGGTAAAAGTATTCTTCTTTGTAATGTTTACCTTCCGCCATCATGTGATCCCTCCCCTCTTCTCGATAAGATAAATTATAGCCTTAATTCACTGAACTATGACGAAGTCATTTTTTGCGGCTATCTAAATGTTGAATCTTTTAGGTGGTCGGATAAACCTCTGCTCCTCAGGCATCACTCACCTAAGAGAGATCTAGTTGAAAACTTTATTGATGCCAACTATTTGCATGTGCTCAACACTCACGGCGCGGTGACGTGGGAGGAGGGCAACCGCTCTTCTTCCATCGACGTCACTTGCTGCAGTGCTGGCCTTGTAAATAGCGTTACCGATTGGCATCCTGAGTACCAGGAGTTGTCTGACCACAAACGCCTCGTCTTTAACCTAAATTTCGCTCCCTCTTCACAGGACAACACCAGATTTAAATTAAACAAATTTAGCGAAATATACTTCAGCTTTGGTCGCGCTGACTGGGATAGAGTTTTTGAACATTTCAGCCAAAAAATAGAAAATATTAATATTTTTTTAGAAAATGTGCGTGACTCATCCTCCCTCGACGATGTAATTAATTTACTCGGCGAAGAGATTTTTCACACATGTCTAAACACCATTCCATCCCGTCCCAGAAGTGATAAATACCTCAAGTCCATCTCTTGGTGGAAATCTGATTTGAATCCTCTCAAAAGGGCCACTCAAAAGGCACAGCGGGCCTTTATAAAGGCACGCGGTGTCGTTAAGGGTGTGCTGGAGGTCTTTTACAAAAGACTTAAGGCAAGATATCGCCGTGCGAGGAGACTGGCTAAGAAAGAAGCATGGAGGGCAGCCTGCTCGCGTTGCGAAATCAGCCCTTGGGGTGGAATCTACAGTTTCATCAAGGGAAATTTTAAGCGCAAACCCCTCTCAGCTCTCCCAGTTGGTAGCGGCTTCACTGAAGGTCCGCGGGACACATTAAATCACGTATTAGATTACTATTTCGGCCGCGTCCCGCCCGATACCATGTTAGAACACAAAGATTTAAGCAAAGTCATCGCATCGTCATCTGATAACGACCCTTTGTTTACAGATAACGAGTTGTTGTTGACAGCGGATAAGGTAAACTTATCTTCTTCTCCTGGTAGTGATGGCATGCCACCTCTTCTTATCGTAAAACTTGTTAAACATTTTCGGACGTTTTTTCTAAGTATTTTCAACAAGTGCTTAACCACTGGCCACTTTCCATCTACATGGAAGCTGGGGGACGTCATTCTCGTCCCCAAGCGAAGTGGGGAGGACTTTCTCGCATCACACCGTCCAATCACGATGCTTCCTGGTTTGGGCAAGATCCTTGAGCGTCTAATTCTTGCTAGGCTGTCGTGGATGGCCGATAGGATGTGTAAAGCGCCTCCAAACCAGTTCGGATTTAAGCCTTGTAGATCTACTACAGCCGCACTCTTAAATCTAAAATCTACTATAACCCGGACGATTAAAAATAGGAAATCTTGTCTTCTTCTTTCTTTTGATGTTAAAGGCGCTTTTGACAACGTGCTCCACTCCAGTATCTTGAGAGCGTTGCACAAAAGCGTCTGTCCCAGAAATATTTATCACCTGATAAACTCGTTTCTATGCAACCGTGTTGTGAGACTATCTATGAATGGTTGTACTGTGTCGAGACGAGTTTCCAAAGGATGTCCCCAGGGTTCAGTTCTCGGCCCATTCCTTTGGAATATTGTCTTTGATGAACTCCTCACGCTGGACTACAGGAATAATGTTTTCCCGCAAGCCTACGCGGATGATCTGGTCGTGGTGGTCTCGGGAAGCCGACCTAGTCAACTTCCCGCGGCCCAACACACCATAGATATGATCGCTAGGTGGTGCAGTTTGCATAAACTGGAACTCAGCGTGGGGAAGTGCCAGGCTATGGTTCTCCTCAGACCACACGGGAGACTGCCTGAACCGCGCCGGGATCTGGTTATCCACGGACGGCCAATCCAATGGTGCGACTCAATTAAGGTGCTGGGAGTGAGATTTGATCAACGTCTATCTTTCCACCAGCACGTAGTTGAAGTCTGCGCCAAGGTCCGCGGCATGTTGCCGCGTTTGACCGCAGCCGCTAATCTCAACTTTGGTTTTGGTTACCGCGCCTTGAGAACTCTGTATCTGCAAGTGGTTGTTCCGGCCATTGCCTATGCCTCGGCGGTATGGTTTCCTAATCTTTCTCAACGCTCCTTGAATGTTCTACTGAGTGCTCAAAGGCCTTTCCTAGTGAGAGCTTGTAGAGCTTTCAGATCAACCAGCAACGCTGCTCTAATCTCCCTCTCTAGAGTCCTTCCTCTCGATCTGGAAATCTTGGCTAAAACTGAGCTATACCTTAAAAAGTATGGATTGGTTGACGCTGAAATTCCACTCGAGCCTCCTCCCTTTCCACATCCTCTCCCCTACCCCCCCTATTACTCCGCTCCCAGTAATATTCCTGCTCTTTTCTTCCACGTGGCATACTACACAGATGGTTCCAAAACCGGAGATGGAGTTGGCGCCGGCGTGTACAGGTTCTCTCGTCTCGATTGTGCACCTGAAATACGTGAATCTCACGTTCTGTCCCCTCATTGTTCTGTCTTTCAGGCGGAAGCCCTTGGATTGGTTAAGGCTCTTGAAAACGCAACCACTTTACCAAATCATCTAACCTTAGGATTCTTCCTGGACAACCTCTCAGTCGTGAAGTCAGTTCTGAACTCTAAGACTGGTAATTACCTTATCGACAGAGCTCTGCTACTGATTTCGCGATTGAATCGCAATAGGAACAGATGCACCATACAATGGATCAAGGGCCACAGTGGGAACGTGGGTAATGACATTGCGGACACACTCGCAAAGCGGGGTGCTGAGTCTGCTAACCCAAGCTGTTACAAACTCGCTCCTTTGTCGTTTGTAAAATCGGCAATCTACGGCCGGGCGCGTGAAGCATGGGAAAGCAGATTCCTCTCTCTAGCTCCTTCTATCCACACCCGCTTTGGCCTTACTCCAATGAGTCTTTTAGACAAAAGGTATGCGTACATCGTCCCTAGCGAGCACATTGTGGTAGGCCTGCTATCGGGACACACGTGGACGGACAGTTTCGCCCACAGGATAGGCGTCATTGACGATCCTTCCTGCCCTTACTGCGACGCTGACAGGGAAGAAACTCTGTCTCACATCGTGCTTGAGTGCAGCAGCCTTGATGCCCTTAGATTCCCCCTTCTTTCCACCTGTGCAGAAGAATTAGGGTACACTCCGCGGTCACTCAAAGACTTTATTTTCAACAGGAGCACTTGGCGAGCCTGCCTGGAGTTCCTAAAGGCCTCTGATAGACTTAAGCCACGCGTCCGCGCGGAGGATTCCGATCACCTGAGTGACTCGGACTCCTCACCACATGGTTAACACCGGTCATTGGCGGCTGCTCGTAGACGTAACTCTGGCCTGTGCCGCTGCTTAAGATCGGTTTCGCGACCTGCCCTGCGTATGTGATCGCCCCTGACACTGTCTCTGTAACCCAATGACAGAGGGCAAATGGTTTGGCGATTCGACGGCGCGGGCTGCTCGAGAAATCGACTTACGCAGCGACCCATTTGAACGCGCTATGCAATCCACGGTGTACTTTTCTGGTTGGTCGTCTTAGCACTGGTACCCTCACCAGTAATCTTACCTAAAACTTTAATATATTCACTTTTATAAAAAAATAAAATAAAAAAAATAAAAAATAATAAAAAATAATAATAATAGTCTATCTTTTCCCATCAGTTGCTGAATCATTCTCGCTTTATCTAATATTCTTATTTAAACAACAGCTGTCCTTCTTTTATTTTCCTTGGCCTGGGGAATCTAACCTTTTTGAACAGCCTTGGTTGCGTGCAGCACCTTGATACTTTGACATTGTGCATTGCGGCTTGTCTGCCTGCTACACCTTTCGTGCTCATAAATCATACTTTAATCATTGCGGTCTGTCTGCTCTCCACGGTCACCCCTGGGCTCAACACCATTGAACCCGTCTCTGCCACCCCCTGAACTTCGCGGATTACCACCCTGCTCCCCCCCCCGCCGGTCCTCCTCTACATCCCGGCTCTCCTGGCCTCACCTGGCGATGACCCCTGGCCACCCATCCCCAGGCCCCTCCAACTATGCTTTGTATATATTCCACTTTATGCGTCCACCGGGGCTCAAAAATCATTCATTTTGGTTAGCAGCCCCGTAAAATAAAGATATTTTCTCTTACCGTCAAGTAGCTTTTATTTTCAATTACTTGAGGAAAAATTACACATTAGTTATTTTCACATTATATAGAATTTATAAAGTTAATCCTATATTAGTGATTTAAAAGGATAGATATGATAACTACGCATATTTACAACAAAACTGAAAGTCTTTCTAAAAACGATGATAACAAAAAATAAAAATTATCAATGAATAAAATAAAATATATATTTTTTAAAATATAGAAATTTTTGAGGTTTTAGATTATATAATATTTTTAGATTATATAATATTTCCCCCCTGTGAAAAGATTTAAAAAAATTAAAATTTTAAAATAAAATTGGTAATTAAAAATAATTAATTAAACGAAATCAATAAATCTATAGAAATAATTAAAAATGAAACAATAAAAATCAATATGCAATTTTTTCAAAATGAACAAAAGAAAGTTTGTTTACAAATAAAATATACAATTATGAAATTATAATAAGAGTTTATATAAGAAGTATTATAAGAAGTATATGTAAAAAATGGATATGAAGCAAAAGGTATTTAAAATTTGAGTAATTATGACATTATGCTAGTTACACTTCAAAGTATCAAAAGCAGTAGAAATGTTATTTTTACATGGTTGAGTAATGAAACGCTAATAGACGTATGGAGTGACATTAAGTTATTTGTAAAGGCTTAAGAATTGGTGCTGATATTTGTTCTTCATTGTCCATGTCCAAAATATGGCCTTCCTGTAAAAAACATGGTTTATCATCAATATCTATTAACTTTGTGTTAGAATTTTGATTTGCTATTAAGTCATTTCCTATGTTAGTGCTATAGTGAAGTAGAAAATCTGCTCTGGGTTCTGGGTGTTTAATATCATAAAGTTGTTTGCTGTGTTCATGGGATTTTATGGTTCTTTCAATGGCTAATTTTCTTGCTGTTTCAATTGGTGTATGTATTACTGTGTCATGTTCTATATACTGTGGTTGTATTCCATAATATAAGAATTTAGGAGTAAAACCTGTTGTGGTATGTACTGTTTCATTATAGCTTTCAGTAATTTTAGGAATATATTTTGTCCAAGGAATCTTTAAATTAGCATTATATTCACATCTTAACCTATTAATGATAGTGGAATTTAGTCTTTCTACTTTTGCATTTGTTTCTGGGTGATGAGCACTGGTGAGTAGATGCTTAACATTATTTCTCTCCAAAAAGTGTTTAAATTTATTGCTAAGAAAAGCTGCATTTCTGTCAGTTATTAATATTTCAGGTTTATTAATTTGGAATAAATTTCTCAAACAAGTTATATAAGAATCAGTTGATACAGATTTTGTTGGAAAAGCCCAAAGGAATCTACTATGGTGATCTACTATCATATGGATACTATGTCTAGTTGTCCCATAATTATGTAACCCGCCCAATGTATCTAGAGAAAAAATGTGATTTGGGTGTGTAGCTATTGGCATCTGTTGTAGTGGTCCATAAACAATTCTGTTATCCCTAGACTTGTTAAACTGGCAAGTTTCACAATGTTTGGTGTAATTAGCAATATCCCTAGTCATATGTGGCCAATAATAGTGTGGAGAAATTATTTTAGTCATTTGAGTTGTTCCAATATGTCCATGCTTTGTATGTACTTTGCTTAATAATTTGTGTCTTAGTGTCTGTGGTACATAAGCTCTTTTAAAACCCTTTTTAGTAATAATGTAGAGGCCATTTTGTATTTCAATTTTACTATTGTTAATTTGTTCTGTTGATTGGTGTTCTTTTAACTCATTATATGTTAGGTAAAATGAGACAGGTGCTCTTGACAGCATGTCTGCTTCTATATTATTTAATCCTTTAATATGTTTTATGTCAAAGCTATATTGAGATAGAATTAAGGACTATCTAAATAATCTACCTTGTGGGTTTTTTACATTTTTGATCCATTTTAAAGGTAAGTGATCTGTGTGCAAGGTAAAATGTATGTTGTGTAGGTATGTATGAAACCTTTGTACTGAATTAATGATAGCTAATGTTTCAATTTCTGAGGCAGTATAATTCTGTTCATATGGATGAAGTTTTCTTGAAAAATAACCTATGGGGTGTAAGATGCCTTGTTCATCCGGTTGTTTAAGAACTCCTGCTACTCCTAGACTTGACGCGTCTGTGAATAAATGGCAAGGTTTTGATGGGTCATAAATATATAGTACAGGCTGTGATATGAGTGAATTTTTAAGTGTTTGGAAGGCTTGTTCATGTTTCACACTCCATAGCCAAGGAGCATTTTTTAACAAAAGTTCATTCAAAGGTGCCCTAATTTGCGCATAATGGGGAATCAATTTATTATAAATATTTATGGTGCCTAAAAATCTCTGTAAGGTTTTAATATTATATGGTCTATTTAATTTTAAAATTGCTTCAATATTTGTGTTATTTGGTGTATATTTTCCTGAGTTAATAGTGTATCCTAAGAATTGTATTTCTTTTTGTAAAAATTTGCATTTATTGAGATTCAGCTTTATATCCTCTTGTTCGAATATACCTAATATGTCATCTAAATGTTTAATGTGTTCTTCATAAGTTTTGGAGTGTATAATAATGTCATCAAAATAATTTAAGGCATAGTGTATATTATGCTTAGTGAAAACTGACTTCATAATCCTTTCAAATTGTGAAGGTGCATTTTTTAGACCATATGGAAGTCTGTTCCATTCATAACATCCTAATTGTGTTACAAAGGAGGTTTTATGTCTATCTTTTTCATCTATGGGTATATGCCAGTATGCATTTTTAACATCTAGAATAGTGTATATTTTTGACTGTGATAACCTATCTATAATTTGTTCTATAAGTGGAATTGGGGTATGTTCTGGAACTGTTTTTTGATTAAGTTTTCTATAATCTATACAGAGTCTTGTGGGGTGATTTGGGGCATCAGATTTTTTATTCACTAATAATGCAGGAGAACTATAGGGACTAGATGAGGGTCTAATAATATCATATTTTAATAATTCAGTTATTTGTTTTTGTATTTCAGCATTATTGTAAAAAGATGTCCTATATGGCTTTTGTGCTATGGGAATATTATCTAAAAGAGATATGCAAATTGGGTTAGTCTTTATGTATCCTATATCGAAATTGTGTTTAGAGAAAACATTCTTATATTTATGCAATACTAGCCGAATGACCCGGGCAACGCCCGGGTTTTACCCGATTAAATGTTTTTATTCAAATACTATTCGTTACAATTATAAATTGGCGTCGTGGATGTCACTCTTGTGAAACGTCCCGCTCCAAACTTTGTGTCTGAGAAGCGATATTTTTATAGAAAGATGATCTGGCTTTTGTTTTCTGCTCGAATGAATGTTTTTCTGTTAGAATTTTGTTCCTGCGTACAAAATAATGAACTGGTTTCACCCGTGGTCTTTGCTTTTTGGAATTTTTCCCGATATAATTTTGTATCTGATAATCAAACATGATACAGCAATATCGTCATCATCATTTTCTGACTAAAATATATCTATATATATAAAATTGAATGTCTGTCTGTCTGTTTGTCTGTCTGTTTGTTTGTACTCTATAGATTCAAAAACCATACATCCAATCGCCGTGAAATTTTTGGATATTATTAGGTATATCACCGGGAAGGTTTTTGAAAAATAATTTCATGAATATCTTGAATAACCTTAGAGTTACTTCCAGATTTGTAGATTTAACTCGCAAGCAGCACCCCCATTGTGACGATGATAACAAGTTTTCTTATCACTAAGTTTGTTATCTTAAATATTATTTATCAAAAGTAAGATTATCTCAGGATGACACGGCAATGTGACACGGGAAAAAATGTTCACTAGATAAAACTATGATTTTCTATATGATATAAAAAGCCAACAATGAAGAGTGAATGCAATATAAAAAGCCAACAATGAAGAATGAATGTAAGATAAAAAGCCAACAATGAAGAGTGAATGTAATATAAAAAGCCAACAATGAAGAATGAATGTAAGATAAAAAGCCAACAATGAAGAGTGAATGTAAGATAAAAAGCCAACAATGAATAGAAAATGTAATATAAAAAGCCAACAATGAAGAATGAATGTAAGATAAAAAGCCAACAATGAAGAGTAAATATAATATAAAAAGCCAACAATGAAGAATGAATGTAAGATAAAAAACCAACAATGAAGAGTAAATATAATATAAAAAGCCAACAATGAAGAGTGAATGTAAGATAAAAAGCCAACAATGAAGAGTAAATGTAATATAAAAAGCCAACAATGAAGAATGAATGTAAGATAAAAAACCAACAATGAAGAGTAAATATAATATAAAAGCCAACAATGAAGAGTGAATGTAAGATAAAAAGCCAACAATGAAGAGTAAATGTAATATAAAAAGCCAACAGAGTGAATGTAAGATAAAAAGCCAACAATGAAGAGTGAATGTAATATAAAAAGCCAACAATGAAGAATGAATGTAAGTTAAAAAGCCAACAATGGAGAGTAAATCTCTCTCTCTCTCTATATATATATATATAAAAGTCAATTTCTGTCTGTCTGTCTGTTTCGCGATAAACTCAAAAACTACTGAACCAATTGGTACCATATTTTGCATTTCGCTTTTTATAAACCTGAGGAAAATTTTCGGCTGCATTCGATTAGTATTTTTGGCTATATCTTTTTTTTTTCATTTGAAGAACTTTTTTTACGCGGACTAATCCGGAATGGAATGAATACCTAAATATGGCCATTTTTTTAAGCATCGGTGGTTCAGTGGTAGAATGCTCGCCTGCCACGCGGGCGGCCCGGGTTCGATTCCCGGCCGATGTATTTTTTTTTTTTTACAATTTTTAAAACTCTTTTATATTATCTTATATATATAAAATTGAATGTCTGTCTGTCTGTACTCTATAGATTCAAAAACCATACATCCAATCGCCGTGAAATTTTGGGATATTATTAGGTATATCACCGGGAAGGTTTTTGAAAAATAATTTCATGAATATCTTGAATATCCTTAGAGTTATTTGCATATTTGTAGATTTAACTCGCAAGCAGCGCCCCCATTGTGACGATGATAACAAGTTTTCTTATCACTAAGTTTGTTATCTTAAATATTATTTATCAAAAGTAAGATTATCTCAGGATGACACGGCAATTTATTTGCGACAAGAATAATGATACAATTCCAAGGCGAAGATACTATTCCTTTAACTTCCAATTACCGAGGGAACCAATTAATATTGATTTTATTCAACTTATCGAGTATTTCTCAAGGGACCGGGAAAAAATGTTCACTAGATAAAACTATGATTTTCTAATGTAGAAAATTAGGAAAGACAAAGTTCAGGATGACAAGGCACACAGGGACCGGGAAAAAATGTTCACTTTATCGAGAGATTCAAATTTACGAGTTTCAAATTATCAAAATATATCTTTTTTATTTTTTAATAAGTTTTTAGAGAATTGTTTCAACAAATGTTCGCTAGACAAACCTTTACTCAGGTAAAACCCCGGGCGAAGCCGAGTTCGTTTTATAAGTTTAAAGAGAATTGTTTTAACAAATGTTCGTTAGACAAACATTCACTCGGGTAAAACCCGGGCGAAGCCGGGCGGGTCCGCTAGTCTACTTATATATTTGCCTTATTCTGTCTGTATGTTTGTCTGTCTGAAGCTCACGGATGGGATTTTTCATAACCATCGGTGGTTCAGTGGTAGAATGCTCGCCTGCCACGCGGGCGGCCCGGGTTCGATTCCCGGCCGATGCATTTTTTTTTTACAATTTTTAAAACTCATTTATATATTATACAAGAATGACATCCACGGCGCCAATTTATAATTGTAACAAATAGTATTTGAATAAAGGCATTTAATCGGGTAAAACCCGGGCGTTGCCCGGGTCATTCGTATCTACTTATATATTTGCCTTATTCTGTCTGTTTGTTTGTCTGAAGCTCACGGATGGGAATTTTCATAACCATCGGTGGTTCAGTGGTAGAATGCTCGCCTGCCACGCGGGCGGCCCGGGTTCGATTCCCGGCCGATGCATTTTTTTTTTTTACAATTTTTAAAACTCATTTATATATTATACAAGAATGACATCCACGGCGCCAATTTATAATTGTAACGAATAGTATTTGAATAAAAGCATTTAATCGGGTAAAACCCGGGCGTTGCCCGGGTCATTCGTATATAATAATTGTATAAACGAATTGTAATTGTAACGAATAGTATTTGAATTAAAACGTTTTTAAAATATATACGCACTCGGGTAAAACCCGGGCGTTGCCCGGGCCATTCGTCTAGTAGTTTTAATAATTGATTTATATATATTTTTAAATAGCCTATCGTCTTCCCCGTATTTTTTTTACCTATGTATGGAAATTTTGGTTTGAATTAGTGAACTACTGCGAATTTGTATACCGGACATACAGACAGACAAACAAACATACAGACATTCATTTTTATATATATAGAGATATTTTCCCGATATAATTTTGTAGCTGTTAATCAAACATGATACAGCAATATCGTCATCATCATTTTCTGAATAAAAATATATAGTTTTAATAATTGATTTATATATATTTTAAAATAGCCTATCGTCTTCCCCGTATTTTTTTACCTATGTATGGAAAATTTGGTTTGAATTAGTGAACTACTGCGAATTTGTATACCGGACATACAGACAGACAAACAAACATACAAACATTCATTTTTATATATATAGAGAAGAGATATTTTCCCGATATAATTTTGTAGCTGATAATCAAACATGATACAGCAATATCGTCATCATCATTTTCTGAATAAAAATATATAGTTTTAATAATTGATTTATTTATTTTTTAAAATAGCCTATCGTCTTCCCCGTATTTTTTTACCTATGTATGGAAAATATGGTTTGAATTAGTGAACTACTGCGAATTTGTATACCGGACATACAGACAGACAAACAAACATACAAACATTCATTTTTATATATAGAGAGATATCTGAAATTGTTTGATTAGAGAAATTTTGATTAATATCTACTTTACTAAAGTCTAAATATGAATTATAATTTGTTATAGAGTACGGTTGTCGCATACTGTGAAGTGAGTTTGAATCAGTAATGGGATTTGAAGTAGGATCTATAAGTTTAACATTTGTAGTTGGTATATCAAAAGAATTGAAATTACACAATGGGTTAATATTTAAAAGAGATGAATTTTTAACATAGTATGGGTCTGGAATACATAGGGTAGTGGCATATGATTTCTGATTATCAGTTTTTGGATTAAAAGAATACAAGAATTTATAATTTTGGAAAAAAGGTTTTTTGAGAAATCTATTTGTAACTTAAATAAATGAAATGTTGGTAAACCTAAAATAAGATATTCTATTGGAGTATCTCACAAACATTTCTTGATACTTTGTAATTTTACCTAAGCTAAGCCTAACCAATATTTTGTATAATGGGTAAGTAAATCCTTCTACCTGACCTATTCTTTCTTTTGGGGAATTATCTAAAATTTTATAATAAATATGGTTTAAGTATTTTAAAGGTATAATAGATATGGATGATGCAGTGTCAAGTACACAGGGTAAAGATATTTGATTAATAAATACAGAGAAAAGTAATAATGTTCTACCTGGGTTGATGCGCTTCGGATGATTATTGTTCTTAAGTGGGCAGTCTCTATGGAAATGGATCTGGTTCGGTAGCTGGTGAGAAGCACATATCTTGCAGGGGTATGGAGGCTGGTTTATGGATTTGTGGGGTTCTTGCTGGTGGTGAGTTGCTGCTGCTGTCCTGGGAAAAGGCTGGTATTGATGAGCTAGGGAGGAGTTGGAGTTAATTTTTTTTACTGGAGTGCTTGTACTGGTAGAGGGTTGTTGGGGTTCTTCTTTATTTGTTGATAATTTTAATTGGGTTGTGATTTTATACCATTCTGAAGGTTCTTGTACTCTTGCAGCTATTAGATATTTTTTAAGGTGATCTGGCATTCCATCTGTAAGTGCTTCTAGTAAAAGTGTTTATTTCTAGGTTTAGTTTTTTTGGCTAAAGCAGATTTTTCCTTAAAATATTGTTCCAGATCATCTTTATCATTATATTTTAAATTTAGAAACCTACTGAATAAATTTGAATCTTTAATTGTGAAATATGATGTTAATTTTTGTTCAATTTCCCCCCAATTATATATATCTTGTAGTTCTTCTATGTAATAACTGAATGCTTCTCCCTCGAGATAATTTGAAATATTATTTAGTTTAAAATCTTCATCAAGAAGTTTCTGTAAACATTTTTTGCTAAAGAATTTGAGCCAAGATATTATGTCTAAATTTTGACCATTAAATTTCGGTATTTCTATAGTACTTGGACTTGGCGTCATGGCATGTTCTACATTCCTTTGTTTGCGAGACATTTTGTGAAAATAGTTTTATAAAATTTGAATAATTTATAGAGCAATTAGGTTGAGAATTCAGGTAATCCTGTCGACTTATTGTTATGAATAAATTTGTGTTGTTGTTGTTAGATAAGGCTTGATAAGACAAAGGATCGATGAGATAAAGGGTTGAGGTGCAGTCGTGATAAAAAAAGATAATTATTTACCGTCAAGTAGCTTTTATTTTCAATTACTTGAGGAAAAATTACACATTAGTTATTTTCACATTATATAGAATTTATAAAGTTAATCCTATATTAGTGATTTAAAAGGATAGATATGTTAACTACGCATATTTACAACAAAACTATACAACAAAACTGAAAGTCTTTCTAAAAACGATGATAACAAAAAATAAAAATTATCAATGAATAAAATAAAAATATATTTTTTAAAATATAGAAATTTTTGAGGTTTTAGATTATATAATATTTTTAGATTATATAATATATATATATATATATATATACTAGCCGAATGACCCGGGCAACGCCCAGGTTTTACCCGATTAAATGTTTTTATTCAAATACTATTCGTTACAATTATAAATTGGTGCCGTGGATGTCATTCTTGTGAAACGTCCCGCTCCAAACCTTGATAGAGGGCGCTGTTCGTGAGCTAAGTAGAATAATTTGAATATATAGTTTTAATATTTAATTTATATATAATTTAAAATAGCCAATCGTTTTCCTCGTATTTTTTTACCTATGTATGGAAATTTTGGTACTGTAAAAAAAAAAAAAAAAAAAACTTTGCTTCAATAATATACAAAAAAAAAAAAACAACACCCAGGCTAAGTTTCGAACCAAGGTTGTGGAAATACGAAGCCGTACACCTAACCATTAAGCTACGCTTGGCATCATAAATATTCGCATGTAAAGCTATTTCAGGCCTTACATATTTCTAACGACCTTTTTGAAATAGGTTTTTGAAACATGGAAATTATAATACTTCAAATAAATAGAAATAGAGTGAACACAAATAAAACATACCAAATATTTCGAATTAGAGCAGTTATTTTAAACGGCGAATTAGATCAGTTATATCTAAAAATGAAAATATATAAATCTTCAAATCGAGCGAGCGTCTATAAATATTTCGATTTAGATCAAGTATTCTAAACGTATGTGTTATTAAGCGAATTATTATTAATAAAATATTGAGAAGATTTAGATTTTAAACGTATTTATAACCTTTTAGTACTTGATAGAGGGCGCTGTTCGTGAGCTAAGTAGAATAATTTGAATATATAGTTTTAATAATTGATTTACATATTTTTTTAAATAGCCTATCGTCTTCTCCGTATTTATTTACTTATGTATGGAAATTTTGGTTTGTTTAGTGAACTACTGCGGATTTGTATACCGGACATACAAACAAACAAACATACAAACATTGATTTATATATATATATATAGATATAGATATATACTAGCGGTGGTGTACCCGGGTTTTATCCGAGTGAAAGTTTGTCTAACGAATATTATTGACAATAATTTTACGGAACATAGAATATTATGATAATAATATTCATTACATTATATATTTATATAATATATAAAATATATTTTTCGAGCAAACATATCCACTCTCTCTGCTGAATAGATTTTTAAAAAGATATAAATAAATAAAAATATCTAGAGATATACTACATGATCTTAGCCAAAAGGCCGAGAAACGATATTTTATATATAGAGATGACCTGGCTTCGTGTGTCTTCTGCTCGAAGTGAATGTTTCGCTGGTAGAATTTTGTTCCTGCCTACTAATAATTATTATCTGCCTTCGCCCGTTGTCTGCTTTAGTGAATATTCCCCTAAAGAATTTTGTTTATGGCAATCAAACATGATACGGCAATGTTGTCATCATCATTTCTGACTAAAAAAATTGTTGCTCAGTACTTGGTTAAGTATAATTTTTCTTGGTTAAAAGAGCAAATAAAACTCTTCCAGATTTAACTCTCTGTGCTGTTCAAATTTCAGCGAGATAAGTTACATATTGAAGGCGTGCATAGCCGACAAACAAATATATATATAAAATTTTACACAAATAAATTTACTGGCAATGCGTTTCTTTTTAAATATCATCAAATATTATCTCTACAGACATTACTGCAATGATATGAGTTATTGAATGAGAGGGCTTGGCTCATCAGTAGTGAACCCTCTCATTCAATAACTCATATCATTGCAGTAAGGTCTGTAGAGATAATATTCGATGATATTTAAAAAGAAACGCATTGCCAGTAAATTTATTTGTGTAAAATTTTAACGATAGATGGCAATAAAATTTAATTTACTAATATATACAGTGCGGCAAATAATTTTTAAGACTCGCGCTAGATAAAGGCCAATAGCAGAGCCAGTTATGAAATTGCGCATGCGTATATATATTCGAAGCCTTATCTAGCGCGTGGCTTTGTTTCAGCCATTTTGGTTAACTCTTTAAAACATACAGGCGATTTTTGAAAAGTAAAAATTTTTGTTCGTCGGAATTCTGAGATGGAACAGAGAGCGGTCATTAAATTTAATGCAAAACTTGGTAGAAGTGCATCGGAAACATATATTTTGATGAAGCAAGTTTATGATACGTTATGTTTGAGTAAATCAAATGTTTTCATTTGGCACAAACGTTTTTCGGATGGAAGAAATACGCTAGAAGATGATAAGCATACTGGACGACCAAGTTCTTCAAAGACACCAGAAAGTATAGAAAAAGTGCGAGAATTTGTTGAAACCAATGATGGCAGAGGTTTTACACATCAACAAAGAAACGATTCGAACCATTCTGCATGAAGATTTAGGTAAAACTAAAGTCTGTACTAAATTTGTTCCACACACTTTAACGGGCGAGCAGAAATCAGTGTGAATTGCACATTGCAGGGACATCATTTCTGCCTATGAAAATAATTCAAACTTCCTGAAATCAATTGTTACGGGTGATGAAACATGGTGTTTTCAGTATGACCCAAAGACAAAGCGCCAAAGTGCCGAATAGAAGTCAAAAAACTCTCCACAAGCCAAAAAAAAAAAACGCGAAAAGTGCCATCAAAAATCAAAACAATGCTGATTACCTTTTTCGATAGTAGAGGTAATATCCACAAAGAATTTGTTCCCGCTGGACAAACCATTACTGGAGAGTATTATTTAAACGTTTTGAAACGTTTGATTGCTAGAAATCGTCGCATTCGTGCAGAATATCGCGATGAAGACAGTTGGTGTTTGCTGCATGATAATGCACCGAGTCACTCATCACTCACTGTTCGTCGCTTTTTGGCCAAAAATAACGTCTGTGTGTTGAATCATCCTCCGTACTCGCCTGATTTAGCACAATGTGACTTTTATTTATTCCCAAAAATAAAATTGAAGTTAAAAGGTTGCTTTTTTTATGATATCCCGACCATCCAGACAGCTGCGACGAGCACTTTGGAGGCAATTCCTCAAAGTGGCCTGCAAGAGGCATTTAATTCCTTATTAAATCGTTGTAACATATGTATTGAATCCGGAGGGGATTATTTTGAATAAAAAAATAGTAGAAATTGAATTAGCTTGTTTCTTTTTTATTTTACAAACCCATTTTTAAAAATTATTTGCCATGCTGTATATATATATATATATATATATATATATATATATATATATGATACATTTTGAATGATAGAATGTAAATTTTATTTTGTTTTTTACTGAAGATTTAACTAAATGGTGTATGTAAATTTTTGTTTTGTTTAAAAAGATTTGAAAAAAATAAAGAGATGATTATTGAGGTGGAGACAGCCACAAACGACTGCTAATTCTTTTTCACACATAGAATTACATCAGCTAGCCGATAGGATCGCTGCCTACGGGAATAAATTCGAAATGACATCGAAGAAAGACTTGAAAACTTTACCGAAAGAAGAGGTTGTTACCGGAGCGAGAGTAGACATTTCAATTAAAGAAATTTTGCCGATTTTCAACCCGGATACAGGCCTTACGTATCATGAATGGCGAAATCTTTTTGAAAGAACAGTCAAGCTTCAAAATATTTCAGAAAATGATGCTCTATCAATGATCCCGAGCATTTTTAAAGGAAAAGCGTTAGAGATATACGCCTCGATGTGCCAGGACGTGTTTACGTTGGATGAACTTCACCAAGCTATGAATACATTTTTCCCGGTATCGACAAGTGGATTGATGAGGCAGTTTTGGACTGAAAAGAAGCTACCATCGCAACCCCTTATGGACTACTACTTTAATAAACTGAAGTTGGCAAAAATATTGAATATAAGTTCGGAGCAGACCCTGGAAGCGCTTTCTTCGAATGTAAACGCAAAGCTGAGACCATTTTTGATCGCTGCCAATCCAGCTAATCTGGACATGTGGATTAAGATTGCATCCTCCCTGGAAGAAGGATTTCGACAGGAAGAGACATCTTCACCCTTTAATGGCCCCAGATATCGACGGGACTTTCAAAATATCGATTCAAGGAATGCAGCGCCTTCACAGGATTCTCTTCCTTCAGGTGCCCGCCCCAGCAGAGAGGTTGGCGACCGACAAGAAACCCGGCGAAAGCAGTTTTACCAAGACTTTCGAGGTAATGTAGGGCAACAATGATGGTGCCCAGGAGTGATGAGTGACGTTGGGGTAGATTCATTACTCTTGGGAACCTATTTAGTAATTTTTGATTCAGGCAGTGACATTAATATTATTTCCGTACACCTATTACCTGAATGCCTTTTAGATAAGATAAATAACTCTGGCCAACAACACACAAACACACCTAATTTGATTAGCACTGTATCTAACCGTATTGGAATATTTGGACAAATTTGTTTAACGATCAGAATTGGAGATATAACTAACAATATGTTGTTCTATATTATTGATAATCCAAATTTGAATTTTCTGGTAGTATCCACTAAGTACCTGAAATATTTTAACCTAAAGATTGATTTTGATGAGAATGTTATTATGCAAAATAATGTGTTTTTATCCAAATTTCAATATACATTTTCTAAAGATGAACTCAATGCTTTGCAATATTGTGATAACTCAAAAAAATATTTTGGTGTTTCTAATAATGTTAAATATTGTAAAAAACATAATTATTGTTTAAAACTTTCAGGAAAATGTAATCACATAAAAAAGTTACCTCTTTTAGATAAAACTATTGATCAATATAACATAAATGTCCCCTCTTGTTTTAAATCTAAACTCGTTTACCAACCAAACTTTCGACCCTTACCCTTGCCAAATCTAGAAGACAGCTATCTAAATAATGATGAAAAACTTAAGAATAATCTCTACATTTTATTAAATCGCTATAATGATATTTTTGGTGAAAACAAATATAATATTAGACCATTAAAAGTAGATCCCCCAGGTTAAGACTTAAAGATAAAACTCCTGTTTGTCTCAGACCTTATCGACATAATCCCAGGGACACCGAAATAATTAAGGAACAAATTAGGCAATTATTAAAATATGGGATTATTAGGCATGCTTCTTCTCCATATAGTTCGCCAGTAACTTTAGCACATAAAAAGGGAGAAAATGATAAATCTAGACTATGTATCGACTTTAGGAAATTGAATTCAAAACTGATAGGAGATAGTTTCCCAATTCCTTTAGTTGAAAATATCATCCAAAAGGTGCAAGGCTCAAAAGTATTCTCGTGCCTTGATATTCTAAGTGCATACTGGACTATTGGTTTACATGAAAAAGATCAACCTATTACTTGCTTTACCACCACAGAAGGTTCTTACCAATGGTGCAGATTACCATTTGGATTGCGGACAGCTCCTGCTATTTTTAACAGGATCCTCACTTCCATATTGCAGAAATATGAACTTAAAAATATAATATCTCACTTTGACGATATATTGGTTTTCTCAAAAGATACCGAATCCCATTTAGAACACCTTGGGGAAATATTTGCAATCCTACAAGAGGAAGGTATCCAACTTAGGAAAGATAAATGTTTGTTTTTTATGCAAAAGATAAATTATTTGGGTTACGAAATTTTTGGAGATCAAATCTCTCCTTCAAGTACTAATGTTGGTATAATTAAATCTTTGCCCCCTCCTCGTGATGTTAGATGCTTAAGGTCATTTTTGGGCAGCGTTACGCATTATGCAAAATTTATAGATAATTTTAATAAGTTGAGAGCGCCTTTAAATGATCTATTGAAAAAAGATGTAAAATTTACGTGGAGTGAAGAGTGTCAGAGGAGTTTTGAAGCCCTTAAAGAAGCATTAGTTTCGAAACCAATACTCCAAATTTATAATCCATTATTAGCTACATATATCTTTTGCGACGCTAGTATTGCAGGTTTAGGAGGCGTACTTAAACAGGAGTATCCTGATGGCACCTTAAGACCCATAGCGTTTTATAGTAGGGCTTTAAGGGGAGCAGAATCCAAGTATACAATAACAGAACTTGAATTATTGGCGATAATAGAAACATGTAAAAGATATCATCCCTATATTTCAGGTCAACATGTGATAGTTCATACCGACCATAAGGCATTAATTTGGTTAAATAATTTCAAACATACTAACGGTAGATTATTCCGATGGGCGCTAAGATTATCAGAATATGATTTGGAATTTAAATATAATAAGGGATGTGAGAATCATGAAGCCGACATGTTGTCTCGACTGCCATATACCTGCTTCTTAACTGTTCAAAATATAGAACAAGAACAAAAATCATTACTTAAGCCTTCATCTAAACTATATTTCATTAAAAACGGTATTACTTATATTAGGCTAAAAAATAGAGATAGGATTATAGTACCACCCTCCTTACAACAACAATTGATAAGTAGGGCTCACGAAAGTTTAGGACACCCCGGCATAAGTTCAATGGCTAGAGTTATCTCAACACAATATTATTTCAAAGGAATGATAGGACAAATAAAAAATTATATTCTGAAATGTAAAATATGTCAGTCTGTAAAGAAGCCAACTACACCTTCGTATGGACTCATGGGTAATTTACCACTAGCTGAGAAACCATTTGATGTAGTTGCCCTTGACAGTATTTTAGATTTAGGGGATTATAACAGTACAAATAATTGTCTTCATGTGATAGTTGATCATCACTCAAGATACATCTGGGCTTATCCTTCTAAGAGTACGTCTATAGCAACGTACATCAATATAATAAATCAGTTATTAAATGTAGGTAAACCAAAAATTATCGTTACTGATAGGCACCCCTCATTTGTGTCCAAAAGGTTTAACAAATTTATACAAGAAAAGGGCATAAAACACGTGATGACATCCCCTTCGCACCCACAGTGTAATGGGCTTGTAGAGAGCGCGAATGCGACAATTATCTCAAAACTTAGACTTCACCATCAACAAAATCCCAGAATACCATGGCCCAAATTATTACAAAAGGCCTTAGAAGAATATCGGAGTATTCCTCATTCCATAACTAAAATGCCTCCCGTTTATTTGCTTTTTGGCATAACGCCATCATATATCAATAAATTAACAAGAGCATATCCACCCATAGAAGAGGCTAGGAAAATTGCAAATGAAAATACCGAAAAATTACATCTTAAATTGGTAAAAAGATATAATGAATCCCATAAAACGCCTAATCTAAAAATAGGGGATAAGGTCCTTTATAAGATCCCTTACCAATCAGGTCAAGGTAAGCTCATGCCAGCCTTTTATCCAGAACCATACACCATAATTTCCATACCCTCACCACAAACCATAGAAATAGATAAGCCTTGCCAACCCGAAAATAAGCATGCAACAATAGTTAATATTTCTAAAGTAAAGCTCTGGGATCCGGTAACTGAAGATAATACTGAACCACCATTCCCATTTCAGGAAGAAGAGGATTTGGAAGGATGCTTGGGTATCGAACCTAACAAGCAAGCTTCCACCGATAGTCCTCAGGTTTTATTCTCTTCCATTAAAGAAAAAAAAATCCAGATCACCCCACAGAGCCCCTGGAGAAACTACTGCCGGTTTCGGGAAAATAACAAAAAAGTTGCCCTGGAATGGGATTCTACATGGAGAGTGTCTCCATAGACATGTAATGTCTATATCATTTTTTTTCCTGCCTATTGTTAGTTAGGTTTTGTATGGCCACCTTTTCCTGTGATTTTCCCCAACTAACAGGCTTTGGTCGCCTTTTACCTCTAACAATATGGTTACTTGTGTAATATAATTTTTTGCAATGTATCTTATCCTTTACCTTCCATCCCCTCCCAACCTCCGTTGAGAAAAAAATAAATACAATTTTTTTTTGTGGGGGGTAGTGATACATTTTGAATGATAGAATGTAAATTTTATTTTGTTTTTTACTGAAATTTAACTAAATGGTGTATGTAAATTTTTGTTTTGTTTAAAAAGATTTGAAAAAAATAAAGAGATGATTATTGAGGTGGAGACAGCCACAAACGACTGCTAATTCTTTTTCACACATAGAATTACATCATATATATATATATGCAATATAATTCCCACACTACTTGTAAATAGTCAACACATTTTTTATTTTAATATCCATATATTTTAATATCTATAATCAAAGAGTAAATAGCCAATGCTTGTATATAATTTTTTGACCAACGACCCGAGGGGTAAGAGGGAGAAGTGGAGAACAAAGGAGTTGGAAAATAAACAAAGAGAAAATGGCTGCGTTTCTTTTTGTCGCGCGCGCGTCTATTATTTCTTATATACAAATTTAGAGTTTTAAATTTATAATTATTCAAAGACTTACCTTAATACGACAGTATTTAGCCGACACAGGATATAATAACCGGTAGGATTTTCTTTTTTTTTTAAACTTTATTGGATTTAGCCTTTAGCCTACACCCATTCGCCACAAAAATGCCAAAAAGGAAGTCAGATACCGACACTCATTTTTCTGTCAGAAACGATAATATGGAATTTAAATTAATGAAAGAACAAATTAGTTTACTAACACAAATTATACAACAACAGACGATCTCAAATAAAATTTATATAAGTAAACTCTCTGGCCTCAATCAAGATATAAATATTTTCTTTCGTAACATTGAGGATGCAACGAACGATGAACGAGACAGAAAATATTTAGTTATTCTAAATTTAGAAGAAGAAGCTAAAAATATATTTTATCGATTGGGCTTAGAACAAGAGACTTATTTAAATACCAAACAGAAACTGTCCACAATCTATATATCAAAGAATAAGACAACGTTGGAAGAATTGTTCACTCGCCAATTGGAAAAGCCAGAAAAAATTAACGATTATTACCATTTTAAGGTTGTGGGTGCATTAGAGAACTCACTTCCAAACAAACAGATTGTTGAAGCACTTACGGCAGGTGTAACGTATGATTTGAAGAAAATGATATACACCAGGAACCCACAGACGCCTGAAGAATGGTTGGACTATGTGAACACCATCCAAAAGTGGCCAGTAACGAGTGCTCGGGGACAACCGACACCACAGCGTGACCTTGACCGTTGGCGACCCGAATCCACTCCCTCGTCTGGCCAAGGACATTACCGGCCACAATATGGGCAAGCAGCGTTTCGCCGACCTGGAGGTGGACGTTTTGCCTTTCGCAACTACGCGGATACCACACTGCCCAAGGAACCCAGGGAACCAGCCACATCGAGCGGACATCAACCCAGATCACAAGGATGTGATCCCTCATCAAGGAAAGAACCAGCATAATGTAAGACTATTCTTTAAATCATCTATTTTCACCTTCAATGTTAAATTTCTTGTGGATACTGGCTCTACCATTAACCTAATATCTTTTGATTATTTGCATAAAATTTTGCCATCAGATATATTTAGAAATATACACACACGCACACACACAAGCCTTTTTATTGGGGCATCCAGACCTATACATGATTCCCCTCTACAGGATTTAGCAAAGGAAGATATTTCAAAAGTAAAAACTAGAATACAAGAAGTGATAAGGAAAAAGAAAAGAGAGAAGAAAGAAAAAACAAACAAAAAGAAATATAACCATATATAAAAAAAAATAAACATACAGAGCAAAAATAACCATACATGATTAAATATTTTAATTAAAGTACCAATGTTTAGGATATGTCAAGGTTAGGATATCATTGAGAGGGCTAGTGTGAAATCAGCCGCATTCAATATTCGCCTTCTTCCTCCAAGCAAACCACGACATTCGGCGAATCCATTATTCTCCAACGGACATTGACTGCAGCCTTGTAGAATTTATATAAACCGAGGAAGAGACCCTGATCAACCATCAGTGTGTTCATCCAGCTACAAATTTGTTGGCAGTCAGGTTGAGACCAGGGTAAGTCACCCAAAATTTCTTTCCTCTGTTTCTCTAAGCAAGAGCATCCAAATATTATATGCATAATTTCGTCTTGGATTCTGTTTTTACACAGATCGCAAGTTAGAGTCAAATCAGTCTTCCAGCGCTTTGAACGATTTTCTGGGAAGATCGTCCATAGGAGTCTCAGTTGTGCAAAAAATCTTTTAATTGCTAGAGGAATAGTTGTGAATAAATATCGTTCTGCTGTTATTGAACACTAGACGAATGGCCCGGGCAACGCCCGGGTTTTACCCGAGTGCGTATATATTTTAAAAATGTTTAATTCAAATACTATTCGTTACAATTATAAATTGGCGCCATGGATGTCACTCTTGTGAAACGTCCCGTTCCAAACTGTGTGTTTTTAAAATGTTTTAATTAAAATACTATTCGTTACAATTATAAATTGGCGCCGTGGATGTCTCTCTTGTGAAACGTCCCGCCCCAAACTGTGTGTGTCTTGAAAATATAAAAATAAAAATGTGAATTTTCATAAAGATTTCATCATGTCGATTTTTTTTTTGCATTTCACCTACTAAATCGATAGAGATAATTACATTTGCAACATGAACTTAGGTATATTGACTAAATAGAAAACTGCATAGTAATAAATATCATTTTTTAAAGGCACCATATCGTTTTTTTTCAATAAAATCGAAACAAAAATTAACGATAAATAACGATAATTGCCTTAAAAAGAAATTGCCTTAAAAAAAAAGAAACATTCGCGGTGATTTTGTCTTGCATTCGTTTATACAATTATTATATACGAATGACCCGGACAACGCCCGGGTTTTACCCGATTAAATGCTTTTATTCAAATACTATTCGTTACAATTATAAATTGGCGCCGTGGATGTCATTCTTGGATAATATATAAATGAGTTTTAAAAATTGTAAAAAAAAAAAAAATGTATCGGCCGGGAATCGAACACGGGCCGCCCGCGTGGCAGGCGAGCATTCTACCACTGAACCACCGATGGTTATGAAAAATCCGATCCGTGAGCTTCAGACAGACAAACAAACAGACAGAATAAGGCAAATATATAAGTAGACTAGACGAATGGCCCGGGCAACGCCCGGGTTTTACTCGAGTGCGTATATATTTTAAAAATGTTTTAATTAAAATACTATTCGTTACAATTATAAATTGGCGCCGTGGATGTCTCTCTTGTGAAACGTCCCGCTCCAAACTGTGTGTGTCTTGAAAATATAAAAATAAAATTGTGAACGGAAAAATATGTCCAGGGTAGCCTAGTGGTCATGGCATCTGCCCGGTAAGCGGAAGGTCGTGGGTTCGATTCCCATCCCTTGACACTTTTTTTATTTTATCCATTCTGACCAAAATCTATCCGTGAACTTCACACAGTGAACTTCACACAGAGAGAATAAGGCAATTATATAAGTAGATAATCCAAATTGTGCCTTATCACACACTATTTTTTTATTTGGCCTTATTACCTTGTGTTTATAATCTATGACGTAATGCCGGCGGCGCGCGCCTGTTGGCTGCCGGCGAGCACGTGACCTCCCTGTGCGCGCGCATCCGTGACAGAACCGGCCGGCCCATGACGGTCGTGACTATATATGTTGATGGATGGATAATAATAATAATATAATAATAATGATAATGATCATAATGATGATGCGCGCGCACCCGTGACAGAACCAGCCGGCCGGCCCATGACGGTCGTGACTATATATGTTACGATGTACTAGAGCGCCATCTGTTATCAAATTATAAAACTATTTTAGAGGCGTATTATTCTTTTTAAAATAAAACAATTTCTACTGTCCTTACTGCGATGAAAAATCCCTCCCTTTAATTTTTTCATCGCAGTAAGGACAGTAGAAATTGTTTTATTTTAAAAAGAATAATACGCCTCTAAAATAGTTTTATAATGTGACTATATATGTTGATAATAATAATAATAATATAATAATAATAATAATAATAATTATCATTATTATTATTATCATTAGATAATGATCATGATCATAATGATGATGCGCGCGCACCCGTGACAGAACCCATGACGGTCGTGACTATATATGTTGATAATATAAATGAGTTTTAAAAATTGTAAAAAAAAAAATGCATCGGCCTGGAATCGAACCCGGGCCGCCCGCGTGGCAGGCGAGCATTCTACCACTGAACCACCGATGCTTTAAAAAATGGCCATATTTAGGTATTCATTCCATTCCGGATTAGTCCGGGTAAAAAAATGTTCTTCAAATGAAAAAAAGAAATAGCCAAAAATACTAATCAAAATGCAGCCGAAAATTTTTCTCAGGTTTATAAAAAGCGACATGCAAAATTTGGTACCAATTGGTTCAGTAGTTTTTGAGTTTATCGCGAAACAGACAGACAGACAGAAATTGACTTTTATATATATATAGAGATATAGAGATAGAGATATAGAGATATAGAGATTTACTCTTCATTGTTGGCTTTTTATCTTACATTCATTCTTCATTGTTGGCTTTTTATATTACATTCACTCTTCATTGTTGGCTTTTTATCTTACATTCACTCTGTTGGCTTTTTATATTACATTTACTCTTCATTGTTGGTTTTTATCTTACATTCACTCTTCATTGTTGGCTTTTTATATTATATTTACTCTTCATTGTTGGCTTTTTATCTTACATTCATTCTTCATTGTTGGCTTTTTATATTATATTTACTCTTCATTGTTGGCTTTTTATCTTACATTCATTCTTCATTGTTGGCTTTTTATATTACATTTACTATTCATTGTTGGCTTTTTATCTTACATTCACTCTTCATTGTTGGCTTTTTATCTTACATTCATTCTTCATTGTTGGCTTTTTATATTACATTCACTCATCATTGTTGGCTTTTTTATCTTACATTCATAGCTTTTTATATTACATTCACTCTTCATTGTTGGCTTTTTATATCATATACGAATGACCCGGGCAACGCCCGGGTTTTACCCGATTAAATGCTTTTATTCAAATACTATTCGTTACAATTATAAATTGGCGCCGTGGATGTCATTCTTGTATAATATATAAATGAGTTTTAAAAATTGTAAAAAAAAAAAAAAAAGCATCGGCCGGGAATCGAACCCGGGCCGCCCGCGTGGCAGGCGAGCATTCTACCACTGAACCACCGATGGTTATGAAAAATCCCATCCGTGAGCTTCAGACAAACAGACAAACAGACAGAATAAGGCAAATATATATATAGATTTTAGGTATTTGAAGTGACTGTAATGTGAAGTATTTAGGATTTTCGCCATGTCGTTTTGGATGCTTTGCTCGGTTGCTATTCGAATAATAGCAGGGATTTCAGTCAGTATTGCAGTGTAATCCGGACAACCCTTCAGGAACGAAAAACCGTTTGAGTCTAAAATGGTTGACAGGTTTTCGACAAAGGTTAAACCAGCCCTTTGATTACTGTGTAATGTCCAGAGGTGTGACAAACATGCCCGGGGCAACCTACTCTCTTCCATTTTCATAATCCTCACCCAAAATCTCAGGACCTGTTTAGTTATGATAACTTCCTGTGATACTCGTCCACACTTCATTCTTAGCATAAAGCCTGGAGTATACTTTGGTAAATTTAGGTAGCGTCTTAGGAAAATATTCTGAACCTGGTCAACTACCTTTACTTGGTTGAGTGCCCAGCAGGGTGCGGCGTATAGCATGTGAGGCAAGACCATCGAATCAAGTAATCTCATTGCCGCATTTAGAGAGTTCATCTTGGATTTTGTTAGAACTTGCCACACAGCGCCAATTGCTGCCAGGGCTTTGCCCTTGTAGTGTGACGCTACCTTGTTTAGTGAATTTGCACTTGTAAGCGGATATCCTAAGTATAGATATTTCGTAGTAACAGAAAGTTGCCGCTCACCACAAAACCATTTGCCATTTTGTGCTAATCGACCGCCGTTTCTGAAAACTACTATTTTTGACTTATTTTCATTCAGGGTTAATAAATTTGTTTCAAAATATTTTCTTAGCATATTGATTTCTATTTGAAGGTTATTTTTGGATTCTCCAATCAAGACAATATCGTCTGCGTATAGTAGAATATGAACATATCCATAATTTGGGAGATATATTCCCGGTAAATCTGAATTATTGTAGAGACCGATTAAATCATTTATGAAAAGTATAAATAAATAAGGTGACATCGGCTCCCCTTGTAAAACTCCCGAACGCACCTTTATTGGCGCAGTTAATGAATTGTTCCATCGCACTACAGCTGTCATATTTGTGTAATAATCTTTAATTAAGTTAACAAAACGGTGGTTGAGACCTGCATCTACCAGTTTTCTCCATAATAATGAGTGGGGCACTGTGTCGAAGGCTTTTTTCAAATCCACGAAGAACATGTAGCATTTTCTTCTCTTTCGGCTTAGAGTCATTTGAATCAGGGATAATAGAGTGAATATATGGTCTTGACAAGAGTGGCCGGCCCTGAATCCCGCCTGGTTCTCAGGAACTATATTTCTCCTTTCGATCCAACTGCCTAGACGAGATTTAAGTATTGATGTAAATAATTTTGCTATATTTCTTAAGAGCGCTATGCCTCGATAGTTAGAGGGGTCGTCTGGATCACCATTCTTAAAAATTGGTTGAATAACTGATTTCAACCATGTTGTCGGAAATTCAGACGTTCTCAAAATTCTATTGAATATATCCTTTAAGGAAATTAGATAATCTTTTGGGAGGGCCTTTATTGCTTCATTCATTATGTCGTCAAAACCAGCCGCCTTGCCATGCCTTATTCGAGAAATTTCTTTGCTTATTTCATTAAGAGTTATGCATTTAGTTAGCTCATTATCTGTATTTAGGAAGGTCATAGTAACGGGTTCGTAATCTGGTATTGATTCTGTATCCAGGCGTTTATTGTAAAATTGCTGCCAGTCCGATATTAAGATATTGCCCTGTGTATAGTTTCTTTTTCTGAAGCGAGCTATTGTTTTCCAGAATTCACTTGAATCGTATGTATTATTTAATTTTTCTTGTATTTCACAAAAATATTTTTTCTTTTTATTGTTAATAATCGATGTATATTTGTTCCTTGTTTTAACATATTCCAAACGATCTAGATCCCTATTAGATTTAATATATTTTGTCAGAGTTGCTTTCATAATCTTTTTCGCTATGTAGCACTCATGATCAAACCAAGGCTTCGACAGTGAGTTATTCGCTTTTATTTCAATTTGCATACCATTTTGTACCATTGCGCTTTTGATCTGATTAACCATGTTGTTCATTATATTCTCAATCGAGTTATTCCAAAATCCATAAGCTCCTCCTAAGTCCTCTACAAATAGCGTTACTCTTTCGGGTAACCATATATATTTTTTCTTTACCCGTGAAGTCGGGTTCGTCACTTGTTTCGGTCCCCAACTCAAATCCATTTTTATAATTAGAGGTAAGTGATCTGAGTGTGGTAATCCCTCGATGTATAGGTCATGTACGTAACCTAACAGCCCATGGGAGACAATACAGTAGTCTACCACCGAGGATCCCCGTGCTGATATGTATGTGTAGTTACCACTTCTGTCACCCCTTGTTCTGCCGTTCAAAATTGTAAGAGTATTATTATCCAATCTATCTATGAATTGTTCTGAATGCGTAGATATTACAGGATCTTTAGAAGTGCGTCTAGTAGTTAAGTAGCAAGGAAGGTATAATGTATTATGAAGAATTCCCATTGCACCCGTTCGTGTATTCAAGTCACCAGCCAGTAAAACTTCATATCCTTCAACTATTTTCCCTTCTATTTGGTCGAGTAAATTTTTGCAGTTGGTCAAATAGTGATCGTTTGGTGGCAAGTAAGCAAAGATCATACACACTCGCATTTCACCGTCCAACCTCAGACAGATCATAATCCATTGTTTTTCAATTTCAGTCCTTTCAATCTTGTCTTTTATAGCTTCTCGAATCCCAACAATAATTCCCCCCGATGATCTACCCTTCTTGTGGTCTCTCTGAGCAAGTGATTCATACAGATGAAATCCTGTTGGTTTATTCTTCAGATGTTGATCCTTCCATGTTTCTGTGAGTGCAAAAATGCTGCACTTTTCTAAATGTGTGAATAGGTCGAATTGCAGCAACATCCTTTCCAAACCATTAACATTCCAACACAGCACTTGTGTGTCGTCTTTGAACGAAAAACAAGATTGTCTATTTACAGTAGTTTGCCCATAAGTATTTTTATCTACAGAGGATTGGGGATTTGTCAGTGGCTATAAAGCATTGTCGCCACTAGGGCTCATTATTCTACCATTTGTAACGTAATAGTCAATCCCACCAACTATGAACCTGTTATCCCGTAGTTTCGTGGCAATACCGTTTCCCATGAGTTCTTTCCTTTTTGTGATAAGTAGTTTCCGTTGTTCTCTAATCTTTACCGAATAATCTTTATTCAAATAGATCCTAGTGTTTTTTAGCCTAAACATGTTTTTAAAGAGCATGATACGCTCGTTGTGTTCCGGCACTTCAATCAGGATCGGCGAGTTTGCGTTTTTTGTCAATCTGCGACATTGCTGGATCGTGATGTTTTCTTGAATTTGCATTTTCTCAGAAATCAGGTTCATGATTATAGCGCGAGTATCCGTTGGAACCTCGCCCTCCTTTCCCTCAATTCCGTAGAAAATCAAATTATTTTCTCTTTGCTTCATCTCGCAAAGATCTAGTCTTCTTTCAAAACCGTCTATCCTCTCCGAGTTAATACTCACTGCATATTTCGAAATATAACTAAATATTCAGTTAATAAGCATTCTAGAATTAATACATTGAGTGGACCAATCTAACCTATATTTTATGTTATTTTACCAGTTAGTTTTTTTTTAAAGAAAATTTAGCTTAAAATTTCATATATTTCATCTAGCATATGAAATTGCACTAATAGGAATATATACTCTAAAAAAATTAAAAACTAGAATTGACTTCAATAGAAATGTAGTGAGTCAACAAGGCACAAATATTCCTGCTACTCTTTTTTATTTTGAAACAGATTTGGCTTATGTAAATGATGCATACAATGTGATAAATCCAGATAGGAAATATAATATAAACCAACACCTTCATATTGTTAATACACAAATCTTAGATAATCACTGTGCACCTTCAGGAAGTAATCCACTCTATGTT
>CP092869.1:90659849-90718061 GCA_030710605.1 Cordylochernes scorpioides
TCATTTATTCAAATGGCTTTTATTATATTACACCGTATTAGATGCAAGCTTAAGAATTACAAGTTAACAACAGCAGAATAATGATGATAAGTTATATATTACGATATATATATCACAGAATATGTGGATTTAAAATTATTATTATATTAATATATTATATATAACATTATGAAAAAACAATAGAAAAAAATAAAAGATAAAAAAGGTCAGGTGTTGAAATCAATAATAAAAATGACATATCCTGACCAGGAACACATGTGCTTTACAGAAGGCAGAGCGCCATCTGGTGGAATAGAAATCAACTAAACATTGATTTAGCCTGTTCCCTGATATTTGACCAACCCAATTTCTTGATAAATCAAGAAAAGCCATCCACGAACGCGTTTCGCGCTGTTGGCGCTCGTCATTGTGGAGTAAGTAAATATTTTTTGGTCCCAGTGGCTTCTTGAAAAACCAAGAAATGGGTATTTAAGGCCAAACTTGCGTAAATACGCTTAATATTTATATTATAAAAATATAAATATACGACAATGTTATATAAAAATTATATTCTATTGTAAAATTATAATTCCCTGATTAAATTACTCTGTAGGGTTAACCACCAGATGTCGTGGAATTCCCTACATAAACCTATTGTTATGATACATTAGTGCGCCATCTGTTATTAAAATTCGAAACTATTGTAGACTATAGAAATATTATGACATATATATATATTTACATATTGTTGCACCAAGTTGCAGCTTTGCAAGGTCATCAACCTTGGTTTCTTCCTTCTTGGTGTTATACACCGAGCGGGTTTCCATACTTAAAGTAAATAAATAAAAGTAAATAAAAATAAATTACCTTTTAAAGTTATTACGTTTATTTATTCGCTGTTTTCCTCGTAGGTCGTGATCCGCAGTCTTCATCTAGGTCCTCTCTCTCTCCAATAACCAATCAACATATATGTACAATAAAATATTACAAAAGGAATGAAACTATAAAAAGGAATGATGATAATCTAAATAATCTGTTTTAAATAAATATTAAATATCATAGAATATTTTGAATAAATGTAAGGCGCATTAAAATTGATGCAACAATACATGATATATAAATTACCATATATCTATGGGGGAAAAAACACTTCTTAGTTTTTTATTTGCATTTCATTCATAATTAATCTTCTTTCTTATCTCCACTCAATCCTATTATGGTATCAACTCTGTAGAGCTTGTTGAAGGTGTCTGCTGGGGAAGAGTAGAGCTCATCAATGGATGAGTCAATACAGTCAATAATGTGTTTTGGGGTTGCAGGTTGACACTTAGTACATAATGGGAAAACTTTGCAACCATTCTGGAAAGTCATTGTCTGTAGATGACCAGACTTAAGTCTGGAAATCAAAGATTGTTGTTCTCTTGGGAGGACAGAATTGGTGCTTGTCTCTCCTGCTCTGTACCAGTCATGTGCAGCATTAGATTTTTAATCTAATCTAAGTATAATACATTTATATTATGATATTCTCTCAGAGCAAGAAGTTCAGACACAAATACGTGAAAAAAACAATATTGTTAATTTATTATGATTGCAGTTCCTCCAACACCACGTCCATGTACCCATGATGAAATCTTCTGTCCTAACGGTCAATGTATCTCTCCACAGAATCTCTGTGATGGAGTCAATGATTGTTTGGATCACTGGGATGAAGATTGCTGTAAGTTTATTTCTTTATTTTAACATCGAATTCTATAATGTTTATATGTTATTGTGAAGTAATACTTCATATTGTATCGTAGAAATCAAGTCTTGGAATATCTTAAGATATGAAAGTATTTATTGATGACGTCACAATACGACTAGTCGACAATTATCAAACAAGAACAACTGTATACAGCTAGAGAATATTGAACAAGCAAGCTAAAGACCATGTATGATGATTTCATAAATTCATAGTAATAATCTGTGTTCTTCTTCTTTCTTATCTCCACTCAATCAAATTAAGGTATCAAGCTAGTAAATCTTGACAACCATCATGACTGGGTGAAGTAGAATGCGTCTGCCTTTGTCATTAAGACTGGAAGCACTACTCAGTGGTAGGCTGACTTAGCTCCAAAAGAAATGGCCGCCTCTGACACGAGGAACAGACGCCACGTGCAGCCACTTCTAACATGGAGTACAAACACTGCTCATCCTGTATCTCTGGATTAGGAGCCCTTACAGGGTACTATCAGCCGGGCCAGCTGAGTCCAGGTTTTTTAGTGAGCTTGTTACTGCTCCCCCTCCTCCTTTTTCATCCGGGCTTGGGACCGGCAAAGGCGGAGTTAAATATATATAATATAAATAATCTGTGTTAAATGTTTTCATTGAATAATTACAGAAAAATCGAATCTTAAGGTAGGCAATATTATAATGAAAAAAAAAATTGCTTCCATGACCTCCCGAGTTTTTCAAAAAGTCCAATCTTACCAGTGAGTAGTGCTCCCAGTCTTAATGACAAAGGCAGGGCGCATTCTACTTCACCCAGTGTGGCGATAAGAAAGAAGAAGAGGCATTTTATTCAAAACGTTTTTAATTCGAGTTTTTGGATAATTCGATTTTTTTTATCTCTTGGGCTTAGAATTGTCCAAGTTCAACTGTATTAAAACGTTTAAAGAGGTATTTCTGTCTGTTTATTTTTATTTGAGTGTGTTTTTTTTTAAGTTCGTAATGTGATGTGTTGTTGTTGTCTTATCCAATGAAGAGCCTCAGATGTCTCCATACATCTCTATAACAGCAGCAGCAATGTCTACTATCTTGGGTGTGTAAAACTGCTTCTCTGGGTCTATTTCAATTTTCTTTTAGGCTGCGGCCATTTCTGGACATGAGAATATGTGTGTAGGTGTTAGTTCCACACCAGGACAGTTGTTGCATGCCCTATAAGTTCTTGTTCTTAATGTGATAATTTTGTGTTTTAGGGAGAGCACCATGGAACAAGACTGGAGTGTATGAATTCCTTTTTCGAGGACATTATTTCCTTGTTGAGCAAATCTCAGGATCACTTGAAGGAAATGACATGGCAAAGATTCTTACAACATTTCAGTTAGCTACTGAGAGCTTGAATACCTTCCCAACTGAAGAAACTAATATATTAAATACCTATACAAACATATTTGAATCAGAATTATCAACTGCATTTCTTCAAAACGACACGGATATAACTGAAGGTAATGGATTAGCTCTTAGTATAATCGCCTTGAAAGCCATATGCAGTGATCCCCAGAACTTTCATGGACTCAATCTCACTGCCCGTCTGACTTCTGTGAACTTCAATAAAGATGGACCTCTGGCATCAGTCGCTCTCTGTATTTCGGACCTGGACCTACCTGAGGACTACATCCACGGCCTGAAAGAGATTGCCAGGAAAAAACCTCAAAATGCCTACGATATAGGTAGGATTTGTATTTATATAGCTTCTCTCTTCGATGTTCAATGAAAAATGCGAATTATAGATATATAGATTTTCTATTTTAATATTTAGGCGGTAATATATAAAACGGTTTGCCTTCAACAAGAGATATGATTTTAGAGTGGCAAAAACTGATGGAAAGATATAAATATCTTCTAGAGAACTGAGTCCAAGTCAGAATAGATATTGTGGATCTTAGGGAACTTGGAAAAAGTTAGAATTGATAATGTTGATATCCCCTAAGAAATTTGAGGCATTGTTAGAATAGATAACTTGAGTGTATATATGGTAGACACTGAAGATGTTCCAGAAAGGAAAGCCACAGCACTCATCGCCCTGGTATGCGCCCACAGAAGAGGTCAGCTTATCCCAGATGGGGACATAACGGACCTGGCTGAAGAGCTGATAGCCCTGCAGGATTACAGTACTGGAGCATTCGGCGATGTCCACACCTCGGCTTTAGTTGGGCAGGTGGGGAAATTTGACTGTCTCTACCTTTTTTATTCATACAACTTCAATAACCCCTACACCTCGTTTTTAGTTGGGCAGGTGGGGAAATTTGACTGTCTCTACCTTTTTTATTCATAGAACTTCAATAACCCCTACACCTCGGCTTTAGTTGGGCAGGTGGGGAAATTTGACTGTCTCTACCTTTTTTATTCATACAATTTCAATAACCCCTACACCTCGGCTTTGGAAATCTCTCTACTATTCTTCTTCATATATCTTTAGAAATATTCACATCTCAGACTTGTGGTCATGTGGTATAACATGACACCTCTCTCTTTATACTTTTGAAATTCTTAATGTAAAATCCTTTCTTTGCCACATCTTTAAAAAAATGAATATTTAATAAGATTTTTTCATCTTCTGTTTCCAGGCACTACTCTCTCTGAGGTCAGACTTCCCCGTGAAATGGGAATTTTTCAAGTTGATTGAATATCTAAAGAGCCAAGAGAATACCAATGGCGCTTTTGGAAACCCAGATATTGAGACAACTGCATTGGTGTTGCCTGTACTAACTGGACGTAGTTATCCTGATCTCATGAACACATCTTGCCCTGCCGTGACCCCGCGTAAGTACAGTTACTAAACCATCACTAAACCCTTCCTAAACCCTTCCTAAACCATCACTAAACCATCACTAAACCTTCACTAAACCATCACTAAACCCTCCCTAAACCCTTCCTAAACCATCACTAAACCATTACTAAACCATTTATATCATGATTTAAAATTTGCTATTTGTAATTCATATCTATATTAACAAAATAAGTGTTGTTGTTGTTTATTATTCCTCAAGTCGTTTAAACAATCGCCATTAGGTTCCATTGTTTCTTCCATTATAGATCCGGAGGTTTCTCAGAGGTATTTTTTGTAGGATTTGAATCAATTTAATAGATATTCAGGAATGACTGGTTGGGAATCGTATTTGGGACATTTCGGGAATGTTTCCCCATTAAATTAAATTCTCTCACAAAATAAGTGAAACAACTAGATTCTTTGAAACTATTTTTGACGTGTATTATTATTTTTAAAATAAAAAATTCTTTAATTTTATTTTATTACTTTAAATAAAAAGGCATATATTGGATCAAAATATTATTTATTTTACCAATATTTCAGTTGGTTGAACGCCAAAGCCGAGGCCTTGATAAAGGTTGGCGTTCAGCCAACTGAAATATTGGTAAAATAAATGATATTTTGATCCAATATATGTCTTTTTAATTAAAGATTTATTTATGAAAAATGTTGATATTAATAACCAATATGATGTAGAAAAAGAGCTCGACTTAATTTTAGCGACTCAAATATAATGTATAACTCTGTATCCATTCTCTTTGGCATGTTTATTATCATTTTATGTAATTAATTATACAATGTGTAAATAAATAAATTTGCTTCTTTATAAACTATATGTCTATTGATGGTAAATGTTTGTAGTGTTGATGTGCAGTAACTCGTAGTCCTAAGTATGAGGCTAGAACAATGTTACGGATCACCATCTCCATTTGGGTCAACATGGGCACAGATGTACCAACAGAGTATGAGATGCCTTCTACCCTTAATGCCACTTTCTTCGATTTCTTCAAAACCTTTCTCATCCAAAAACACAGGTAAACTTATAAGTACATCTGCTAACTCCTGTCAAACCATTACATACCATTTTTATGTGGGCAATAGTAACTCAGAAATTATTTGAAAGAAGAAATATATAAAAATCAGGTAAAAAGTTTTGCAATTTGCAAGCTTTTGAGCAAAATATACTGTTCTTCAACGGGCTTGAAGAGCAGTATACACCTATCCCCCGATTTACATGGTACTTGTTTTACACGTTTTCGCTTTTACACGGTTTTCCAAATACGTTTTTTTTTTTGTTTTTATCGCACTATACTAAATGCTACTGTGATTGAACACATGCGCTGTGTACACATCTCACGAGGAATCCCGATCTTATGTGCTGACTACATATTTTAACCTGTCAATGCATTTTTATTTCTGTGTACACCTATCCCCCGATTTACACGTTTTTCTCAGGAACGTATCTACCGTGTAAATCGGGGGATAGGTGTATTTTGCTCGGGAGCTTGCAAATTCAAAATTAATAGAAACTTTTTACCTGATTTTTATTTTTCCTCTTTTTTATTACATACCATACCGTATCATACTACACTCCACTATATTGACTGTCAAGATATTGTTGCACCAAGTTGCAGCTTTGCAGGGTCTTCGACCTTAGTTTCTTCCTTCTTGGTGTTATACACGTTTCCCGAGCGGGTTTCCATATTCAAAGCAAATAAATAAAAGTAAATAAAATAAATTACCTTTTAAAGTTATTGTGTTTATTTATTCGTGGTCTTCCTCGTAGGTCGTGATCCGCAGTCTTCCTCTAGGTCCTCTCTCTCGCTCCAATAACCAATCAAGATATATGTACAATAAAATATTACAAAAGGAATGAAATTATAAAAAGGAAAGATGATAAACTAAATAATCTCTCTTAAATAAATATTAAATATCATAGAATATTTTGAATAAATGCAAGGCGCATTGATATTGATGTAACAGTATTAAAGTACTTTATCATATATACATATTTGGTCGTAGAGGTACAGTCTGTACCACGCTGTCGAGGGCCAACAGCCCGAAATACGTACGTGGTTGACTTTTCTTGATTTATCAAGAAATTGGGTTGGCAAATATCTCGGAACAATTTAAATAAACGTTTAGTTTATTTTTGTTCCACTAGATGGCGCTCTGCCATCTAATATGCACATGTTAGCACGGTCAGGATATGCCTTTTTTATTTTTAATATATATATGTAGTTATTGTTATGAAAATAGAGCAAACCATATTCAAATCTTTAGATAATAAAAAGGCATATATTGGATTGAATAAAATATTTATTTGCCAATATTTCGGTTGGCTGAACGTCAACCTTTATCAAGGCATTCTATTTTGTATAAACAAACTCAGCGCCGCATAGTGTTATAATATTACAGTTAAATTTATTTTTAAAATAATGAAAATATATATATTTTAAATGTAATATAATGACACTATGTGGCTCTGAGTTTGTTTATACAAAAATGCAATGCCTTGATAAAGATTAGCGTTCAGCCAACCGTAATAATGGCAAATAAATCTTTTATTCAATCCAATATATGCCTTTTTATTATCTAAAATATATATTTATATATAAAGAGACAAAGGTCGCCTCTCCCGTCAAAATAGATGTCAAAACTAGACGCTATCTATTAACCGTCGCCGCAAACTAGCGGCTTCGGGTCGGTGACAAAGCCACAACACCAGCTTTGGCAAACTGAAAAGCGTCCACCTAGAGACCATGGTTTCGGGATAATTTCGGGCGACCTTTGTCTCTTTAGATCAATATCCTCCCGGCAAAATTTCCATCTATATTTAAGCCATAGATTTGGCCCAGCCACTTTTCCAGCTAAACACCTCTTTGGCAGATTGTTAAGATTCCATTAGATCCCGTGTTGATCTCATGGAATAAAGTCCGCCCTAGACTGACGAGGGCCATTAGCCCGAAACCATAGCCTCTAGGTTGACGCTTTTCAGTTTTCCAAAGCTGGTGTTGTGGCTTTGTCACCGACCCGAGGCCGCTAGTTTGCGGCGACGGTCAATAGATGGTGTCTATTTTGACGGGAGAGGCGACCTTTGTTTCTTTAGATCAATATCCTCCCGGCAAAATTTCCATCTATATTTATATAAGCATAATATAAGGTAATCTATATAACATACATTATTATGAAAAATTTATAGTTTATATAATATATATTTTAAAAATATATATATATTAAATAATCTAAAGTTTTTTTTTTGACGTCACCTTTGCCTTCAAGGAGAGAATTTTGCTAGGAACACTGTCCACAATAAAACAATAGAATAAGGTTTTTTAATATAGGCAGAATTAATTGTTCAAATAATTTTTTATCATAACTTATATTTACTCGATTCACTATTATATTTTTAAATGAAATTTTAATCTGTTTTATATATACAGTAGAACCTCCCTGTAAAGGACACCTAATTGCAGAGCCAAAGTATCCTTTAGGGAGAGGAGTCCTCTTACCGGAGAGTTGTTAAAGAGTAAAAATGATCATTTTGATAAAGAAAACTGTCCTTTATTGAGAGTTGTTCTCTAGCGTGAGTGTCCTCTCATGGAGGTTCTACTATATTGGTGATGAAAACAGTCCTTTGCAGAGAGGTATCCTTTAGCGTGAGTGTCCTCTCCTGGAGGTTCTACTGTATTGGTGATGAAAACAATCCTTTGCAGAGAGGTATCCTTTAGCGTGAGTGTCCTCTCATGGAGGTTCTACTGTATTGGTGATGAAAACAATCCTTTGCAGAGAGGTATCCTTTAGCGTGAGTGTCCTCTCACATAGGTTCTACTGTATATGTATTCAGGGGGTTAGTTTAAACTGTATGTATAATTAAGAAATGTTGATTTTCTATTAATTTTGCTTTTTGCATATAAGTAAATAAGTTTGTGGGTTGTAGTGCAACTTGGGAGATGTTACCTTTGGGCCCGTCAATATCCTCTTTCAACAATGTCTTCAATGATCCTGAAAATCATCTCTACTGGAAACTCTACCAATTTCTAAATGAGAGAATTCTTCAACATATCTACAAACGTGAGTTTTATATGAAGTATACCCACCCAGAGTAATTCTTGTATATATATGTCGTAAACCCGGGTAAGACAACAAGTGAGTTGGAAGCAGTCGGGGTTGAGTGGCAAGGCGTGCAGAGTGGGAAGTCCGCACGGGACAGTAAGGACAAAGTTTGGGATCAAAAGAAGCTCTCCTAGTACGCCTCACGTGGCACCAGGACCAGGGGAAAGTTGAGGATTAACTGAGGAAAGCTCGGCGTCCTGCATGAAGCCGCGGAGGCAGGGAGGAACCAAAACGGCGGCCACGAGGGCCGCCGTGAGACCTAGCACTGAGCGGACTGTCCGAAAATATCCACTGTAACCTAACTAACTGTCAACATCCGGACCAACGCCCTTTTTTTGTCCCTCCCTGGATCCCCCGGGTGTCCGGTGGCAAGCTGGTGTCACTTTGAGACGACTAGAAAAGACGTCATGTTTTATTACTTACATATCACATTGTTTAAATTATGATATGTAGATAATTGGTTAATTTTATATAAAGCAATAACGCGTCAACTACAGTAGAACCTCCTTTTAGCGGACACCTCTCTACAAAGGACAGTTTTCATTTTCAAAATGGATATTTTTACAATTTAGCAATTATCCGGTAAGAGGACACCTCTCCCTAAAGGACACTTTGGCTCTGTAATTAGGTGTCCTTTACAGAGAGGTTTTACTATTTATATAAGAAATAAAAATATCAAGCACGAAATTTATATTTTGAATAGTGATGTCTTGCCCACATTGCTCCATAGAAAGGGGGAGGATGCCATTGCCCCGTTAGTCAGCCACATTTCAGAGTTCCCTGTTCACAATTACCGTAGCGGCTCGTGGTTCACAACACCGTACTACAGGGCAGTCCCTTACTTATGCTGCTTCTCCCACCCGCCACGTAGTGGAGGAATTCTGGCTTGGAAATCTATTTAGGGTGGTGGTGTCTTGTCCACTCCATGGAAAGGGGAGGTGCCATTGTCCCGTTATTCAGCCACATTTCAGAGTTCCCTGTTCACAGTTACCGTAGCGGCTCGGGGCTCACGACACCGTAGTACAAGGCAGTCCCTTACTTATGCTGCTTCTCCCGCCCGCCATGTAGAGGAGGATTTCTGGGAGGGTATATTTTAAATAAAACCATATGTATATGTAATCTACTCTCCTAAAAGAGTATGTACATAGTGTTTTTCTTAAAAAAAATTCTATAACTCATATTCCATCTTTCAATGTTGTATATATGAACAAAATCGTCGAATACCATATTGTAACTCTAAAAAGCGTTCAGGTGGATTATATTGGAGACTAAAAGAAGATTTTTATAATAAAATATAATGCGGTTTATGATTGTAGAACGACATTTGAAAATTATCCCGCATGTGTTTCTTTTGAACGAAAAATCGAAATTCATTTCTAACCTTAGGAATGAAGTATGAAAGGATGGATTGTGAAGAGTAATGATAACCGGAAAAATAAACAATTTCTATTGCCCTTACTGCAATGGAAAAATTAATGGGAGGGCCTGGCTCATCAGTGGTGAACCCTCCCAGCGGTTTCGCCAGAAGAGTTTAGTACTGATGAGCCAAGCGTGCTTAAAATATTTCTATCGCAGTAATTACATTCTAGAAGTTAAGTTTTATTCGAAAAATAAAATCGTGTTCATTTTAGTTGTATTTCTTAGATAACAGGCTGACGGGTGAAGTGTGTCTTTTATTGGTGGAGGAAATGCAAGCTTTTGAATATTTCATTCAGCGTAATAAGAGGCGCTCCCGGAAATTTTTCCATCTAAATTCTAGCCATAGATTTGGCCCAGCCACCTTGCCAGCAAAACGCCTCTTTGGTAGATTGTGAAGATTCCATTAGATCCCGTGTGGATCTCATGGAATAAAGTCCGCCCTAGACTGACGAGGGCCATTAGCCCGAAACCATGATTTCTAGGTAGACGCTTCTCAGTTTGCCAAAACCCGAGGCCGCTAGTTGCGGCGACGGTCAATAGATGGCGTCAGGTTTTGACGTTTATTTTGACGGGAGAGGCACCCTATGCTTCTATGGAATAGATGAGATTGTTGTGTCTATTTTAACTGAATAATTAGCTTACTTTCTGTCAATATTAATCTTATAATCGTCAAATTATTTCTAAACTGAAAATGTGTTTGTCCAGGTATAGACCAAGTGTATCTCCAAGATGGCGGTCACTATGTTCTTTGGTATAGATCTACTATTCAGTAAAGCACAGAAGATTCTTTTCAATGGAATTTTTAACAATAAATTCTCTTCATCTTCATTTTACATATTAAATTTAATACATGTTTACATTTGCATACACAAATTTATATGCAAATGATGAGTAGTTTGTGTTTAAAATATAAAACTTATAGAGACGAAATTTATATTTTAAATCGTGGTGCCTTGTCCATTGCTCCATAGAAAGAGGGGTGCCATTGCCCCGTTAGTCAGCCACATTTCAGAGTTCCCTGTTCACGGTTACCGTAGCGGCTTGGGGATCAAACACCGTGCTACAGGACAGTCCCTTACTTGTGCTGCTTCTCCCGCCCTTCATGTATTTATATGCAAATAAAAAGTGGTTTATGTTAAAATATATAACTTCTTTAAGTTTTGTCTATGAGTTTAGAGTAAAAAAATCATTGATATTTATTTTTTAAAAGATTCAATATTTCATATAGGTATATGAAGTAATTTATAATACAATATAATGCGGCTTATGATTGTAGAAAGTTGTTCTACATTTCATATAGGCATTTTAGGAACACTAAGCGTTTATTAATATGTATTGTGTGAGTAGTTTTGTCTCATCTGCTAGTTATATTTTCTTTACAAATACACTTATAATAATATCCTCTATTCATGTCGCAATAACAAGATAACAAAGATATGATTTTTATGGATACAAGTATATTCTATAAGATATAAGATATAAGTATATATATATATAAGTATATATTATATAAGAAATACTTGTATATTCTATACTTACAAAAAAAAACTATGGATCCAAAATTTTAAATGTAAATATATATTTTAAACTGGATTAAAGTGGTTCAGCCTACTCCACACTGACGAGCGCCAAAAAGCGCGAAACGCGTTCGTGGATGGCTTTTCTTTGTTTATCAAGAAATTGGGTTGGCCAAATATCAGGGAACAGGCTAAATCAATGTTTAGTTGATTTCTGTTCCACCAGATGGCGCTCTGCCTTCTGTAAAGCACATGTGCTCCTGGTCAGGATATGCCATTTTTAATATTGATTTCAACACCTGATCTTTTTATCTTTTTTCATCTTTTATTTTTTCTTTGTTTTTTTAATATTTTAAACTATTTTATTGTTATAAATTTATATAATTTGAGGTCCAGGATATATTTTTATTATGAAAAATTCATAAAACTATTGGTAGAATTTCTTATATATGCATATATACCATTTTATATATATCAAGACTCTCCGGGTAGTTGGCGCTCTGCGCTCCAGGAACCTGGGTTATAAATATATCTCTTTCTATTTCAAGAGAGATGTTTAATAAAAATATATATAAATGGATAATTTTTGAAACAATATCTCTAAACCTGAAAAAAAAATTAATGATAAATATTCAACGAGATGAGAGATTAATTGGATCAAAATATCATTTATTTTACCAATATTTCAGTTGGCTGAACGCCAACCTTTATCAAGGTATTATAAAATTTTAAAGTGTTTTGAAAATAGAGCAATCCATAAATAAATCTTTAATTAAAAAGTCATATATTGAATCAAAATATCATTTATTTCACCAATATTTCAGTTGGCTGAACGCCTACATTTATCAAGGTATTATAACATTTTAAAGTGTTTTGAAAATAGAGCAATCCATAAATAAATCTTTAATTAAAAAGGCATATATTGTATCAAAATATCATTTATTTTACCAATATTTCAGTTGGCTGAACATTGAATATAACAAAATATTTTTAAAATTTAATTCTGTTGACGTTATGTGGCGCTGAGTTTGTTATTGATACACTTTAAAATGTTATAACACCTTAATTGGTAAAATAAATGATATTTTGATACAATATATGCCTTTTTAATTATTTTAAAGTGTGTTAACAACAAACTCAGCGCCACATAACGTCAATAGAATTAAGTTTAAAAATATTTTTCTGTTATTCCATTAGGAGAAAAAAAAATGATATATAAATTTATATTATGGACAAAATAAATTTTGTATTTTGATGAGAGATTAATTGCTGGTTCTTTTGATACATGATCATTTTATGTTATCGCAGTCGGGGAAAGAATAATAAAAACATATTATAATTTGTTAGTTTGTTTTAATTGAGCTTATACAATATACAGTTGTCAGCGTCATAATCAATTCTGTTTCCGTTTGCTTTGTGAATGGAATAAATACCCAAATATGGCCATTTTTCGTAACCATCGGTGGTTAAGTGGTAGAATGCTCGCCTGCCACGCGGGCGGCCCGGGTTCGATTCCCGGCCGATGCATTTTTTTCTACAATTTTTAAAACTCATTTATATATTATACAAGAATGACATCCACGGCGCCAATTTATTATTGTAACGAATAGTATTTGAATAAAAGCATTTAATTGGGTAAAACCCAGGCGTTGCCCGGGTCATTCGGCTAGTGAAATATAAAATACATAATTTGAGAAAAGTACTACCTGACTTAAGAGGCGATTAGAATTAAAAAAAATAAAAGATAACGTATTTACATATTTACAAAAGATTTGAGCCGGCCAAAAGAAAGAGAGAATATGATTTTACGGGCTACTAATTGAAGTGTATGATTTTGGAGCCCAAAAATGAATGTAGCAATCAGACAAGCCGCATTGTACTATATCAAAGTATCAAGGTGCTGCACACCAAGGTTGTTTTAAAAAAAGGTTAGATTCCCCAGGCAAGGGAAGATAAAAGAAAGACAGGTGTTGATTAGAAAAGAAGAGAAAAAACCGCCCAACGTGGGGCTCGAACATACGACCCTGAGATTGAGTCTTATGTTCTACTGACTGAGCTAACTGGGCTTAAACCAAGGGGGAACGGAAATATCTTTATTTACGGAGCTTCTAACCAAAATAAAATGATTTTTGAGCCCCAATGGCCGTGTAAAGAGGAATATATAAAACCACTATGACCAGGCTAGGGAGGCTAGGGACAGGATATCCGTTAGGGAAGAGGCAGGTTAGGCCGAAAAATAAAACCGCCCAACGTGGGATTCGAACCCACGATTCTGAGATTGAGTCTCATACTCTACCGACTGAACTAACTGGGCTTGAGCCAATGGGAAACAACAACAATTGATTTATATAGGTAGAGCTGAGACATTTGGCGGTCAAATTTACGGAGTAGTTTTTGTTCTACAAATTATAATCTTAAAATATAATTTTTATAACAAACTAGACGGGTGACCCGGGCTTCGCCCCGGGATTGACCCGTGTGCATATCTACCCGAGAGTGATATATATTCAGATAAGATTTTTTTTATAATTGTTTGTTATTAGCATTATCTATGTGTTTGCATCAGCATAATTTAATCTAATCTTTGATAGAGAGCGCTGTTCGTGAGCTAAGTATAATAATTTGAATATATAGTTTTAATAATTGATTTATATATTTTTAAAAATAGCCTATCGTCTTCCCCGTATTTTTTTTACCTATGTATGGAAATTTTGGTTTGATTTAGTGAACTACTGCGAATGTGTATACCGGACATACAAACAAACAAACAAACATACAAACATTCATTTTTATTAAAATTTTACACAAATAAATTTACTGGCAATGCGTTTCTTTTAAATATCATCAAATATTATCTCTAGAGACCTTACTGCAATGATATGAGTTATTGAATGAGAGGGCTTGGCTCATCAGTAGTGAACCCTCTCAGCGGTTTCGCCAAATTAATCTCTAGACCGCTCTACTATTGTATTGGATTGGTTTTCTTATATACCCTGTATTTTCTATGGAAGGCAGCTTAGGGGTGTTTAGTGAACTATGGACATAAGCTTATAGGTCTGTAGAGGTACATACATATAATTTCAAGGTATTGCATCGAGCAAAGCTCTTCCGCAATATATGTTTTCATAATCAATATATATTAGTAAATTAAATTTTATTGCCATCTACGTTAAAATTTTACACAAATAAATTTACTGGCAATGCGTTTCTTTTAAATATCATCAAATATTATCTCTACAGACCTTAGAGATATATTTATACAGATATATATATACAGACTATAGAGATAATATTTGATGATATTTAAAAGAAACGCATTGCCAGTAAATTTATTTGTGTAAAATTTTAACGATAGATGGCAATTAAATTTAATTCATTTTTATATATATAGATATATATATTAACTTTAAAAAGTTTCGCACAACAAATTTTTGAAATTACTCGAATAAGTTTATACCCATCTGGAATGGGATAGAGAAGTAGGTGATGAAGAGACCCAGAGAAGAGAGAATAAAACTGACGTCCAGGTCATACACTCCACCACAGGTCAGTAGGTTGTTCTCAGCTTGAAATCTGAGGAACATCAGTCTGAAAATGTCGCTGGGACTGTTGTCAGGTGAGGTGACTTGGTCCAGAGCCATACTGGTGACTTCAATGTATTCTCTGTTGACTTGGCTAGCTATGAAGGCAACAGATATATATATAAAAGCATAGTGAAATATCCAAAAACACCAAGACACAAAGTGCACATTTTTTATCTTGAATTCAAACAATAATAACATATCAACTATAATTAATATTAATTTAACAAAAGTAATAAATATTGGAAATGAATAGAATTTATTCATCTTCTTTAAAATACAAGTATATAATGTAATTTTATTTATTAATAAATTCATACTAACAAAAGGTATTTTTTCTTTAAATGTTAACATTTCATTTTCAAGATAATAACATATATAATGAAAATATAAGAAAAGCACCCAAATCATACTATCAACAACAAAAAATAAAATATCTTCATCTACATTCGAATTATCATAGAAATAATTATTATCAGAACTTGGATTAGTGATAATTTTATATAATATAGTCTTTATAGGACATTGCATATAAATAATAATAATAAATACCATATATAGCCAAAATTTTATATTCAAATTATTGCTATATGATATTTGAAATTTGAAATCGTTCCTAAATTTGATCATCTTATCTTTAATATTATAAAAGAAAACTACAATCATTATATTAATAATATTATAAATGTTTTCAAAAATTGGAATAAATATTTTTCTTAATAATTTCTTTTTACCTTCCAGAGAATTCTGAGAGATAGAAAAACTAAGATAAATAGCTTTATTTATAATATATAGATAAATAATAATTATAAAGATAAATATGATTTTAGCATATTTTACTTTATCCTGCATCGGCAAAATTATATAAAGGTTTTGAAATATCATTTTGTTATTTAGATTGGATCTGTTTGAAAAAATTGCTTTGATTGTCATGGTAACAAGAACAAAATATTTATTTTTACTTCAAAATACTCTCTCTCTCTCTCTCTCTCTCTCTTAATACAAGTATATTTCATATATTAAATGTAAACAATATATTTAGGTGGATTGATATTATGACTTGTTTTTTTTTTATCCTATATACACCAATACCTCGCTTTGCGTCGTTTCGTTTTGCGTTTTTTTCGAAGTTGCGTCGCTGCTTAATTTTTACTGATTTTCACTGTGCGTCGTTAGATTTTCGAAGTTGCGTTGTTTTGGATTCGAGTCTTTATTTAAAAAAAAATTTTTTTTCCTAAAATATGGCAACACCTTTGTTTTTGATTGCGCCTTCACATATTTTCACTTTGCGTCGTTTCAATTTGCGTCGTGTTTTTTTTTGGAACGTAACCCTGACGCAAAGCTAGGTATGGGTGTACTTATATCTTAAAACTTCCAAGAATAATGGAGAAAATGTTTACTTTTACCTTTACTTCAAAGTACTCTCTCTCTCTTCATATATTTCATATATTAAATGTAAACAATTTAGGTGAATTGATAATATGAATTGTTTTTTATATCCTATATACTTATATCTTAAAAATTCCAAGATTAATGGAGAAATTATGGGGATTTATTATATTGATTGTGTTAAGATATCTTTTCTTAACTGAATGAAGGCCGTTTTCCAGAGGACTGTAAATTCTGATGTTATCTAGAGTGACACCCTTATGGTGTTTCCAAAGCCTCTGCAAGTTTGATGTTATCTAAAGTGACACCCTTATGGTGTTTCTAAAGCCTCTGCCAAAGAGAGAATAAAGGCACGACCAGTACTATTCACACACACGTTTTATTTTCAAGCACACTATATATACAATCAAACATACACACGTGACCAGGCACTCTTGGTCAAATACAATAAAACATTTAATCAAAAATAATAAAATAATCCCCAACATTCCTCCCCGAGTTGATGGGTCACATCAATTTCCATTATTAGCTAACACGGCAGCTAGTTCTTTTAATTGATCCTGAGCCAGATAGAAACGTGAACTTAACTGTCGTGCAGCTCCTACAAAATTTGTTCCTTGATCACTATATAGCCGAGTGCAATGCCCTCTTCGCGCTACAAATCGCTTGAAGGCCGACATGAAGGTGGGCGTAGAGGCATCTGTGACCAATTCAAGATGTACGGCTCGGGTCACAAAGCACCCAAATAGACAGATGTAGCCCTTTTCCGTCTTTCGACCTCTACCCTTGGACATTCGAAGGTTCACAGGTCCAGCATAATCTACACCACTGATTGAGAGGGGTTTACCCGTTGTTAATCTCTCCTTGGGTAAATCGCTCATTAGCTGGCCTTGAGTGACGCGATTGTATCGACAACATGACACGCACTCTCGAATGCATCTTTTCACCTGATCTTTTGCTCTCAGCATCCAATACCTCTGTCTCATTGTGGACAGCATCAGGTGCACACTTCCGTGCAAAGTCCGCATATGAACCACTTGAACAATCATCTGAGCCACCTTTCCTGATGAAGGCAATAGCGCAGGATGGTTTTGTTCATATGTCATAGATGGAGCCCATTTCAATCTACCGCCGACTCCAAGGATTCCTTGATCGTCGAGGATCGGTGTCAAACCATAAATCTTGCCCGTGCGCTTCACTGATCCTAAAGTGGTCAAACTTCTCATTTCTTCCCTGAAATGCTGGCACTGAATTGCTTGAAGTATTCTCCTATGAGCATTTCTCAGTTCGGCTGGGGTTAAGTGCGACTGATATCGCTCCGCACTGTAGCGGCAGTTATGGCAATAACGCAATATCCAGGCCACCTTTTCGGATATATTCATTAAAGGTTGAGCTCATCTCTCCGATAGCGACCAAGAAAGGTGTTTCACTGAGGGCATGAACACTCAGGAGCTCAGTTTGACTTTGGTTCTCAAACACAGGAGGCATTCTAGGCCATTCTGTTGATTCCGCTGATAACCAGGTAGGTCCTGTCCACCAGATGGAAGACGGTTTCAGCTCGGACCCCAGAATTCCCCGCTTGGCAATATCCGCTGGATTATCTCCTGTGGGAACATAGCGCCACTCCCTGACCTGTGGACAACTCTGAATCTCCGCGACACGATTGCCGATGAAAGTGGGGAGATTTCCAAACATAGTTCTTAACCAACTCTAGACTATGGTAGAATCGGACCAACAGGTAGCACTCTCCATTTTGATATTCAACTCTTCCAGTATATATTTCATTAGTCTGGTCAGGAGAAGAGCCGCGCACAACTCCAAGCGTTGAACTGACATCTTCCGCATGGGAGTCAACTCAGTCCTTGATGCCAACAGTCCTACACTGACTTCATCATCAGTGGGAATTCTTATGTAAACAGCTGCCGCATAGGCGTCTTCAGAGTCATCACCGATTCCATGCAATTTTACTCCCTGGGTATTCCTTCCGAGACCCAACCATCGGGGTATTCTCAAACTTCCTATGAAAATCAGTCCATGTTTCAATCAATGACTCATCCATCGGATCATCCCAATGTAATCCCGTTTTCCACAACCTTTGAACCATTATTTTCCTGTTACAAGGACAGGTGCCAACCATCTTAAGGGATCTTCTAACTTGGCGATGAAGGAAAGCATTTCGCTCGTGGTAGTCGCCGATGTCTTTTCCAACGACTGAACTTCATATAAGAAACAGTCTTCACTTTGGATCCATCCCAAACCCAATGTCCTTATAACATTGGACTGTTCAAATGTAATCCCTTGTGCGCAATGTTCTCTCGCAATGTTGCCCAAAATCGTCAGATCAATTTCTTTAGAATCTGTGGTTTCTAGGGCTTTGAAGGTGATTGAGGCCGGAGAGGGTTCGTTTCTTCCAGTGTCTTCCTCTTCCAAGTCTATGCTGGATTCTTCTTTCTTCATGCAAAGTATTTTGGAAGATATGGCTTTAGGGCTCTTTGTTTGAGCTCTTACCTCTACATCGCTTGAAGCCCCCACTCCAGAACCCTCCACATCAAGAGGCTCTGAAGGTTGAGAATCCTCAATTGCAGACTTTTCGTCAGAATCTTCTACTGCAATTTCTGGAACCTCTTGAGAACCTTGAGCTTTACCTTCTGAATAATCAGGATCTGATGCTAAGGCATCGTCTGCAGGCTTAGAGGTATCGTCTGAAGGCCTAGAGGTATCGTCTGAAGGCTTAGAGCAGTCATAGGATTCCGAAATCTTCTTTAGAGATCTCCAACCGCTCAATATTAGTCCTATAATCTACCTGATTCGCAATCCTCTCCAGTTTAGCACTTTTACCAGGCTTTTCTGGAGACTTGTCTCCTAAATTAAGACCTTTCGCCGGAGTAGGCACTTGCCCCTTTGGAGAACTGGCCGGAGTATATAATATTGGAGTTACTACAGCTCCAGAAACAGTTTCCTTCGATACAAGTTGCATTTTATTGTTTGGAAGATATTTGCCAATTGAACCTTTTTCTATCGGTTCTCTCTTCACATAGGTGATCTGGATGGTACAACCCTGTTTAGAAAGCGTTTTACTCTCTCCAACCTTTGCATCATCATTCAACCATTTCCTTTTCTTCCGGATTTTGAGGTACGGGGCATGTCGCGTTCAGCGGCGCAGCGCCCAGGCTCTATTTTGCCCAGACGCCCGAAGTCTCTTATTCTGGTCCCGGGGAGGAAAAAATCCGTGGAATCTCAAGGGTAGAGAAGAGCGATTCCCAAGAAGTCAAATCCGCGGAAGTGTCTAAGGCAGGTTTCAACCAAGGCGTAGACCTCTCGAGAGCGGGCCGAGAAACCACACGACTCTAACCAGTCAACAACTTTATTTTTTGTCACGAATATATATACATATAAATATTTACATATGGCAAATATGTTTCTTATAATGGATTAAATTTACATATATTTAAAAATATAAAAATCTATAAGAAAAATAACATTCTTTTCCCAACATACTCCCACCTTGAGTTTTTCTACAGAAACTCAACCAATAGTTGGGAAACGACCGTTCATTCCTGTTCTTTAGGATTGGGCTATCTTCGTAGGGTCTTTACTGGCTTCTCCTCGGGAGCCTCCCCGGCGTGGTTCCGACTGTATACTCCTCAAGGTACTCCCCAGATCGGCGGGTATCTCTAAATTGTAGAGCCGTTGAACCGGCCTAATCTGGACGCCCTTGCTGGTTCTCAACTTGGCGACCCTCACAGGTCCATCTCGGCCAGGGTAGACCTCCACAACTCTCGCCAAAGGCCAATTGACTCGCTTAGCATTATCTTGTCCAATCAACACCAGATCTCCCACCTTGATAGGTCTTGTCTTCGAGCGTCTTCTAGTCTCTTGCCTTAAGAATCCAAAATACTCCGTCCGGAATCTCTTCCGCAGATCTTCTCTTAACCTTTGTCTAAATCGGTATCTCTTCTGAAGACTAGCCCTTTCAATAGAGTCCAGATCTGGAATTCCTATTTCTTTGAGGTCGTGTAAGAACAAGGCAGGGGTTAATGGACTAAGATCTTCGACATCTTCAGACATGTAAGTCAATGGACGTGAGTTCATCAAAGACTCTGTGTCACAGATAATGGTGTAAAGTTCCTCAAATTCCAAACGAGCTTGACCAAGAATCTTCCTAAGGAGTTGTTTCAGCAAACCAATCAATCTTTCCCACCATCCACCCCACCATGGAGCCGACGGAGGGATAAACTTCCAATTAATATTTTGCTTGGTACTCTCTGATTGGACTACCGCATTGTCTAGATTCCCTAGAGCTCTGCTCGCACCACGAAAATTGGTACCGTTGTCCGAGTACACTACATAGGGGCGTCTTCTCCTTGCTACAAAACGTCTGAAAGCTTGCAGAAAGTCCTCGGTTGAAAGAGAAGTCACCAGTTCCAAATGGACCGCCCGATATACGGCACAAGTAAATATAACAATCCACACCTTTCGCCTGTTCCTTAAAACAAGTGGTCCAGTAAGGTCTATCCCCACTACCTCAAATATTGAGGCATCCCTTACTCTATTTTCAGGTAATTCCATGGATTCAACAGAATCCGATTTAGCCGTGAACCGTCTACACTTAACACATTGATGTATGACCCTTCTTACAGGCCTCCTGAATTTCAAAATCCAATAATCCTCTCTTAATAAATTCATCAGAGTTTGAAGTCCCACATGCCCCCAAGTTTCATGCTTCCATCTAATGAGTAAATATACCAAGTCATGATCAGAAGGCAACAATAAAGGCATTCGAAAACTTTCCAGATCTTGTCTCCTACTTATTTTAGTTTTGACCCTCAACAATCCCAAAGAATCGCAGCATAACTTGAAATCCTTCAACCTCTTGTCCTCTGGTCCAGTGAAGGATTCCCGTTGGATAACTCTCACCAGCATCAGTTCCGCCCTTTTAATTTCATTCACAGTAAGATCACCTTTCACTCGCTGACCTATTGTTCCTCTCGCATTTGTTAAAAACCGGTTCATCCAGGCAGTTACTCTCAATATCTTGTAGTAGTTTGAAAAGCGATAGTAGTACTGATCTTTTTCCCTTTCAATACATATTGATGTTAAAACAATCTTTCTCTTTTCCGAGTTCACAATATCTGGGTCAGGGTATATTTCCCTATGGGGCCAATCTCTTCTTGGTCTTCTCAACCAACTCGGGCCCTCCCACCACTTCGATCTCTCCAGAGAATCGGCTAAGCACCCCCGTGATGGTAAATCCGCTGGATTCAAACATCCTGGTACATGATACCAATCCTCTGTCTCACTGAGAGATCGGATCTCCATAACTCGATTCATTACAAAAGTCGCCCAGTTATCTTTTCCCTTGATCCAATGGAGTGCATTAATGGAGTCTGTCCAATAAAATCGCTCCATGTCTTCAAATTTTAGGTCCCTTACAACGTTGTTCACCAAGCGGGCCCCAACCAAGCATGCCAACAGCTCCAAACGAGGAATGGTAGTCCCCTTCAAAGGAGCCACTCTCGACCGAGCCTGTACTAGTTGACACGTTACTTCCTGTTCGCTCTCGATGCGTAAAAAAATACAAGTGGCGTAGGAGGCCCTAGACGCATCACAAAAGACATGAAGAGTAGTTCCAATCCGGTGTTCTTCTCTATAGCAAAGCCATCTCGGTATGGCAATGGATTTCAGAGACTCCAATTTGGCCAGCCACCTCAAAAACTCGCAAGACAAGTTTTCAGGCAGAGGCTCATCCCACGACAATTTTAACAGCCACGTTTCCTGTAGGATAAGTCTCGGAACGAGGGTCACTGGACAAGTGAAGCCCACCGGATCGAAAATACGGCTTGCCAAGGAGAGTACCTTTCTTTTGTTTATTGGCCCCTGTATTTCCAAATTCTCCAAAGAACAAGCCAAAGTGTTCTTTTCTTGATTCCATGTCATGCCCAACAACCTTCCTCTATCAGACCTAGGACCATTACACATTATACTGGTAACATTGCTTGTCCAATCACGCAAGTTGAAATGAGCAGAAGCCAACAATCTCTGTGCTTCGTCCACAAATTTTTCCATATCTGTGACTTTTGAGAAACTAGCCACACAGTTATCGATGTATAAAGACTCCCTCAATAATTCAGCTGTTTCTTGCCAGTGTTCAGGAGCCTTGTTCAAGTGGTGAAACAGCGTGGCAAGCAGGAGATATGGACTCGTCGTGATTCCGAAGACAACTCTCGCATGACGTAAAACCATCACATTTCCCTCTTTGTCATACCAGAGGAATCTTAGATAATCTCTGTCTTCCTCCCTAATCCCAATTTGGAGGAAGGCCTTCTCTATGTCCGAGGAGACTCCTATCTCGCTCTTCCTAAATTTATTCAAAATTCTTGGGATCGTTTCTATCATATTCGGACCTCTTTCTAGACAATCATTCAGTGAAAGTTTTCCCTTCTTCTTCGCCGAAGCATCAAAAACTGGTCTTACTTTGGTGGTTGGACTATTCTCTTTAAAAACTGGTCGATGTGACAAATAGTGCACGCCTTCACGTTTATTGTCTATAACCCTTTCTATTATTTTATTCCTTAGCCACTTTTCGAGAATATCTTCATATTCTGCCAAATTTCCGGTATTCACAAGATGTTTCCTCACGTTTGCTAATCCTTTTTCGGCAACATCTCTATTGTCCGTGAGTAGTTCTCTTTCGCGAATCCAAGGAAGGGCAACCTGGTAACGCCCCTCACAATCCTGTGAAATAGTACGTGCAAAATATTCTTCCGTTTCTTTTTGTATCGAGTCGTCTTGACGAGCATCTGAAATACCAATAGCCTCTAATCTCCATAAATTCTCCAAATCGCTAGTCAACAGTGAAGTTGTGCAAAGTCCACTAACGCTAGTTTCTTCTTCTGTGGCCGGAATCTTGCCCATTAAAGTCCAGCCCAACCTCGTTTGCACCGCCACAAGCCCAGAAGGAAGTCTTCTATGCTCTCCGGTTAGTAATTTTCCAGCAATATCTGCTTCTATAAGAATCTCAAGAGGTCCCCTGTGTAGATCAGTTAATTCTATGTCATGAGCACTAAGATCTTGCATCCATTTACCCTGATGGACCCTGGGCACGCTGTCGCAGATAACATCTTGGCTCAGTGCTTCAAAATTACAGCCATAAGATGCGTCTAAATTGCTCAACCTGATATCATAAACTCCATGTTCATACAACTCTGTGTTCGATCCACCAAACAAAGAGTGGCGAAGAGACTCTTTTTTGGAACATTCATATCCCATTTCTTCCGCCGTGTCCTGGAGTACATAGGACCTCTGAGATCCCGTATCAATCAAAATTCGTCCCATTCTTTCTTTACACTTTCCTCTGATAGTCACTCTCAGTGTGGGCAACAACACCACAGGCGTCGTCAGATTGGTCGAAGTCTCATCCCTCATCATCCCTCGGGCTGGAGTAGCATTCTGGTTCTTCCTGGGGCACATAATCCTTGAATGTCTCAATTCCCCACAGCTGGTGCAACTTGTCTTAACTTTGCAGAATTTGCTCAAATGACCATATTTCAGGCATCTGAAACAAGCCCCTTTCTTCTTTAATTTTCCCAATTTATCTTCCAATGTCAAATTTTCCGCGAATTCGCACTTTGTACTTTCATGATCTCTTTCACAAAAGGCGCAATTCTTCCTCTTATTCACTGCTTCAGAGGCATTCAAAAAACCAGCAGCCGTGGGCAGGGGATTCCTCTCATTTCTTCGATACTTCACGATAGAGCTTTGTGACTGAGGGTGCTCATTTGATGGTTGGCCGGCTGTTATTTCGTCCCGCGTACCGAACGTGCTTTCTAATGCAATCAATTGTCTCTCCAAAAATTCAATCAAATCTCCAAGAGAAAAAGCTCCTGTGAATTCCCGGTGTAATTCAAGCTTTAAGTCTGATGGCAATAGCTTGAGGAGTGAAGGGCACAATAAGTTACCGTAGCTTTCAACGACAACACCCAATGACTCCAAACTTCTAATCTGCACCAGGATTCTGCCGTACAATTCTCTGAAAGCCCTCACGTCCTTTGTCACTCTAAGTGGTTTCAAGGCCAAGAGGTTGTTCATATGCACGTCGATCAACCTTTCCCCTTTTCCGAAGCGTTTCTTCAACAATTCAACGGCCTTATCGTAATTTTCCTCAGATAGGCAAAATCCTTCCACAGTTTGGGCCGCCGTTCCACCCAAGTAGGCTTTAAGATAGTTAAATTTATCTATCTTGGTCAAGTGTTCATTCCTATTGATTGATGAATCGAAGGCATTCCAAAAATTTAACCACTGGCTAATTTCCCCGTAGAATCTTTCCATTGTCAATTTGGGTAACTTAACCATCCCAGTTAGAGTCGGTCGACCGATTTCTCCTGGATATTCCTTCTTCGTGGCAGTTGCAGTTTCCCTCTGCATTCCTTCCGCTACCACCAGACTTCTTTTCTTTAACAAATATTTCCACGCCACGGCCTTTTCCCGGTATTCCTCTACCATCTTTAGATCTTTCTCTAGATCTTTGATGTCAATCAGCTTACCGATTTCTTCGTCTACCCGCCTCAGTTCTTCGTAGACATCCGAAAGCTGCCCCAGCAGTTCCTCGTGGTCACACTCCTTGTGCACGTCATATTCCTCTATTCTTTTCCCGTACTTGGATAAAGACGTGCGGAGTATGGTTCTCTTCTTCTTGAGTCTCTCTAGCGCTTCTTCTCTCTCCATCTTCTGATCCAAAAGGGTTCCAAATATAGGCACGGCTTTCTCCTCGCGTCCCGGCTGGGATGCCAAATGTCGCGTTCAGCGGCGCAGCGCCCAGGCTCTATTTTGCCCAGACGCCCGAAGTCTCTTATTCTGGTCCCGGGGAGGAAAAAATCCGTGGAATCTCAAGGGTAGAGAAGAGCGATTCCCAAGAAGTCAAATCCGCGGAAGTGTCTAAGGCAGGTATCAACCAAGGCGTAGACCTCTCGAGAGCGGGCCGAGAAACCACACGACTCTAACCAGTCAACAACTTTATTTTTTGTCACGAATATATATACATATAAATATTTACATATGGCAAATATGTTTCTTATAATGGATTAAATTTACATATATTAAAAAATATATAAATCTATAAGAAAAATAACATTCTTTTCCCAACAGGGCACTTAACCAAAATCGTCTACAACGATTTTCCGCCCAAAAACCATCAGTTGTCCATCTTCTTCTTCCAAAGAAATCTGAGGTAGTCCCAATCATTCTCCTTGATGGCCATCAACCGGAAATATCTTCTCATGTCGGCCAAAACTCCGAATTTATTTTTCCGAAGTTTTATCCTTATCTCAGGGATTCCTCTCAATAGACTGGGTCTCCTCCTTAAATATCGTTTCAACGAGAGTCCGTTGCGTCCTCGACAGGAAGCGTCGTCAAATACTGGCCGCACAGGCGCAGCCTTGGATTCACACCCAAATACAGGGCGATCAGGCAAATAGTATCCTTTTACCTTAAATTCCGTATCTCCAGTTTGTCCTGCTTCTATCCCTTCTGCCATCTTTGAATCAGTACCTTGTTCTACATCTAGCTTTTCTGCCATCTTTGAATCAGTACCTTGTTCTGCATATAGCAGTCTCACTTCTTCAGTGTTCTTTGAATCCATTCCTTGTTCCACATCCAGCCCTTTCTCTTCATCTGCTTCAACGGATTCTTTCTTAACTTCAGCCCTATGACTTTCGTCAACTTCTACAACAGACTTCTTCTTGACTTGAGCCTTTTCACCGTCTTCAGCAAAATGCCCTTTTACTACTTGAGCCTTTTTACTTTCTTCAACGGCAATCTGCTTGGATGTCTCTTCTACCATTTGCTCGGATGATACCACAATCCCAGCATCTTCCTTAATAGAAGCTGGATCAACTCCCTTCATCAAGGTAACTCCTACAACCCTTGGCTTCTCACTCATCCCGACTTCTAAACTGCTTCCATCGCAGATCTTCAAATCCAAGTTGGGCAATCGACAAACTCTTGTTCCAGGCAGCGAGCCCTTTTCCGAACTAGCACCATGGAGGGCTTCCGTATTTTTCTTCAGAGAGCTGAGGAAATGATTTATCTTAATTTCAAGACCTATCCACTTCAGATCATACTGGCTCACTGTATCCTTCTCCTCCTCTAGTACCTTGTAATCAATTTCCTCATCGTCCAGCATCAAATTCCAGATCAACCTATCTTCATCCTGAAGATTTGCCATATGCTTTTCGAGGAGTTGATAGCTCGTTCTTATCATATCCTCAGAAGGAGTTTCTTCATCCAACTCCGCTTCTGCCCTTTTGATTAACTTGGAAATAGTCTTTCTTTGAACGGCTCTACTTCTTAATGTCCGCTTCATTCTCTAGCCTTGGTGCTGTTCTTAACTTAACCTTTTATCCAACTTAAAAATTTCAATCAATAAATTTAAACTAAGGCTAATTTGCATATATTCGCCAAATTTCGCCGATCTACTTTGTTTAATTTTAATTTTCTTCAACTTTACCTTCTTAAACTCTCAATTCTTTGGCTCTTATCTTATCTTCTTTAGCCTTTTCTTCTTTGGCCTTATAACTATGCCTCTTAACTTGAGTTATAGGCCTTATCTTCTGCCTTTTAACTTGAGCTTCAGGCCTTATCCTCTAGGGTGCCTTTTAACTTAATACTTCAGGCCTTATCCTCTAGGGTGCTTTTTAACTTAATACTTCAGGCCTTATCCTCTAGGGTGCCTTTTAACTTAATATTATTCGCCGATTCTCTTTTAGAATCCGGCTCTTAGGGACCAAAGTGTTAAGATATCTTCTCTTAACTGAATGAAGGCCGTTTTCCAGAGGAATGTAAATTCTGATGTTATCTAAAGTGACACCCTTATGGTGTTTCCAAAGCCTCTGCCAAAGAGAGAATAAAGGCACGACCAGTACTATTCACACACACGTTTTTTTTTTATTTATTTCGTCTCAATTTACAGGTGTTACATTCGATCACAGCTCGCGAGTCACCTTTGTCCTGACTATTTACACATGGCGAGTTGGTGGAGTAGAAGTGGTCCCCCTAGGCCTTGCAGGAGGGCAGCTGTTGGGCGATGAGCTCTTGACTAAGTGTCAGGGCCGGGTCGTCGGAATCGGGGATTGATATCTCCTTTATTTTGTAGAATATCTTGTATGGTTGGATTATATATATATATATATATATATATATATATATATATATTTGAATTTTGCATTTGAAGGTATAATTTCTTAATGGAAGTTTGGTACATATCTTCTAGATCGGGTTGGTTCAAGTCCTCCTTCAGTATCTTGTTTGATAGGTTGAATGGAGCTCCTAAACTTGTCCGAAGGCAGATTCTCATAAATGCGTTTATCCTGTTTTTGTTTGTGGTTGTAATATATTTACACCAAATTGGGAGTGCGTATGTTACTATCGGGAGGATACAACTTCTGTATAGAGTAAACTTTTGTTTTGTAGTCAATTTGCTTCTATAGTTGAACAGGCTTGATAATGTTATTTTTGCGATTTTTGCTTTCTTTATGACATTTTTGACGTGCATGTTGAATTTCAACTTGGAGTCTAAGGTAACTCCAAGATATTTAACGTTGTCAGTCCAGTTAATAGGGCTCTGGTTTACCTTCAGGATGGATTGTGGCTTGAATTTTTTATTGTCTAGTGGAGGAAAAATTATTGCCTGAGACTTTTTTGGGTTGATGTCTAATTTCCAATCATTGCACCATTTGGTTATACTGTTTATGTAATTTTGGAGTTGTGTAGTTATTATTCCTATTGATTTGGAGTTTGATAAAATTGCTGCGTCATCTGCGAAAAGTTTTATTTGACATTTTGGATGTGGAGGGAAATCGTTGATGTAGATGTTGAATAGGTAGGGTCCAAGGATAGAGCCTTGAGGGACTCCAATCTGGGTTGGTTTTGCCGTGGTTATATAATTCCCTTGCTTAATTGAAAAGGTTCTGTCCTGGAGATAGTTTTTCAAGAATTTGATAAAATCCCTTGGAAATTGATTTTTTTTGTTATTTTTGCTATCAAGCCATCATGCCATACTCTATCAAAGGCTTTGGTAAAGTCTAGAAAAACAGCACCTACTGCCTCCTTGTGGGACTTTCTTATTTGGATGTAGTCTATTACTGTGATTAGCTGGTGGGTTGTGGAGTGTCCTTTTCTGAATCCAAATTGTTGAGGAATGATAAAGTTAATAGAATCCATGTATGACTGCAATCTGCGAAGAACGATTCTCTCGTATACCTTACCGATGGTAGAGAGAAGGCTGATTGGTCTGAGATCTTCAGGTGATTTGACAGGTGATTTTTTTGGAATGGTTATGATAATGGCATGTTTCCATGTCTTCGGGAAGTAGCAAAGGTGTAATGCAGCATTGAAGATCCCAGCGAGGAAAACTATCCATTTGATGGGGAGGTTTTTAGTCATTTGCGGCGTAATATTGTCGTGGCCTGGAGCTTTGTGATTACCTAGGTTTTTAATCACTTCCTTGACTTCATTTGGCGTTGTCATTGATAGTATATTCTCTTGGGGATGATGGCAAGTGTTATTTGTTAGGTAAGACGGAACCTCATCCTCCGCCTTGGAAAAGTGTTTGGAAAAATGCTCTGAAAGATCATTTCCAATTTCTTTGTCGGTCAGCAAGGTTTTTCCATTTGCATTTAAACTAGTGATTTTGTCAGTTTTTTTCCTAATGGGTTTTGTTTTTTTCCAGAAGTCTGTTGGGCTCGATTCAAGTTTGATTAAAAAACTATTCAAATTTTCAGATTTCTCTGCTTCAAGGGCTTGATTTACCTTTCCTTGAAGATTGAGGTAAGTAGCTCTATGAGCTGGATCCCAGGTTGATTGCCATCTTTTCCTAGCTTTATTTTTCTCCCTTATTAAGGCTTTGGTTTTTGGGTTCTTTATTAATTTGGAAGATGAGACTATGGTGTTTTTCGAATAGCTATTATTAATTTTCTCGTTTAAAATTCCAACTGCTGATTCAATATCTACTTCAGTTTTCAAGGGGAGTCTGGGGGGCGTGGTGGAGATTAGATCTTGTTGAAAATGAACCCAATTAGTTACTCGGCTGAGCTGGGTTGTGAATTCATCCTTTGGGCAATTCAATTCAAAGATTACAGGGAGATGGTCAGATGATAAATCGTCGGTGGTTCTGACATTTGGGGTCCAGGGAATGTTTTTAAGTACAGCGAAGTCTAGGAAATCGGGATTGCCGAGTGGACTGTAATGCGTGGGTGACGAAGGTGCGACAATGTCGAGGCTTTCTCTTTCAGAGAAATTGTGCAGCACGATTCCACTGTTATTTGAAGTCCTTGATCCCCAAAGAGGGTGTTTGGAGTTCCAGTCTCCTGCAACGATTATTGAGTGGTTGTGTGTTTATCAGTTGGTTCAAATCTTCTTCCAATAATGGTGCATCAGGCTTCTTATAAATTGCTGTGATTTGCAAGAGGGGTTTTCCATCTGGTTTTATCAAAATTGAAGTATTTTCCAAGTTTAAAGTATGAATCAGCATATTTTTATATTTAAAAAAGGATTTTATAATGATGGCTGTTCCCCCACCTTTTCCTGTAATTCGGTCAGTTCTAATGGTTTGATAGTTCCTGAACTTTAGATCAATTGAGGGTTTAAGGTGAGTTTCACTGAGCAGAGCAATGTCAATTGAGTTATCTTCTAAAAAAGTGCAATAATTCTTCTTTCTTTGATCTGATTCCGTTACAATTCCAAGCAATAATTTTAAAAGGTAATTTGCAATTCATTGTAGGTATGTTTTGATTACTTGCATCAATTTTTCACACAGGTCCTTAGTTTCAGAACGAGAAGTTTTTCTTGTCGCAACCTCAGCATTGCTTTGGTTTTGTTGTTCTACAATTTTCGGCAGTGTTTCAGATCTTTTTGAAATCGGAAGTGGGTTGTTAGGTTCGTACTGACCAGGGTATCTTGGCTGTCACACACATTTTTTTTTATTTCATCTCAATTTGCAGGTGTTACATTCGAGCACAGCTCGCGAGTCACCTTGTCCAGATTATTTACACATGGCGAGTTGTAATGCTGGAGTGGCCCCCCGGAACCTTACAGGAGGGCAGTTGTTGGGTGTTTGGCTGTCAGCTAGCCATTGGGTCCAGGTCGTCGGATTCGGTGGCTGAGGATTCGGAGGTTCGGTGGTTCGGAGGTTTCGGTGGTCGGATTCGGTGGTTGATTTTGAACAATTTCTTGTATAGTTGGATTTGATGATTTTTGAAATTGCGAGAATAGTCTTGTCGCAGAGTCTTGATAAATCTTTTCTAGATTAGGCTGGTTGAGATCTTCTTTGAGAATTTTGTTTGAAAGATTGAATGGGGCTCCTATAGTGGTTCGTAAGCAAATCCTCATGAAGGCATCTATTCTTTTTTATCCGTAGGTGTGATATATTTGCCCCAGACTGGTAGTGCGTACGTGATGATGGGTAGAATACAGGTTTTGTACAACGTGAATTTATGCTTTGTTGTTAAATTACTTTTAAAATTGAGCAGGCTTGATAGAGATATTTTGGCTATCTTTGCCTTTCTTATGGTGTTTTGGACATGTAGGTTAAATTTTAATTTCGAATCCAAAGTGACACCAAGATACTTGGCATGGTCGGCCCAACTAATAGTGCTTGAGTTTACTGTCAAGTTGGTTTGTGGCTTGAATTTTTTGTTATCTCTTGGGGGAAAAAGTATTGCTTGAGTCTTAGTTGGGTTAATGTCTAGTTTCCACTCATCGCACCATTTGATTATGTCATCTAGGTAATTCTGAAGCTGAGTAACCAATAGGTTGACTGATTTAGAGTTAAGTAAAATTGCTGTGTCATCTGCGAAGAGCTTAAGTTTACATTTAGAGTGCAGTGGGATGTCATTAATGTAAATATTGAAAAGGTAGGGTCCGAGGATAGAGCCTTGAGGTACTCCAGTCTGGATTGGCTTTGGTTCAGTTATAAAATTTCCTTGCTTGACTGAAAATGTCCTGCCCTGTAGATAATTCTGCATAAAATTGATAATGTCACTTGGAAACTGGTGTTTTGTGAGTTTCTTTATAAGGCCATTATGCCAAACTTTATCAAATGCTTTCGCAAAAACTAGAAAGACAGCACCTACCACTTCCTTGTGGGATCTTCTTATCTGGATGTAGTCCAGAACTGCAATGAGTTGGTGAGTTGTTGAATGCCCCCTTCTAAATCCGAATTGCTGCGGGATGATGAAGTTAGAGTTGTCCAAGTACATCTGAAGTCTACGTAAAATAACTCTTTCGTAAATTTTGCCGATGGTGGGGAGGAGGCTGATAGGTCTTAGATCTTCAGGGGATTTAGCGGATTTTTTTGGAATTGGAATTATGATAGCATGCTTCCAGACTTTGGGGTAGTAACACAAGTGCAGTGCGGCGTTGAATACTCCAGCTAGAAATACAATCCATTTGATGGGAAGATTCTTGGCCATTTGCGGAGTGATATTGTCATGGCCAGGAGCTTTGTGGTTAGCTAAGTATTTAATCACTTCTTTGACTTCATTTGGTGTCGTCATTGTGAGCATTTTTTCTTGTTGGTGATTATAAGTTATATTTGGTTGGTCTTCTTCTTTTTCCTTGGAGAACTGGTTGGAGAAGTGTTCTGCAAGTTCATTTCCGATTTCTTTGTCGGTCAATAAGGTTTTGCCGTTCGTTACTAAACTTGAGATCCTTTCCGTTTTTTTTCCTGATGGGTTTTGTTTTTCTCCAGAAGTCCTTTGGGCTTGATTCAATCTTGTGTATGAATTGATTCCAGTTCTCGGTGGAGTCGGATTTGAGGGCTTTGTTAACTTTTCCCTGTAGGTTTAAATAAATGGCTCTATGGGCTGGATCCCAGGTTGCTTGCCATCTCTTACGAGCTTTATTCTTTTCTTTTATCAAGGCCTTGGTTGAGGGGTTCTGTTTTGATGAAGAGGATGATATAACTGTGTTTTTTGAGTAGCTGTTGTAGATTTTATCATTTATTATGGTCACTGCTGAGTCAATATTGGCTTCCGTTTTCAAGGGTACTCTAGGAGGCGTACTGGAAATTAAGTCTTTTTGGAAGTGTACCCAGTTAGTGAGTCGGCAAGCCCTAGTCGTGAATTCATCCTTCGGGCAGGTCAGCTCTAGGCTTACTGGGAGGTGATCTGAAGATAAGGCATCCAGGGTCTTAATCCTCGAAGTCCAGGGGATGTTTCTAAGAATTGCGATGTCTAAAAAGTCTGGATTTCCCAAAGGACTGTAGTGCGTGGGTGAAGAAGGTGCGACAATGTCCAGGTTTTCTTTTTCGGAAAAATTATGAAGCACGGTTCCACTATTATTGGAGGTTCTTGAGCCCCAAAGAGGGTGCTTGGAGTTCCAGTCTCCTGCAGCGATTACTGATTGATTATTCTCTAACAAGAGATTCAGATCTTCCTCCTGGAGTGGTAGATCGGGTTTCTTATATATTGACGATATCTGCACTACTGCCCTTCCATCTGGTTTCATTAGAATTGTGGTGTTTTCCATGTTAGATGTTTGAATCAGCACTTTTTTATATTTAAGATAGTTTTTTAGAATTATTGCCGTTCCACCGCCCCTTCCAACGATTCTATCGTCTCTTATTGTCTGATAGTTTCTGAGTTTGAGGTCGACAGATGGGTTAAGTGTGTTTTACTGAGAAGTGCTATGTCTATTGAGTTTTCTTCTAAAAACTTTAGGAATTCTTCTTTTTTCAGTTTGATTCCGTTGCAATTCCAGAAAACGATTTTTAAAGGTAATTTTCCTTTCATTGTAAGTAAGTTTTGATAATTTCTAATAACTTTTCGCACAGTTCCCTGGTGTCAGAACGAGTAGTTTTCTTTTTTGTAGTTTCTGCGTAACTTGCCTTTAGTTTTTCAACAGTTGCTTCTTCTGTTTTAGTGGAGCTTGCTTGAGGTATGGTGTTAGAGGAGTTTTGTCTGGGAGGCTTTAGCTGCTGTTGTTGTGGCTTCGGAAAATTTGGGCATCCGCGGTAATTGGCTGTGTGCGCCTCTCCACAGTTAGCGCACTTTGGTGGGAGCTGTTTCGACTTTCTTGGACAATCCTTCGAATGGTGTTCTTCAGCACACTTGACGCATTTGGGCTTCAAAAAGCAGTTTAGCTGGCCATGCCCAAAACCCTGGCAGTTAAAGCATTGGGTCACTCGTTTTGTAGTCCTGAATGATTCCACGACTATTTTTTGGTAAAGTATTTCGGTTATTCCATAGATTCGTTTATTTTGTTCATTTTTCGGTAGCTCTACTAGGACTATATTCATCGGTATTTTGGTCGATTGTCTATGGAGTCTTTTGACAATGACCTCAGTGAAGCCCATTGAGACCAGTTCAGTTACGACGTCTTCTTCTTTGAAGGCTGTTGTTACCCCCTTCAATACCACTTTCAGTGGTTTTTCCTCCTGTAGTCTGTAGGAATATCCTCAATTATTTTTCTGTACATACTCCCTGATTTTTTTGAAGTCGCCTATGTTTTTCGATTTAATTATGTGCTTTTTGCCAGAAATCGTGACTTGGAATGGTTCCGTGCACAAGCCTTTTAGTTCTTGGCAAAGAAGCTTCCAATCTGCTACATTTTCTGCAATAACAGGAGGAATTCTCGGTTTTTTCACGTTAGTGACTGTGGTCCATGGGCCATCGTTGTCGTTATTTTCTTCATCGTCTTGCGGTGGGTGAGCTACGTTCATTTGTTGAGAAATTTCAGTGGCGGGACTTTGTTCGTCGATGTCCATTCTAGGCGTCTTCAGATTACGCTCGCTCCTAGTTGGCGATCTTGAGTCATCCGATTGGGAGCCGCGAGTTCTCTTCTTTGATTGAACCGTTTCCTCAAGTTTATACTCGATTCCACATTTTTCTAGGATCTTCGTTATTAAGGAGGCTTCGATTATGCAAAGTTTCTCGCCGGTTGGTCCGATCGTCGATTTAATTACAATCGGTGGCATATTATTACGGGCCATTCGTCTTCACACACGTTTTATTTATTTATTTTATTTATTTCATCTCAATTTGCAGGTGTTACATTCGAGCACAGCTCGTGAGTCACCTTGTCCAGATTATTTACACATGGCGAGTTGTAATGCTGGAGTGGCCCCCGGAACCTTACAGGAGGGACACACGTTTTATTTATTTCATCTCAATATGCAGGTGTTACATTCGAGCACAGCTCGCGAGTCACCTTGTCCAGATTATTTACACATTGCGAGTTGTAATGCTGGAGTGGCCCCCGGAACCTTACAGGAGGGCAGTTGTTGGGTGTTTGGCTGTCAGCTAGCCATTGGGTCCAGGTCGTCGGATTCGGTGGCTGAGGTCACCTTGATTTTGAACAATTTCTTGTATAGTTGGATTTGATGATTTTTGAAATTGAGAGAATAGTCTTGTTGCAGAGTCTTGATAAATCTCTTCTAGATTAGGCTGGTTGAGATCTTCTTTGAGAATTTTGTTTGAAAGATTGAATGGGGCTCCTATAGTGGTTCGTAAGCAAATCCTCATGAAGGCATCTATTCTTTTTTTATCCGTAGGTGTGATATATTTGCCCCAGACTGGTAGTGCGTACGTGATGATGGGTAGAATACAGGTTTTGTACAACGTGAATTTATGCTTTGTTGTTAAATTACTTTTAAAATTGAGCAGGCTTGATAGAGATATTTTGGCTATCTTTGCCTTTCTTATGGTGTTTTGGACATGTAGGTTAAATTTTAATTTCGAATCCAAAGTGACACCAAGATACTTGGCATGGTCGGCCCAACTAATAGTGCTTGAGTTTACTGTCAAGTTGGTTTGTGGCTTGAATTTTTTGTTATCTCTTGGGGGAAAAAGTATTGCTTGAGTCTTAGTTGGGTTAATGTCTAGTTTCCACTCATCGCACCATTTGATTATGTCATTTAGGTAATTCTGAAGCTGAGTAACCAATAGGTTGACTGATTTAGAGTTAAATAAAATTGCTGTGTCATCTGCGAAGAGCTTAAGTTTACATTTAGAGTGCAGTGGGATGTCATTAATGTAAATATTGAAAAGGTAGGGTCCGAGGATAGAGCCTTGAGGTACTCCAGTCTGGATTGGCTTTGGTTCAGTTATAAAATTTCCTTGCTTGACTGAAAATGTCCTGCCCTGTAGATAATTCTGCATAAAATTGATAATGTCACTTGGAAACTGGTGTTTTGTGAGTTTCTTTATAAGGCCATTATGCCAAACTTTATCAAATGCTTTCGCAAAATCTAGAAAGACAGCACCTACCACTTCCTTGTGGGATCTTCTTATCTGGATGTAGTCCAGAACTGCAATGAGTTGGTGAGTTGTTGAATGCCCCCTTCTAAATCCGAATTGCTGCGGGATGATGAAGTTAGAGTTGTCCAAGTACATCTGAAGTCTACGTAAAATAATTCTTTCGTAAATTTTGCCGATAGTGGGGAGGAGGCTGATAGGTCTTAGATCTTCAGGGGACACACGTTTTATTTTCAAGCACACTATATATACAATCAAACATACACACGTGACCAGGCACTCTTGGTCAAATACAATAAAACATTTAATCAAAAATAATAAAATAATCACCAACAGATTGAATAAAAGCTTTCAAAATTTATGGTTCTTATACTGGTGGTGGTCAAATAGTGTTCTATTCACATTCTCTTTGAAAAAAAAACAGTTTTTAAAAAATTAAGAATAAATATGATTGAATTATAAATACACCTATCCACCGATTTACACGGTACTTGTTTTACACGTTTTCGCTTTTACACGGTTTTCCAAATAAGTTTTTTTTTTGTTTTATCGCACTATACTAAATGCTACTGTGATTGAACACATGCGCCGTGTACACATCTCACGAGGAATCCCGAGCTTATGTGCTGACTTGCTGCACACGCACACTGTGTCTGTATTTCTTCGCATAAAAATTTCGCGAAAATTTTTAATTTTCGATTTACACGTTTTTCTAAGGAACGTATCTACCGTGTAAATCGAGGGATAGGTGTATATACATACCTACTAATATATAGTTCTAAAGATCACAACATATATATAGCTACATCAACCATTTATTTACCTCCCAACGTTTCCGTGACTTCCTGTCACTCTCTTCAGTGGAATGATTATTTTGAATCCTTGTTGTTGTTGTTGTTGTCGTGTCCAATGAAGAGCCTCAGATGTCTCCATGCATCTCCAACACAGCAGCAGCAATATCCACTAGCTTGGGTGTGTAAATCTGCTGCTCTGGGTCTAAGTCAATTTTCTGCATGGCTGCGGCCATTGCTGGGCATGAGAATATGTGAGTAGGTGTTAGTTCCACACCAGGACAGTTGTTGCATGTTCTATAGGTTCTTGTGCCATCTGGATGTATTGCCATTCCTTTATAGGGTTTTGTTCTAAGTCTTGTTATAGGTTTTGTCAGTTTTCTCTCAGAGTTTATTTCACATATTTGATCTTTTCTTATTTTTTTGATTATCTTGTATTTTTGAATCCTTGTTCTACTTATATAGGTATACTTATTCATTTTTCTTATCTCTACTCAATCATATCAGGATATCAAGCTTGTAAAGCTTTAGACTTTTGATGGTGTCTGCCGGGGATGAGTAGAGTTCATCAATGGATAAGTCAATACAGTCAATAATATTGCCACGTGGAAAATTAGGGAAGACAAACTTCAAGACGACAACAGAAATTTATTCAAGGCAAGAACAAACTATCAATGGTAAACAAAAGATAAGCCACGAGGGAAATTTACAGAGTAGCAAAATATAAACATAAAAATGACCACTCTGTTAATAAAAAGGCATATCCTGACTAGGCTCACATAAGCATTTCTAGATGGCAGAGCGCCATCTAGTTGAACAAAAATAAACTAAACGTTTATTTAACTTGTGATATTTGGCCAACCTATGGCTAAAACGCTCACGTGAGCGGGTCAGGATATGTCTTTTTCTATAAGGGTAGTAGGAAATTGCTTATTAAAAACAATGGTTGCCTGTAAAGTCGGTTTTACGGGCGAAGATTTTACGTGACAACGGTAGAATATTGATTGGTATGAATATAATTAAATTGCACAATAGGAACAAGGAATTGAATGAAAATAAGAATTGCACAAATTTTAACTATAGAAATATATTTTGTTTACTAAAACATTGTACATGTAAACTTAAACTTAACTAATTCCTATTTGAGTGATTTTGTTGAGGATAGGACGATGATAGGAGAAATATGAAATGAAAGGAAGTGTTTCTGCTGTAATGTGTCTTGCGAAAGTCAAGTCGATAGTTGTTCCTTTTAACGTAGTTGACTTAGAAACGTTTGATACGCAATCAAGATTATACGTATTTTTCATGAATTTAAGAAACGAGTTGTCAGGCTTTACGTTTTTGTTAAAATCACCACACAGAAGAATCGGTATACTAGAATCAACTTGCACGAACGGTGGCACGTACTGGCTGTTGTGAATGTACGGACCGAGTCCTTGCCATAGTAACATTCCAATATCCTGCATACTAGCTCCTGGATGAATATATACAGCACCGAGTATAAACTTGAAGCTAGTATTAGCGGCGAAGCAAGTAACTTCAGTCATGCACATGTCACCCTTGGTTTTAATGACACGAGTTACGTCTGTAATCGCAACTTGGAACACTTCCGCCGTAGATGTCGATGATAATTTACGATAGATCGCCACTCCACCAGCCGCGTTGGTATTTGAAAATCAAAACACTTATTCAGATCGAAGGTTCAAATTTTTGCTAAATAAATTTGAAATTAAATAAAATTTGTAATTGTAAATGATGAAGTTGAAAATTAAAACATTTACTTAAATTAGATGTTAAAATTCTTGCTCAACACAGTTTAAATAAAGTTTTCTTATATCTGCCACTTTTTCTTAATATTTGTAATTTTAAAGAATCAATTCGAAAATCAAAACATTTATTCAGATCGAAGGTTCAAATTTTTGCTAAATAAATTTGAAACTATTTAAAATTTGTAAAATAATAATTAATTAATTAATTAATTTTAAACTAATAATTTACTTAACACTATCAACATTTATCAATAGTATGACATAACCTATAAACTCAGTTTCTCAACTTTTGTGTCAATCTAACAATTAATCAATCAATCATAGTTTACGATAATGAAATATCAGTGTACAATTATTTACCTTTATTGTTGTAGTTGTTGTAAATGACGAATCTAAGCACTCCACATTTTCACTACAGACACAGCTGACGATACTTTAACCACACGTGTGAACTTGTATTATGACGCTTTCTTGTTTTTCCAACGCCAAGAACGTTCGAGAAAGACAAAGACAGAGACAAGCATGCGCCGATTCAATGCGCCTAATTCTCTAGCGCTGCGCGCGCAGCACTCTCGTTCGATGACTCATCGTAACGTTACCGGGCGTTACACTTTTTCATAAGTGACTCCCAGCCGCAACCTAATTTAAGACGTTGTCACGTCAAAATAATAAAATTAATAAATACTTTGTTACATAGCTTCTTCCCTATGGGAGCTGTGAGCCACAGCTAGCAATTATTGTAGATACTGACATGGATCTGACGTGATTCTGCCAAGGATTCCATCGAAGTCTTGGAACTTTGTCCCTAGTACCTTTGCGTCCTTTTTCTTGCGGCGTGAAGAGCGGCTTTGTCGTCGTATCGTCTATAGGGACATCGTAATCTTCGAGGGAAGTCTTGGCTTTTGCACGGCGATGGAATCCTAGAGTCAGTCTCCGAAAATGTAGATCACAGCACCCATGGCTTCAAGGTCTTCTCGGCGGTCTTCAGTTTGGCTTCCCTAACTTACCAAGCATCTCCACCAAAATATGTCGCGTAGATAAATAAAGCAAGGGCAAATTTGGGGATAATTAATTTATTATAAAGGGTATTTACCTTTTAGTTCTCCAATAAAATTATTTACAAGAGGTATTTAAGGGAGAGAGAGACAGATGATAAAAACAACTTATTCCCAGGTAAAGATAATAATAATAAACGGCGTCAGCCACCGAGGGGTCCCGTTTTCCTTATTTGCAGATAAGGTTCCGAGAACTTCTCACACCTGTGGTCCCCCCCGGGGTCCAGGGATGATTGACAGGTGTCCTATATGGATGGAGCTTCTTGACAATATCATCATATGTAATGTACTTTGTACAAACTGAGGATAAATAAATAAAACTCTGTAATAGATTTAAGAGTTGAGCTAAATAAGCAAAGATTGAGATAGAAGTCCAACAACGTCTAAAAACGAGGCTTACAAGCTGTCAGGGCGTTGCTAGGAGTGTACAATGACAGATTCCGATCCACACCCTTATAGCATCCGCTGAAAGTCAATACTTCCTCTCTCGGCAAAGATATAAAAGACCTCCGCCCTAGCCGAAAATAACAGTCACTTCACCACCAGCGGGAGCCCTCGTCAGATGTCCCCAAGGTTCGCACCATCGACCATGTAGACCAGTAAGGACTTTTCTCAAATCTCCATCTTTCGCTCCTAGCTCGACTTTTATCTGTTCACGGAACTTTTCTTGTACAACTGTGTCCCTTCGTTTTATGTGTGGACATTCCCAAGTATTCCACTCTGCCTCGACCACGATTGCCTGTACTGTGTGATAACTGTTAAAGATCTTCCAAGGTGCAGAGAGATACTGGAAAACTCTCCACACCCTGACCGCCCCTCTCGGTTACCACAGTAAAGCGAGAGACCCTCAGGATATCACATGCCTATATTATAAATTAAAGAGAAACCTATTTATATAGTAAAAAATATAAAGATTCCATTATGACATGAAAATTAATATAATAAAAAATATATATCACTAGGCAAAATCTCCTTTAACGACTTCAATCTGAGAAATTGGTATTCTCATCTTTTTCGAAAACGAGTAGTAAAACAACAAGCTTGGGAAAAAGAAAGAAATCTTCAAAACTGCATCTCGTTGAGTGATTCTACTTTTATATTCTGGAATTGCTACTATTCTGTCTTTACATACTATAGATCGTATAATCACCCAGTCCTAAAAAAAACTCGTAAGTCAGAACGCCGCACCTTTTATCTTTTAAAAGGTGAAAACGTACCTTTGAAACTGGTTACAACTTGTGCCCCATGCCTTCTTTGGTAGTCCCCTGGAACTCGTTGCTTGGCCTGTTTTCCCTGAGGTTTGCCAGACAACTCATACATTTTAGAGGTTTCTCAGTCATTGCCTTGTTGGCATCCTGATTCTTTCATCTAGGGTTGGTATATATACAAGGATGTCGGCTAATTGCTCCTTTTACCTACTAACTGCCTCCAGAACTATCCAGGCTTCATCCCCGAACCCGTCTTTACACCGTTTGTGGGCAAGGCTGCTTAAGGATGATGGTATACATCAGTCTTTACAAGAGAATGAAAAATTGCAGCGTTGTCTTAGAAAGTATTATCATGTGTGATGGTATATACCAGATGTAATTATGAATTCAATTCCCATCTTTGCGATAAATTTTATAATTTTATATATCTCATATTTTATTTATTATCTATTGCTCGGACAAATTCTGGTTTAAAAATGTTAGTGAAGATATCAATTCATGGATTTAATTGAAAAATATGTATGATTTAAATGAAAGAATATACGCATTTCTTGAGAAAAATATATTGTCAATTTTGTTTCCAGAGCGAAAAATTGCCTATTGGTAATTATTTTATAAATGAGCGATAGTGTCTATAAATGAAAAGCAAGGGTACACTTGAATTAATTATTGTTGTTGCAGATAGTTTTTTATTTTTGCTTATCCCTAGTATAGAATAAACACACTATTTTTAGAGGCAGAATGTCTCTCTATTTCATGGATTTGATGTGCGCCTCTAAAATTCTTTCGAAGAAAATTCTGAAAATAATTATATATATTTGTGATGACCTAAGACCATGGAATTATTGTAATATATCCAAATAAGTAATACCACATGTGTCACCACGTGAATGTACATAACTTGCTATTTACTATAACTATGAAACATCAAATAACATCAATCTGTACCGCTTAAGACTGTAATAAAGTATAGCAACTGTACAGATAGAAGGAATGGAGAATTACAGGAGAAACTTAAGTCTAAAACTAATCAGGCCTAGTACAAATTAGGAAACGAGGCTTCAGAAATCCATCCAAGTTTTACGAGATCATGACACTCTTGGCTGATGTAACTTCCCCCCCCCCCCCTGATTACATCAGAAAGGGCAGTACCTGCCTGGGCCTGTGGAAGCTATAAAAGGAGGCTTCCAAACATAAGTAGTCAGTACGTTTTCATCCATCAGCGAGAGCTCTTGGTCCGCGTCTCATCGATTGCCAGGTAATCCTTTCCTGCCTAAATCCTCTTCTTTTCATTCGTTCTTGACGACAGCCGCTTCTTCTGTGGAATCTCTGTTTGTTTATTTCACCTTTTGTCAAGCTGTGTCGTCTTCTCCTCGACTGTACGGTAGCGGTGACATCGAGGCTCATCTAGTATCAGGTAACATGGAGGTCCCAAGATATCTGGAATAACAGATATAAATTACATCGAGGCTCATCTAGTATCAGGTAACATGGAGGTCCCAAGATATCTGGAATAACAGATATAAATTACATCGAGGCTCATCTAGTATCAGGTAACATGGAGGTCCCAAGATATCTGGAATAACAGATATAAATTACATCGAGGCTCATCTAGTATCAGGTAACATTGAGGTCCCAAGATATCTGGAATAACAGATATAAATTACATCGAGGCTCATCTAGTATCAGGTAACATGGAGGTCCCAAGATATCTGGAATAACAGATATAAATTACATCGAGGCTCATCTAGTATCAGGTAACATGGAGGTCCCAAGATATCTGGAATAACAGATATAAATTACAAGAGAAAGAATCGCCATTTCGAAGAAGGAATCAAATTTTACGGCGATGAGTTCCTTTATTTGTAAAGTCGCCTTTAGCTTTGACTCATTCTTTGAAATAACAGATATAAATTTGAAACATCCATTGAAACAAGAAAGTTTTTTTCTTTGAAACATAACCCTCCATAATCGATAAGAGCAGTTTAAATAGGAAAATACGGCTAAAATAAATTCCTATTTTGGTTCGTAGGGTTGGGAGTTTTCTTTAGTGCTTTGTTCCAGCGTTCCTTATACATTCTATATTTCTACCTGCCATCCTGTGCTATGGCGGCGCTGAGAAAAAAACATTGTCTACAGGAAGATAATGTAAAGAAGCTGCATCTCTTCACCTACGTACTTCATGATTGCTTCCTAGCAATCCCTCAAAGCCACCCTCAACACAGCCATGGCCTTCCAAGATGCTAAGGATGGCATTTTACAACTTTATCATACCCTCATCGATGCGAGAAATGAGCTTGTGGGTCGCCACAACCAGTTAATCGACTACAAGGAGTCTGTTGAATCCCGTGCTGCGCTCTTCAAGGTGACCGCTGAGTTCTGCTGCCAAATTGACCCAGTGAAGCCTCCTTACACTTACAATACACACAAGAGTAGATATGCCTATTACATTACATAAAATACACATAAAAGAATACACATATTACACTTTTTTTTTTCCATACAGCTACTTTCACTAGTCCTTCGAGTCATACCTTGCAGGCTTTCTGATTACCCTACCATATCTATTTCTAGAGTCCCTGGATTCAATATTGGGCCTATTTCCTAAAAATGCTTCAGATTGGGGTTCGGTATTTGAATTGTCCATTTGAATCGTCTTAACATTCGAGGATATTTCAAGAGGGTGTAAGCGTTGTAGAGCCCTGATCAAGGTTCCTGTGGATGTTTTAACATGGGCCACTCTCACTATTCCATCTTTTCCTGGTATGAGATTTACTATTCGCCCTTTAGGCCAAAACATTCTTTTAAGATTTTCTTGCCCGATCAGTACAACGTCTCCTACTTTCAACTGTCTTCTATCAATATTTTCGGATTTCTGATTCAGCGCGCCTAAATATTCCTTTAAGAATCTCTGCTTCAATTCTCTCTTCAGTTGACCTAACTCTCTGTATCTAGTGTGCAACATTTCTGGCTTTAAATTTTCAAATTCAGGAAAGCTAGACTCTGGACCATTTTGTAAAACCTCATTAGGAGTTAACGGTTTTAGATCATTGTCGTCTTCAGAGACATAAGTGAGGGGTCGATCATTAATGATAGATTCGATTTCACAAAGGGCAGTCTGCAGTTGTACATATTTCAGCTTCCTGTGACCTAGCATCTTTATCAACATTTCCTTTATTGTCCTAACCATTCTTTCCCAAAATCCTCCCCACCAAGGAGCAGAAGGAGGGATAAAAATCCATTGTATCCTTTTAATTGAGGTTTCCCTTTCAATTCTAGTCCAATCCAATCTCTTGAATATTCTATTATGTTTTGCGAAATTGGTGCCATTGTCGCTATATATTTTCTCGGGGCGCCCTCTCCGACAAATAAACCTATGGAGGGCCATCATGAAGATTCCTGTCTCTAAACTCTTCACCAACTCCAGATGAATAGCGCGATAGACGGCGCAAGTAAAGGCGGCTACCCACACTTTCCCACCTTCTTTCAAATGAAGAGGGCCTAATAAATCAACTCCTGTAATTTGGAAGGGTTTGCCCAGTCCAATTCTGTTTTCTGGCAGAGACTTTTCTTTAAGTCTCTTGCAAGCAATGCACTTACTGATAATTTTCTTTATCGTTTTCCTTCCCCTGATTATCCAAAATTTCTCTCTCAGCTTTGATAAAATGAATTGCACGCCTACATGTCCATTCTTCAGGTGCACTTCCCATATAAGTTGCTCTACGAAGGGATGGTCGCCTGGTAGAATGATAGGAGTTTTAAATTTTTCTGGGACCTGTCCATGTAAAAGTTTGCTTTCTACACACCAAAGTCCGTCAGTGTTTTTTAATATTTTAAAACTCTTGGTTGCATTCGATTTCTCTATGGAGCCTTTCTCCTGAATCATTCGGATAAGCTTTTTTTCTGCCAAGTCTAATTCTGAAACTTTCAAAGGTCCTGTTTCAGTTGACTGTTTTTTAAGTTTCCCTAAAAATCTTAAAACATAGGACATTACCCTGATGTTGAGAGAGTAATTAGACCTCCTTGTCAGTATCCAGTCTTTATAATCGATGTTCAAATTAATGTTGGTTTTCATAATGTTTTCTTCAACTTTTATTTCTTTTGGATTTATCGAGAACTCTGAATTGGGCCAGAATTCTTTAGGTTTTTTCAACCATTCGGGGCCCTCCCACCATCTGCTTTGCACAAACTGGCTTGGAGGGCAACCTCGAGACAGAAGATCGGCCGGGTTCAACTGACTAGGAACGAACCTCCAATCGTTCAAATTGGTAGTGGCCTGTATTTCTCTGACTCGGTTTCTCACGAAAACTCTCCACTCAATTTCTTTCTTTATCCAACTTAGCGCGGTAGTAGAGTCAGACCAAAGAGTTGTTTCACATTTTCTCTTCAAGGCAGCTTGGATTGCATTGGCTAGTCTAGCTCCTAGTACCATGGCCATTAATTCCAAGCGAGGGATCGCAATACTCTTCATAGGAGCTAATCTGACTTTGCTCCAATTCAAAGTTAGAGTATTTTCTCGTCCCGTTTCGCTCCTTAAATAGGCTAAAGCTCCATAGCCTCTTTGACTAGCGTCACAAAAGATATGAACTTCTGTAGGGAAAATGAGATCATTCCACATATATCTCGGTGTCTTTATTAACTCTATGAATTTTATTTGATCCAACCAGGTTCGAAATTCCTGGGCCATACTTTCGGGTAGAGGTGTATCCCAACCTAGTTTCAGCCCCCATGATCGCTGCAGTAACCACTTTGGTGGCAAGAATACTGGAGCGCAAAATCCAAGTGGATTAAATATCCGCTGAACCATGGACAGTACCAGCCTTTTCGTTAATTTGGGTTGAAGACTCAAATTGTCAGGGAGTTCGCATTTTAATGAATCTTCCATTTTATTCCAAACAACACCCAATATTTTTGTACAAGTCCCCTTTTCAGGGTTTTCCTCCAGAGAATATTCCCACTCTCGTAAGTCCATTTTAGCTCTGTCCATAATTTCAATTGCGGCCTTTTGAAATTCCTGCACTTCCTGCTTTGTTTCCAGCGAGGTAATACAATTGTCCATGTAGAAGGATTGAGCTAAAATCTTTGCCCATTGAACAAGTGGGCCTCTTATTGATTGAAGATGGTATTCTATTACGGCGTTCAGCACAAAAGGACTACAGTTTAAGCCAAATACAAGTCTCTTATGCCTGTAAGCTATTAGTTCTCTATCGCTCTCCTTTTCCCACCAAAGGAATCTAAGGTAGTTCCGTTCAGATTCTTCAATCGCCACCATCTGGAATGCTTTTCTTATATCTGCCGTGACTCCAAATTTATTTTCCCGAAATCTTATCATCATTTCAGGGATTCTTTCCAATAAATTTGGTCCCTTTTCTAAACATTGATTCAAAGATAGTCCATTATGGCCTAGACAAGAAGCATCGAAAACCGGACGTATGGGCGTCGTTTTAGATTCCATCTTGTACACAGGGCGGTGAGGTAAATAGTAGCCTCTTCTCTCGAGAGGATTTTCCTCGACTCTTTCAATGAGTCCTTCAGTCAGCCAGTCTCTAAAGATCTGACTATATTCTGTCAACTTATTCTGTGAGGTCATTTTCTTAGTGCTTATATCTAACCTTTTTATCGCTATGTCAAGATTGCTGGGGATTGACTCCTTTTCTACCTTCCAAGGTAGACCTACAGAATATCTCTGATCACTTTGTCTTTGAATTTTTGTTATAAACTTTTCTTTTATTTCCTGGTATCTGGTCTCTTTGGAGCAAGTTTCAACAGGATCCCTAATGCCTAGTACTTCTAGATCCCACAAATCCTTTAAATCGCCTCGCGTTGTTAGCAGATTCAAAGTCTGCTGCACATTGTCATTGCTATCAATAATTGGCTAATTGCCCATTAGTGTCCAACCTAATTTCGTTTCCACCGCAGTTAAATATGCTTCAACTTAAACTATTTTTCCCGTCAAAATCATACCTAGATAGTTAGCACCAATCAATATGTCAATCTCTTGTCCTGAGACAATATTATGCCCTTAATCTTCAATTTTTCTAACCAGTCTCCTTTTGGCAAAGGTGGTATGGCGTCGCAAATTTTACGTTGATCCAGCGCCTCAATATGGATCACATCTCTTTTATTACCTAAATTCTCTAATTCTAACATAAATTTACCGTGCTTTTCTTCACCAATCTTATTACCTCCAAAAAGACTTTTAGCTATGGTTATTTCGCCTTTTCTTTCTATTCCTATACTCCAGACTAACGACTGTTTGATATACGAAAACTGACTTCCACTGTCGAGGAGAATTCTAACCCTTCTAGAGGCATTTGGGCCTCTTAACAGTGCTACCGTGGTCATCAGCAAGACCTGACCTGTGCAGGCTTGACTAGAAAGCGATGCAATGGGTTCAGGTGCATTTTCCTTTAGATTTTCTCTTCCTGGTTTCGTTAACCGGTTAGAAGAATTTCCTTCACATAAAACTTCCAAGTGGTTTCTCCCACAGTTTTTGCACTCCAATTGTTCTCGGCACTGACTCTGTATGTGTCCCTTTCTTAAGCATTTGAAACATAGATGGGCACTACGTATTTTATCATTTCTCTCTCCCGGAGACATTTTCATTATGGAGCGGCATTGATGACTCGCATGATTTGTTCTTTCACAAAAGAAGCATTTTATATTAGTTCGCCCTCCGAACAGACTAGACACAGTGGCGGGTCTGAAATTGCTCCTTGTTCTGGTCCCATCATTGTAAGACCTTTTATAGGGTTCCTCCTGCTTAAAGCCTTTTTCCACAAATTTCAGCCGTTGAGCACTCCTTACTTCGGCTTTTAGAAAGTCCAATAATAACCTGAGCCTTTCTTGATCTCCTCCAACCCCTTTATCTGACTCTTCCCGTTTTGCTAACTCCATACCATAACCCGAAGAAGGATGCCTGTGCCATATTTTCAAAATATCCGAAGGTAATGAAGACTCGACAAGAGGGTATAAAAAAATACCCGACACCTGGGGATCAATGCCCAATGTCTCTAACGACCGGAGGTGACTGCTCAGTTCGTCGTACAGACTGCTTAAATTTCTATTTTCTTTCTTTACATTAGATATAACCGAATTCAATAGACGTCTGACATATAGTTCTGTCAGTATATTCGGGTCACCGAATCGCTCCTGTAGGGCTTGTACCGCCAAAGCATAGTTGGCGCCTTTAACGGGATAGCTTGCTACAACACGATAGGCTTCTGAATTTGGTACAATTGCTTGACGCAAATATAAAAACCGGTCGCTATCGGATAAATTCTTATTTTCGTGAATTTTCGAAAACTGCGCCCACCAAGGCAACCAACCTTCCAGAGAGCCATCATAGGTTTTTAGGGCTAACTCTGGTAATTTCACATTTATTACAGTGTCCTCGCTAGCAATCGGGATTGTTTCTTCTTTATCGGGATTCCGTAATACACTGACTTTCTGTTGAATATCAAACTTTTCCTCTTCATATTTATCGCATTCTTGCCATTCCCTATCAATACTTTCCTCTGTAATCCCTTCTTTCACTACCAATAAAGCCTGATATTTTTCGTTTAGATCTACAAGTTTCGTGTAATAAGACTCTAGTCTATTAAACTTAGAATAAATATCATTCTTATCAATTTGAGACTTTTCAAATTCCCCATTTATTTCATTAATAATTCTAGTGAAAGTACCTCTTATGGCTTTTCTGCGCTTTTTAATTGCATCCATTTCCTCCATATTTCCTTTAAATCGATCACGTCCGGCTCACCAAAGTGTTCGTGTTCGTTTAAAAAAAAAAAAAAGGGTGATCGATTGAAAGGAAAAACAATGGGGGAAATAAATGCACACTTACACAGTATAATAAAAGGTTTTATTTAAAAATTAAAAAGGGCTAAAAACTATTATACTTATATATAAAGAATTATGGATAAAAAAACAAGAAAAAGGTTAAGCAAAATTATACTTATATATAAAGAATTATGCATAAAAAACAAGAAAAAAGGTTAAGCAAAATTATACTTATATATAAAGAATTATGCATAAAAAACAAGAAACAAGGTTAAGCAAAAAATATATAAAATTAACTAATCTTAGGGAAGGGAGATAAAAATAAAAGGCAGGGAGGTGTCGAGCTTTGTGTTCACACAGTACCTCGGGTGGCAGCACCGTCGCTCGCTTGGCTTCCTCTTGTCGCGGCTCGTGCGATGTCCAAGGCGTCCTTTCCGTCCTCAAGTTGCCGCTTGAGGGATACTCCAAGACGTCCTTTCCGTCCACGAGACTCTGCTTGTGGGATATTTCTAGACGTCTTTCCGTCCACAAGACGCTGCTTGTAGGATACTTCTCAGACGTCTTTCCGTCCACAAGACGCTGCTTGTAGGATACTTCTCAGGCGCGTCTGCTCCGCCTGGTCCGCTGCTTCCAACTAAGAAAAAAAAAAAGATGACGCCACATGGCCCCCCGTCCCGGGGCTTGCAGAACAACCAAAACAAATTCCAGACGTCCACTTGACTCGAGCATCGACCGATCTTTGTCCTGATCGGTTCCTGCTGGGAGTTCGCCCTCGTCTCCCTTCACCTAAGTCTTTCATTCTATGTACAAAAGTAGGGATCGGTAAAATAGTTTTAACAATGGTAGTGTATTACCTTCCATACCAGTTGCCTATTCAACCCAAATGAAAGAAACCTATTCGACTCTTAAGAAAATCTTAGAATTGTTGAATTATACCAAACATTGTTGGAAAGTTTGCTGAGATCTTAAAATTATAGGAATATTACAGGGCTTGCAGAAAGGTAACACAAAGTATCCTTGCTTTTTATGCAAGTGGGACAGCAGAGACAGAAAGAATAATTATATACAAAAAATGTGACCTGAAAGAAGTATGTTTCGCTTAGGTGAACAAAACGTTGAAAATGAACCGCTTTTCCATGAACTAAAAATGCTTCTTCTCCCCTTTACATATCAAATTAGGGTTAAAGAAAAATACGTAAAGGCTTTAAAGAAAGATATATTGATGCTGTCAAATATTTAATGACTAAATTTCCGAAGATTAGTTGTTCTAAGATAACGGAAGGTATTTTCATTGGACCTCAAATTCGTAAACTAATAAATGACGAACAGTTTATTACAACATTGAAAGAAGATGAGAAAATGCTTGGTTTGCACTCATCGACGTTGTCAAACACCTTTTAGGCAATAATAAGTCACTGGATTATGCGAGAATCTTAGAAAAAAATATTTCCAAATTCCATAAGCTCGGGTGCTTAATGAATCTAAAATTGCATTTTATGGATTCACCTTTAAACCTTTTTACCTGATAATCTCGGTGCAGAGAGAGAAGAACAAAGTGAACGCTTCCATCAAGTTATTTAAAATCATTGAGCAACGGTCAATCAACATATGGTGGCGGATTATTGTTGGAATCTGATGCGTGATGACAAACAAGCAGAATATAATAGACTCCACAGAAAAAATCTTCAAATCCATGAATATATATTTTTTTATTACTTCCTAAATATTACTGCATCTTTATAAATAATGTTTATTAAACCAAATAAAATATTTTTTTCGCATACACAGATTTTTGTTAAGACCTTCCATCTTATAAATAAAAACAATTCTCCTGATAATTTTGAAAAAGAAAGGGAAAGAAATTAGATTTTTAAATGACAATTTATATGGATATAGAGTAAGTAGTTTGATAAATATATATATAAGGGCAGTTATTGAAGTAAAATATATGAACATGCCTATATGTATAATATTGTTTCTTCATTTGCTCTACCTTTGGCGCATTTATTTATATAGTAATAAGTTTAATGTCATAACTTTTCCTCCAATAGATGAATATGATGGTTAAAGGGCATTATATCCATAACTTGAGAAATTGAGCTAATCAAATATTGATACCACGTTAATCAGCACAAAAAGTTAACCCAGAAAATGCTTTGTTTATTTGAGAAGGAGAATTTCTTTTTTCATTTTGTGTACTAGTGTAATTCATCTAAAAAACCGATGAATAATGGCTACCAACCAGAAAATAAAGAATGATCATTTTTTTACCCACACGCTTGTACATGACAAATTTTCTTGGTCAAAACTTGCCTAGTAATGAATTATGCATTATAGCTTTATTAGTAATCTATACAAATTGGGTGTTCTATATATATATATATGTTATGTGAATACATTTGTGTTGTTGTTAGATAAGGCTTGATAAGACAAAGGATCGATAAGATAAAGGGTTGAGGTGCAGTCGTGCTTCGCCTTCTTCCTCCAAGCAAACCACGACATTCGGCGAATCCATTATTCTCCAACGGACATTGACTGCAGCCTTGTAGAATTTATATAAACCGAGGAAGAGACCCTGATCAACCATCAGTGTGTTCATCCAGCTACAAATTTGTTGGCAGTCAGGTTGAGACCAGGGTAAGTCACCCAAAATTTCTTTCCTCTGTTTCTCTAAGCAAGAGCATCCAAATATTATATGCATAATTTCGTCTTGGATTCTGTTTTTACACAGATCGCAAGTTAGAGTCAAATCAGTCTTCCAGCGCTTTGAACGATTTTCTGGGAAGATCGTCCATAGGAGTCTCAGTTGTGCAAAAAATCTTTTAATTGCTAGAGGAATAGTTGTGAATAAATATCGTTCTGCTGTTATTGAACACTAGACGAATGGCCCGGGCAACGCCCGGGTTTTACCCGAGTGTGTATATATTTTAAAAACGTTTAATTCAAATACTATTCGTTACAATTATAAATTGGCGCCATGGATGTCTCTCTTGTGAAACGTCCCGCCCCAAACTGTGTGTGTCTTGAAAATATAAAAATAAAAATGTGAATTTTCATAAAGATTTCATCATGTCGATTTTTTTTTTGCATTTCACCTACTAAATCGATAGAGATAATTACATTTGCAACATGAACTTAGGTATATTGACTAAATAGAAAACTGCATAGTAATAAAGATCATTTTTTAAAGGCACCATATCGTTTTTTTTTTCAATAAAATCGAAACAAAAATTAACGATAAATAACGATAATTGCCTTAAAAAGAAATTGCCTTAAAAAAAAAAAAGAAACATTCGCGGTGATTTTGTCTTGCATTCGTTTATACAATTATTATATACGAATGACCCGGGCAACGCCCGGGTTTTACCCGATTAAATGCTTTTATTCAAATACTATTCGTTACAATTATAAATTGGCGCCGTGGATGTCATTCTTGGATAATATATAAATGAGTTTTAAAAATTGTAAAAAAAAAAAAAAAAATGCATCGGCCGGGAATCGAACCCGGGCCGCCCGCGTGGCAGGCGAGCATTCTACCACTGAACCACCGATGGTTATGAAAAATCCCATCCGTGAGCTTCAGACAGACAAACAAACAGACAGAATAAGGCAAATATATAAGTAGACTAGACGAATGGCCCGGGCAACGCCCGGGTTTTACCCGAGTGCGTATATATTTTAAAAATGTTTTAATTAAAATACTATTCGTTACAATTATAAATTGGCGCCGTGGATGTCTCTCTTGTGAAACGTCCCGCTCCAAACTGTGTGTGTCTTGAAAATATAAAAATAAAATTGTGAACGGAAAGCCTAGTGCCTAGTGGTCATGGCATCTGCCCGGTAAGCGGAAGGTCGTGGGTTCGATTCCCATCCCTTGACACTTTTTTTATTTTATCCATTCTGACCAAAATCTATCCGTGAACTACACACAGTGAACTTCACACAGAGAGAATAAGGCAATTATATAAGTAGATAATCCAAATTGTGCCTTATCACACACTATTTTTTTATTTGGCCTTATTACCTTGTGTTTATAATCTATGACGTAATGCCGGCGGCGCGCGCCCGTTGGCTGCCGGCGAGCACGTGACCTCCCTGTGCGCGCGCATCCGTGACAGAACCGGCCGGCCCATGACGGTCGTGACTATATATGTTGATGGATGGATAATAATAATAATATAATAATAATGATAATGATCATAATGATGATGCGCGCGCACCCGTGACAGAACCAGCCGGCCGGCCCATGACGGTCGTGACTATATATGTTGATAATAATAATAATAATAATATAATAATAATAATAATATAATAATAATTATTATTATTATTATTATCATTAGATAATGATCATGATCATAATGATGATGCGCGCGCACCCGTGACAGAACCCATGACGGTCGTGACTATATATGTTGATAATATAAATGAGTTTTAAAAATTGTAAAAAAAAAATGCATCGGCCTGGAATCGAACCCGGGCCGCCCGCGTGGCAGGCGAGCATTCTACCACTGAACCACCGATGCTTTAAAAAATGGCCATATTTAGGTATTCATTCCATTCCGGATTAGTCCGGGTAAAAAAATGTTCTTCAAATGAAAAAAAGAAATAGCCAAAAATACTAATCAAAATGCAGCCGAAAATTTTTCTCAGGTTTATAAAAAGCGACATGCAAAATTTGGTACCAATTGGTTCAGTAGTTTTTGAGTTTATCGCGAAACAGACAGACAGACAGAAATTGACTTTTATATATATATAGAGATAGAGATATAGAGATTTACTCTTCATTGTTGGCTTTTTATCTTACATTCATTCTTCATTGTTGGCTTTTTATATTACATTCACTCTTCATTGTTGGCTTTTTATCTTACATTCACTCTGTTGGCTTTTTATATTACATTTACTCTTCATTGTTGGCTTTTATCTTACATTCACTCTTCATTGTTGGCTTTTTATATTATATTTACTCTTCATTGTTGGCTTTTTATCTTACATTCATTCTTCATTGTTGGCTTTTTATATTATATTTACTCTTCATTGTTGGCTTTTTATCTTACATTCATTCTTCATTGTTGGCTTTTTATATTACATTTACTATTCATTGTTGGATTTTTATCTTACATTCACTCTTCATTGTTGGCTTTTTATCTTACATTCATTCTTCATTGTTGGCTTTTTATATTACATTCACTCATCATTGTTGGCTTTTTTATCTTACATTCATAGCTTTTTATATTACATTCACTCTTCATTGTTGGCTTTTTATATCATATACAAATGACCCGGGCAACGCCCGGGTTTTACCCGATTAAATGCTTTTATTCAAATACTATTCGTTACAATTATAAATTGGCGCCGTGGATGTCATTCTTGTATAATATATAAATGAGTTTTAAAAATTGTAAAAAAAAAAAATGCATCGGCCGGGAATCGAACCCGGGCCGCCCGCGTGGCAGGCGAGCATTCTACCACTGAACCACCGATGGTTATGAAAAATCCCATCCGTGAGCTTCAGACAAACAGACAAACAGACAGAATAAGGCAAATATATATATAGATTTTAGGTATTTGAAGTGACTGTAATGTGAAGTATTTAGGATTTTCGCCATGTCGTTTTGGATGCTTTGCTCGGTTGCTATTCGAATAATAGCAGGGATTTCAGTCAGTATTGCAGTGTAATCCGGACAACCCTTCAGGAACGAAAAACCGTTTGAGTCTAAAATGGTTGACAGGTTTTCGACAAAGGTTAAACCAGCCCTTTGATTACTGTGTAATGTCCAGAGGTGTGACAAACATGCCCGGGGCAACCTACTCTCTTCCATTTTCATAATCCTCACCCAAAATCTCAGGACCTGTTTAGTTATGATAACTTCCTGTGATACTCGTCCACACTTCATTCTTAGCATAAAGCCTGGAGTATACTTTGGTAAATTTAGGTAGCGTCTTAGGAAAATATTCTGAACCTGGTCAACTACCTTTACTTGGTTGAGTGCCCAGCAGTGTGCGGCGTATAGCATGTGAGGCAAGACCGTCGAATCAAGTAATCTCATTGCCGCATTTAGAGAGTTCATCTTGGATTTTGTCAGAACTTGCCACACAGCGCCAATTGCTGCCAGGGATTTGCCCTTGTAGTGTGACGCTACCTTGTTTAGTGAATTTGCACTTGTAAGCGGATATCCTAAGTATAGATATTTCGTAGTAACAGACAGTTGCCGCTCACCACAAAACCATTTGTCATTTTGTGCTAATCGACCGCCGTTTCTGAAAACTACTATTTTTGACTTATTTTCATTCAGGGTTAATAAATTTGTTTCAAAATATTTTCTTAGCATATTGATTTTTATTTGAAGGTTATTTTTGGATTCTCCAATCAAGACAATATCGTCTGCGTATAGTAGAATATGAACATATCCATAATTTGGGAGATATATTCCCGGTAAATCTGAATTATTGTAGAGACCGATTAAATCATTTATGAAAAGTATAAATAAATAAGGTGACATCGGCTCCCCTTGTAAAACTCCCGAACGCACCTTTATTGGCGCAGTTAATGAATTGTTCCATCGCACTACAGCTGTCATATTTGTGTAATAATCTTTAATTAAGTTAACAAAACGGTGGTTGAGACCTGCATCTACCAGTTTTCTCCATAATAATGAGTGGGGCACTGTGTCGAAGGCTTTTTTCAAATCCACGAAGAACATGTAGCATTTTCTTCTCTTTCGGCTTAGAGTCATTTGAATCAGGGATAATAGAGTGAATATATGGTCTTGACAAGAGTGGCCGGCCCTGAATCCCGCCTGGTTCTCAGGAACTATATTTCTCCTTTCGATCCAACTGCCTAGACGAGATTTAAGTATTGATGTAAATAATTTTGCTATATTGCTTAAGAGCGCTATGCCTCGATAGTTAGAGGGGTCGTCTGGATCACCATTCTTAAAAATTGGTTGAATAACTGATTTCAACCATGTTGTCGGAAATTCAGACGTTCTCAAAATTCTATTGAATATATCCTTTAAGGAAATTAGATAATCTTTTGGGAGGGCCTTTATTGCTTCATTCATTATGTCGTCAAAACCAGCCGCCTTGCCATGCCTTATTCGAGAAATTTCTTTGCTTATTTCATTAAGAGTTATGCATTTAGTTAGCTCATTATCTGTATTTAGGAAGGTCATAGTAACGGGTTCGTAATCTGGTATTGATTCTGTATCCAGGAGTTTATTGTAAAATTGCTGCCAGTCCGATATTAAGATATTGCCCTGTGTATAGTTTCTTTTTCTGAAGCGAGCTATTGTTTTCCAGAATTCACTTGAATCGTATGTATTATTTAATTTTTCTTGTATTTCACAAAAATATTTTTTCTTTTTATTGTTAATAATCGATGTATATTTGTTCCTTGTTTTAACATATTCCAAACGATCTAGATCCCTATTAGATTTAATATATTTTGTCAGAGTTGCTTTCATAATCTTTTTCGCTATGTAGCACTCATGATCAAACCAAGGCTTCGACAGTGAGTTATTCGCTTTTATTTCAATTTGCATACCATTTTGTACCATTGCGCTTTTGATCTGATTAACCATGTTGTTCATTATATTCTCAATCGAGTTATTCCAAAATCCATAAGCTCCTCCTAAGTCCTCTACAAATAGCGTTACTCTTTCGGGTAACCATATATATTTTTTCTTTACCCGTGAAGTCGGGTTCGTCACTTGTTTCGGTCCCCAACTCAAATCCATTTTTATAATTAGAGGTAAGTGATCTGAGTGTGGTAATCCCTCGATGTATAGGTCATGTACGTAACCTAACAGCCCATGGGAGACAATACAGTAGTCTACCACCGAGGATCCCCGTGCTGATATGTATGTGTAGTTACCACTTCTGTCACCCCTTGTTCTGCCGTTCAAAATTGTAAGAGTATTATTATCCAATCTATCTATGAATTGTTCTGAATGCGTAGATATTACAGGATCTTTAGAAGTGCGTCTAGTAGTTAAGTAGCAAGGAAGGTATAATGTATTATGAAGAATTCCCATTGCACCCGTTCGTGTATTCAAGTCACCAGCCAGTAAAACTTCATATCCTTCAACTATTTTCCCTTCTATTTGGTCGAGTAAATTTTTGCAGTTGGTCAAATAGTGATCGTTTGGTGGCAAGTAAGCAAAGATCATACACACTCGCATTTCACCGTCCAACCTCAGACAGATCATAATCCATTGTTTTTCAATTTCAGTCCTTTCAATATTGTCTTTTATAGCTTCTCGAATCCCAACAATAATTCCCCCCGATGATCTACCCTTCTTGTGGTCTCTCTGAGCAAGTGATTCATACAGATGAAATCCTGTTGGTTTATTCTTCAGATGTTGATCCTTCCATGTTTCTGTGAGTGCAAAAATGCTGCACTTTTCTAAATGTGTGAATAGGTCGAATTGCAGCAACATCCTTTCCAAACCATTAACATTCCAACACAGCACTTGTGTGTCGTCTTTGAACGAAAAACAAGATTGTCTATTTACAGTAGTTTGCCCATAAGTATTTTTATCTACAGAGGATTAGGGATTTGTCAGTGGCTATAAAGCATTGTCACCACTTTGGCTCATTATTCTACCATTTGTAACGTAATAGTCAATCCCACCAACTATGAACCTGTTATCCCGTAGTTTCGTGGCAATACCGTTTCCCATGAGTTCTTTCCTTTTTGTGATAAGTAGTTTCCGTTGTTCTCTAATCTTTACCGAATAATCTTTATTCAAATAGATCCTAGTGTTTTTTAGCCTAAACATGTTTTTAAAGAGCATGATACGCTCGTTGTGTTCCGGCACTTCAATCAGGATCGGCGAGTTTGCGTTTTTTGTCAATCTGCGACATTGCTGGATCGTGATGTTTTCTTGAATTTGCATTTTCTCAGAAATCAGGTTCATGATTATAGCGCGAGTATCCGTTGGAACCTCGCCCTCCTTTCCCTCAATTCCGTAGAAAATCAAATTATTTTCTCTTTGCTTCATCTCGCAAAGATCTAGTCTTCTTTCAAAACCGTCTATCCTCTCCGAGTTAATACTCACTGCATATTTCGAAATATAACTAAATATTCAGTTAATAAGCATTCTAGAATTAATACATTGAGTGGACCAATCTAACCTATATTTTATGTTATTTTACCAGTCAGTTTTTTTTTAAAGAAAAGTTAGCTTAAAATTTCATATATTTCATCTAGCATATGAAATTGCACTAATAGGATTATATACTCTAAAAAAATTAAAAACTAGAATTGACTTCAATAGAAATGTAGTTAGTCAACAAGGCACAAATATTCCTGCTACTCTTTTTTATTTTGAGACAGATTTGGCTTATGTAAATGATGCATACAATGTGATAAATCCAGATAGGAAATATAATATAAACCAACACCTTCATATTGTTAATACACAAATCTTAGATAATCACTGTGCACCTTCAGGAAGTAATCCACTCTATGTTAATCATTTACAACAGACACTTTCCACTCAATCAAGCATTCCAGGGGAAAATAAGTTAACCAGTGATTTAATTGATAAGTATCATAAGATAAACAACTTATTAGACCTTAAGTTAATTAGGTTATTGAGAAAGAATTTGCTGAAATATTTCCTACAGACCCATTTAAAGTTCCTACCCTACATATCAGTGTTGGGCAAATATTAATTAAAAATTGATTAATTGTTAATTGTAATTTTCACAATTAACAATTAATCAATTGTTAATTGTATTTTTACAATTAACAATTAATTAATTGTTAATTTCACTTTTCAAATTAACAATTAATTAATTGTTAATTGCACTTCAATTTAA
>CP092869.1:90718161-90752039 GCA_030710605.1 Cordylochernes scorpioides
ATCAATGAGATGTTAAAAAATAATATAATAGAACCGGCCATAGGTGAATATGCTTCACCCATTACTCTAGTAAAAAAGAAAAATGGAACAATCAGAATGTGTGTGGTTTTCCAAAATTAAATGAACACATTCCAGTTGATCCCCAACCTATACCATTAATAGAATCAGTGATAGAAAAACTGTCGAAAGCTAAGTATTTTTCCAGCCTTGATTTGAGCAACGCTTATTGGACAGTTCCTTTCCATCCGGATTCTCGACCTTATTTAGCCTTCACCACCCACGCAGGAGTGTACATGTTTGAAAGATTACCTTTCGGGTTACGAAGCTCACCACAGATCTTCGAGAGCTATTGGACAAATACTTAGAAAATATAACTTCCAATTTCTAGAACACTACTATGATGATTTTATAATTTTTTCTGATAGTTTTGAAGAACACTTAGAACATCTTCGTTTATTCTTCCAACTATGCAGGGCAGAAAATATCCGCCTCAACCTTAACAAATGTCAATTATGTAAGACCTCCACTAGCTTCCTAGGATACGAAATCACACAGGGCACTTATAAACCTCACCTAACTAACACTCAGGTAATAGGAACCATCCAACCTCCGACTAATGTTAAAACTTTACAGTCATTTTTAGGTGTCGTAAATGTATATCATAAATTCATTCCCCATTATGCACAGCTTAGATCGCCTTTGATATATACTTCTAAAAAAGAATATTCCTTTTAAGTGGACTCTTGAATGTCAGAAGGCATTTGAAGATTTGAAAAGCAGCCTAACTGCATCACCAGTTTTACATATCTTTAAAGAAGATTTACCCTGCTTCTTATATTGTGACGCGAGTACATTAGGGATATCCGGAATTCTAAAGCAAAAGGATGAAAATGGAGAAGAACATCCTGTACAATATTTCTCTCGCTCTCTACGCAAGTATGAACAGAACTACTCCATCTCGGAGCTGGAGTGTTTAGCTATCATTGAGTCTATCGAATACTTCAGGGTGTACCTGCTTGGTAGACATTTCACCATTTATTCTGATCACCAAGCTCTGGTCTATTTGAAAATATTAAAAATCCGTCAGGTAGGTTATTTCGATGGTCCTTGAGACTCAGCCCATACACTTTTGCATACACTATCTGAAAGGTAAAAAACAACTCGAAGCAGACTTACTATCAAGACAACCATTTTGCGGATTTCTAGAGGCTCAACAATTGGAGGAACACCAGCATCGTGTACCTGAGAAATATCAATCACTCATCAATACTGATGGACTTGCGATTATTACTAAAAAGGGCGTACCCAGAGTAGTCGTACCTGATACACTAAGAAATAAGTTACTCCAGAAAGCACACGAATGATATAACCATCCAGGAATCACACAACTCACTAGGTTAATCACTAGTCAGTATTATTGGGATGGTATGACCAAAGATATAAATAACTATGTCCGTAAATGCAAAATTTGCCAAATAGTAAAACCTCCGAAAGGACCCACATATGGAGAAATGGGTACCTTACCACTCGCGAAGGAACCTTATGAACTTATGTCAATGGACACAGTAGCCGGATTTAATAAGTATGGTGGTAACCGAGCTTATTTACATGTAATATGTGATCACATGAGTCGATACTGTTGGACTTTTCCTAGTAAATCTACCTCTACCCTGACCTATATTCAAATCCTAAAAAGGGTATTTCAGGAAGGTATTCCTAAACACTACTGACAGACCGAGCTCCTGCATTTACATCCGCTCAATTTAGAAGGTTTTTAATCTCACAAGGTATAAAACCCTTGTATATCACAGCAAATCACCCACAGTCAAATGGTCTGAGAGAGATTGAATGCAACCATAACAGGAAACTAAAGATTCCATTTAGAACACCCCAAACAGACATGGACCAAACAGATAGAAAGGGTCACCAGAATCTACAATCTAACTCCACATACAGTGACGGGATTTCCTCCCATCTATTTATTAAAAGGGATAGTCCCTAACAATTTAAACAACCATGTTCAGACATTTCCCGAACTCTCAGAAGCAAGAAGAATAGCATTACAAAAGACTCAAGCAAGGCATAAGGCCGAAAAACTAATGTTCGATCAAAAACATAAAAAGATTGATTTTGTACCAGGGATCTAGTATTGGTGAAAGTTTATAGAAATCCGAATACTCCAAAGTTGGAACCTAACTATACAGGCCCATATGAGATCTTTTTTATTTATTTGACATATCGGACGCGATATCCCAGCTCGGGATACTTGCGCCTAAATACATTTTAGTAGATTATATACAATTCATTTTATACAATTTAATAACCGGACTAAAAACATAATTGAAACTTAAACGATAGCACTCAAAACAGAAGAGAAAATCTAAAATGGAAATACTATCACTCAGGTAGTGCGCATTAATAGACCAAATAGACCTTTGCAGTTACAGACAGAAATTATAAATATAGAAAAACTTCGTAGATATGTAGAAAATATTCCCCATATCACACTCTACGGCTTCCCGACTCTCTCCTAGAAAAAAAACATTTTCTATTTCCTTATAGCACTTCACTACAGATATCTTGGGTGATCCGGGTTCCTCCAGACCAAGGAAATGGTTTTAAACCGTTTAACCATTTGGAACAACAGTATTTTCACGGATGAAAAATTTTATAAGCCTGATTTTCCAATACACTCCAAACCAACTTTTCATCAATAGTAAAGCCCACTAAATCCAGTACATTGGTCTTAGACCCTAAATCAATCCATTCAATAATATGGTGGAAAGTAATTTGGGTGCTACCAAAGAAAAATTACACAGTAAACTTAATCCAATTGCCGATGTCTTTATACCAACAACCTCTGATCATCTGCCAATCCTTACAAATTTCGATGACATCATTTCCACAGAGCCTATTTGCTCATGGGTTGAGACTTCATGTCTGGAAGAGACCCTCACTGCCTTCATTGGGTCCAGCCTCCACCATGTCACATCGCGTCTCCAGACCGCATTCACTCCAGGCGACATTGATGAGGTGGTTACTCTGCTCACTACCTGTCTTCAGGAGGCCTGCAATGTCTCCATGAGAAAGAAATCAAAATCTCCAAGGCCTTCAAGACCATGGTGGAACAAGGAGCTTTCAAAACTCCGCAATTTAGTTGTTGCTTTACGACGTTGCTATCAAAGCACCTCCTTTTATATCAGGGCTTCTTCAAAGGTCTTTATAGAGCCTGCCACAACAAACTCAAGGAGGCTATAAGGCGAGAAAAGCATCTCTCCTGGATAACACTGTGCCAAGAGGTCTCCTCGGCCGCATGGAGCTCCTTCCACCGATATATCTCCAAAGGCCGAAGAGGTTCTCTTGGGCCACCTCTACTCAAACACAACGACGGCACTCCACTCACCCCAGAGGAAACCTGCCATGAAGTACTTCAGCACTATTTTCCAACAGACTGGACAGCGCCAACCCCAACAATTGATTGGCTCCAACCCTACAACCAAGAACCAGCCTTTACAGTGTCTGAAGTCCTTCGCGCGATTCCGTCGATGCGGTCGGAGGAAATCCCCTGGTCCCGACAGGCTAGGTACCAGATGCCTTCTTCTTGGTGGGCCAACGCTGCATAAAACACTGTCACAAATTTTCACCAAATGCTTACGTCTCGGACACTTCCCAACACCCTGGAAATCCGGTCGGTTAGTTCTCATACCCAAACCAAAACTCTTCTTCCTCCAACCAACTGGAGAAATACCGTCCCATCACGCTGCTCAATACCTTGGCCAAAGTCCTTGAACGGTGTATACTGGCGCGCCTGCAATGGATAGCGGATTACCAAGGCTGGTTCTCACCCCAGCAGTTTGGCTTCCTTCCAGGGCGCTCAGCTGAAATGGCGCTCGATTCCATTAACAACAACATCAGTGAAGGCCTGCAGCACTGGAGGAAGACCTTGGCTATTGGTCTGGACATCAGCCATGCCTTCGACACCGTTCAAAGACACACCATCATTCAAGGCCTCCGCGACCTTAACTGCCCAGAAGAGTTGATTCAACTGTCCGCGAGCTTCCTCCGAGGAAGGCAGGTAATTTACAACGCTTGGAACGCCACCCTTACCTCTACTACTCTACTTGGGGTCCCCAAGGTGCAGCACTGAGCCCCTTCTACTTCAACATAGTGGCTAGGAAAATCCATCTCCTTCCAAGGCCAAACAACAGTGAAATCATCAGTTTCGCAGACGATTTCACGGTACTGATTCACTTCCTCCGCAGATTCCCAACACGAGAGATCAATCAATTCCTAAAACAGCTCTTTCATTGGGGCAAGACTCAGGGGCTAACATTCAATCCAAGGAAAACCCAAGCCTGCCTCTTCCATTGGAAAGCCAAGCGTCCAGGCTATCACGGCATACATTTCCAAAACCAACCTATTCTAATTGATAACAATATAAAAATCCTCGTGTTACCTTTGATTCCAAAAGAAACTTTCGTAGGTCACCTGGACAACATCCTCAAGAGGTGCAGGTGGATTCTCCCTCGACTAACCAGCACGATCCAGGGGGCAGTTCGGATTAACCTCAGCGCGGGCCGAAAAATACATAACATGGTGATCCTCCCAGCTATCCTCTATGGCTCTGGGGTTTGGGGCAAGCGGGGGCGTTCGACACCAATGGCATCCGGAAGCTACGTGGCCTCCATTACAAATACGCTAAAGCTTTAATCAGAGGAGGCCCGTGTACTCCAACTATCCCAGCAATCTCCCTCACAGGTTGTCCTCCACTGGATATATCTATCAAATCCCATCTAGCATACTTGGAAGCGCTAAGAGAAGGCCCTTTTGAGTCACGTCCCAGTCCCTCCTCGGTACCCTACCCACCTCCTAGAAGACCTCTCCAATTCTCCAAGTCACTGCCAGAACGGGCCACTATTGTTTATACAGATGGCTCTCGGTCAACCAATGGGGTTGGCGCAGCAGTGGTGCTCCACCTCCCTATTCACCACTGAAACTTAAACTCCACAACAGCTGTACCTCCTTCCAGGCGGAACTTTTGGCGATTCTTTATGCCACCAGATCTATTAGGATCATGCCGCGACAAGACTTTGTCATTGCTTCCGACTGCCAGCAGCTCTACATGCCATCTGTCACCCCGATATCCCTAGAACCCCACTTACTGCAGAGATAATCAGAAACCTCAATACTCTGACAATGTTCAACTCTGCTGGGTCCGGAGTCATTGCGGCATCGTTGGAAATGAACATGCTGATGAAGTCGCCAAGCCGCAGCTCAATCCAAATTGCCTTTACACTTCGCAACCCTTCCTAGGAAATATGTCCGCTCTCAAAGCAAACAGTTCGCCCTCCAACTATGGACCGACCTCTACACCACAGACCATGCTAAAAGAAACCTCAGAAGAGTAGCTGCATCTCCTAGTCTTCTAATCTCAATTCTCCCAAAACTAAAATATTGCAACGTCACCTCTACAATTCTGACAGGACATGGCTTCGTTCAAGCCGACATCGCCAGAACCTCCAAAAACAAGAACCCCGTATGCCAACACTGTCACCAAGAAAATCAAACAGTCGACCACCTCCTATTCGGTTGCCCATCCTACCATCTTCAGAGATTCCAGACAGCAACTCTACTTAACACCAGCACATTCAACCAAGAAGCATTGAAGAACCTCCCCAAAAATAAAACAGCCTGGCGACATCTAATCAGTTGGATGTCAACTGCAACAAATAGACAATAAGTCAGAAGACAAACCCGGACAGTTGGCGACTTTCGTACGCTCCAGGAGTCCGGGTTATGTACAGAATAATAATAAAATAATAAAAAGTGTGACTGACGCATAATTGCAGAAGATTTTGCGTATTCATACTAGACCTTCTAACAGCAACAGGCTTCGGACAGTTTTGGCAAAAAATAATATGCCACCGATTGTAATTAAATCGACGATCGGACCAACCGGCGAGAAACTATGCATAATCGAAGCCTCCTTAATAACGAAGATCCTAGACAAATGTGGAATCGAGTATAAACTTGAGGAAAGGGTTCAATCAAAGAAGAGAACTCGCGTCTCCCCATCGGATGACTCAAGATCGCCAACTAGGAGCGAGCGTAATCTGAAAGACGCCTAGAATGGACATCGACGAACAAAGTCCCGCCACTGGAGTTTCTCAACAAATGAACGCAGCTCACCCACCGCAAGACGATGAAGAAAATAACGACAACGATGCCCATGGACCACGGTCACTAACGTGAAAAAAACCGAGAATTCCTCCTGTTATTGCAGAAAATGTAGCAGATTGGAAGCTTCTTTGCCAAGAACTAAAAAACTTGTGCATGGAACCATTCCAAGTCACGATTTCTGGCAAAAAGCACATAATTAAATCGAAAAACATAGGCGACTTCAAAAAAATCAGGGAGTATGTACAGAAAAATAATGGAGGATATTCCTACAGACTACAGGAGGAAAAACCACTGAAAGTGGTATTGAAGGGGGTATCAACAGCCTTCAAAGAAGAAGACGTCGTAACTGAACTGGTCTCAATGGGCTTCACTGAGGTCGTTGTCAAAAGACTCCATAGACAATCGACCAAAATACCGATGAATATAGTCCTAGTAGAGCTACCGAAAAATGAACAAAATAAACGAATCTATGGAATAACTGAAATACTTTACCAAAAAATAGTCGTGGAATCATTCAGGACTACAAAACGAGTGACCCAATGCTTTAACTGCCAGGGTTTTGGGCATGGCCAGCTAAACTGCTTTTTGAAGCCCAAATGCGTCAAGTGTGCTGAAGAACACCATTCGAAGGATTGTCCAAGAAAGTCGAAACAGCTCCCACCAAAGTGCGCTAACTGCGGAGAGGGCACACAGCCAATTACTGCGGATGCCCAAATTTTCCGAAGCCACAACAACAGCAGCTAAGGCCTCCCAGACAAAACTCCCCTAACACCATAACTCAAGCAAGCTCCACTAAAACCGAAGAAGCAATTGTTGAAAAACAAAAGGCAAGTTACGCTGAAACTGCAAAAAAGAAAACTACTCATTCTGACACCAGGGAACTGTGCGAAAAGTTATTAGAAATTATCAAAACTTTCTTACAATGAAAGGCAAATTACCTTTAAAAATCGTTTTTCTGGAATTGCAATGGAATCAAACTCAAAAAAGAAGAATTCCTACAGTTTGTGACCTCAGCCACCGAATCCGACGACCTGGACCCAATGGCTAGCTGACAGCCAAACACCCAACAACTGCCCTCCTGTAAGGTTCGGGGGGGCCACTCCAGCATTACAACTCGCCATGTGTAAATAATCTGGACAAGGTGACTCGCGAGCTGTGCTCGAATGTAACACCTGCAAATTGAGATGAAATAAAAAAAAAAGTGTGACTAACAACCCACTTCCGATTTAAAAAAGATCTGAAACACTGCCGAAAATTGTTGAACAACAAAACCAAAGCAATGCTGAGGTTGTGACAAAAAAAAACTTCTCGTTCTGAAACTAAGGACCTGTGTGAAAAATTGATGCAAGTAATCAAAACATACCTACAATGAATTGCAAATTACCTTTTTAAATTATTGCTTGGAATTGTAACGGAATCAGATCAAAGAAAGAAGAATTATTGCACTTTTTAGAAGATAACTCAATTGACATTGCTCTGCTCAGTGAAACTCACCTTAAACCCTCAATTGATCTAAAGTTCAGGAACTATCAAACCATTAGAACTGATCGAATTACAGGAAAAGGTGGGGGAACAGCCATCATTATAAAATCCTTTTTTAAATATAAAAATATGCCGATTCATACTTTAAACTTGGAAAATGCTTCAATTTTGATAAAACCAGATGGAAAAACCCTCTTGCAAATCACAGCAATTTATAAGAAGCCTGATGCACCATTATTGGAAGAAGATTTGAACCAACTGATAAAACACAACCACTCAATAATCGTTGCAGGAGACTGGAACTCCAAACACCCTCTTTGGGGATCAAGGACTTCAAATAACAGTGGAATCGTGCTGCACAATTTCTCTGAAAGAGAAAGCCTCGACATTGTCGCACCTTCGTCACCCACGCATTACACCCACGCAATCCCGATTTCCTAGACTTCGCTGTACTTAAAAACATTCCCTGGACCCCAAAGGCCAGAACCACCGACGATTTATCATCTGACCATCTCCTTGTAATCTTTGAATTAAATTGCCCAAAGGATGAATTCACAACCCAGCTCAGCCGAGTAACTAATTGGGTTCATTTTCAACAAGATCTAATCTCCACCACGCCCCCCAGACTGCCCTTGAAAACTGAAGTAGACATTGATTCAGCAGTTGGAATTTTAAACGAGAAAAATTAATAATAGCTACTCGAAAAACACCATAGTCTCATCTTCCAAGTTAATAAAGAACCTAAAAACCAAAGCCTTAATAAGGGAGAAAAATAAAGCTAGGAAAAGATGGCAATCAACCTGGGATCCAGCTCATAGAGCTACTTACCTCAATCTTCAAGGAAAGGTAAATCAAGCCCTTGAAGCAGAGAAATCTGAAAATTGGAATAGTTTTTTAAACAAACTTGAATCGAGCCCAACAGACTTCTGAAAAAAAAAAACCCATTAGGAAAAAAACTGACAAAATCACTAGTTTAAATGCAAATGGAAAAACCTTGCTGACCGACAAAGAAATTGGAAATGATCTTTCAGAGCATTTTTTCCAAACACTTTTCCAAGGCGGAGGATGAGGTTCCGTCTTACCTAACAAATAACACTTGCCATCATCCCCAAGAGAATATACTATCAATGACAACGCCAAATGAAGTCAAGGAAGTGATTAAAAACCTAGGTAATCACAAAGCTCCAGGCCACGACAATATTACGCCGCAAATGACTAAAAACCTCCCCATCAAATGGATAGTTTTCCTCGCTGGGATCTTCAATGCTGCATTACACCTGTGCTACTTCCCGAAGACATGGAAACATGCCATTATCATAACCATTCCAAAAAAATCACCTGTCAAATCACCTGAAGATCTCAGACCAATCAGCCTTCTCTCTACCATCGGTAAGGTATACGAGAGAATCGTTCTTCGCAGATTGCAGTCATACATGGATTTCGATTAAATTTATCATTCCTCAACAATTTGGATTCAGAAAAGGACACTCCACAACCCACCAGCTAATCACAGTAATAGACTACATCCAAATAAGAAAGTCCCACAAGGAGGCAGTAGGTGCTGTTTTTCTAGACTTTACCAAAGCCTTTGATAGAGTATGGCATGATGGCTTGATAGCAAAAATAACAAAAAATCAATTTCCAAGGGATTTTATCAAATTCTTGAAAAACTATCTCCAGGACAGAACCTTTTCAATTAAGCAAGGGAATTATATAACCACCTCAAAACCAACCCAGATTGGAGTCCCTCAAGGCTCTATCCTTGGACCCTACCTATTCAACATCTACATCAACGATTTCCCTCCACATCCAAAATGTCAAATGAAACTTTTCGCAGATGACGCAGCAATTTTATCAAACTCCAAATCAATAGGAATAATAACTACACAACTCCAAAATTACATAAACAGTATAACCAAATGGTGCAATGATTGGAAATTAGACATCAACCCAAAAAAGTCTCAGGCAATAATTTTTCCTCCACTAGACAATAAAAAATTCAAGCCACAATCCATCCTGAAGGTAAACCAAAGCCCTATTAACTGGACTGACAGCGTTAAATATCTTGGAGTTACCTTAGACTCCAAGTTGAAATTCAACATGCATGTCAAAAATGTCATAAAGAAAGCAAAAATCGCAAAAATAACATTATCAAGCCTGTTCAACTATAGAAGCAAATTGACTACAAAACAAAAGTTTACTCTATACAGAAATTGTATCCTCCCGATAGTAACATACGCACTCCCAATTTGGTGTAAATATATTACAACCACAAACAAAAACAGGATAAACGCATTTATGATAATCTGCCTTCGGACAAGTATAGGAGCTCCATTCAACCTATCAAACAAGATACTGAAGGAGGACTTGAACCAACCCGATCTAGAAGATATGTACCAAACTTCCATTAAGAAATTATACCTTCAAATGCAAAATTCAAATAATCCAACCATACAAGATATTCTACAAAATAAAGGAGATATCAATCCCCGATTCCGACGACCCGGCCCTGACACTTAGTCAAGAGCTCATCGCCCCAACAGCTGCCCTCCTGCAAGGCCTAGGGGGACCACTTCTACTCCACCAACTCGCCATGTGTAAATAGACAGGACAAGGTGACTCGCGAGCTGTGCTCGAATGTAACACCTGTAAATTGAGACGAAATAAATAAAAAAAATAAAAAGTGTGTTAAGTTGTGTTAAGTTGAGCTTTTGTAAGACTCGTGCTTTCACCGTAGTTAGAGCTCGGAAAGCCCGCTTCATTTAGGACAAGACCTCGGCGCTTACTATACATCTAGGCGGAAGAGTAAAAGGAAGGAAACCAGCCAGAAGAAGATCGGCTAACATTTTGGTCCCTCGAGCCGGATCTAGGCTAAGGTTAAAGTTATAGAGGTTAAAGAAGTTGAAGAAGCCTAAAGAGGTTAAAGAAGTTGAAGAAGCCTAAAGAGGTTAAGAAGTTGAAGAATCCTAAAGAGGTTAAAGGAATTGAAGAAGATAAAGATAAAGAAGGCTTATGCAAATTTAAGCAAGAGTAGAAAAAAGAAGAAGTTATGTAAATAAGTTTTTAAGAAAGTTTTGCAAATTGGATTAAAAAGATAAGGCCGAGGTATAGTGCGTTAAGCAATAAAAGGTTAAGATCAAAAGGGCAAGTTTAGAATGAAGCGGGCATTAAGAAAGTAGAGCCGTTCAAAGAACGATTATTTCCAAGTTGATCAAAAGGGCAGAAGCGGAGTTGGATGAAGAAACTCCTTCTGAAATTATGGTAGGAACGAATTATACACTCATCGAAAAGAATATAGCAGATCTTCGGGAAGAAGATGCTGGAAGTTGATGCTAGAAGATAAGGAGAATGATGGCAGGGTGCTAGAGGAGGAGAAGGATACAGTGATCCATTATTATGAGAAGTGGATAGATCTTGAAATTAAGACAAATCACTTCCTCAGCTCTCTGATGAAGGATACGGAAGCCCTCCATGGTGCTAGTTCGAAAAAGGGCTCGCTGCCTGGAACGGGAGTTTGCCGACTGCCCAAATTGGATATGAGGATCTGCGATGTAAGCAGTTTAGAAGTCGGGATGAGTAAGAAGCCAAGGGTTGTAGGAGTTACCTTGATGAAAGGAGTTGATCCAGCTTCTATTAAGGAAGATGCTGGGATTGTGGTATCATCCGAGCAAATGGTAGAAGAGACATCCAAGAAGATTGCCGTTGAAGAAAGTAAAAAGGCTCAAGTAGTAAAAGGGCATTTTGTTGAAGGACGGTGAAAAGGCTCAAGTCAAGAAGAAGTCTGTTGTAGAAGTTGACGAAAGTCATAGGGCTGAAGTTGAGAAAGAATCTGTTGAAGCAGATGAAGAGAAAGGGCTGGATTAGGAACAAGGAATGGATTCAAAGAACACTGAAGAAGTGAAGCTGCTATATGCAGAACAAGGTACTGATTCAAAGACGGCAGAAAAGCTAGATGCAGAACAAGGCACTGATTCAAAGGTGGCAGAATAGCTAGATGCAGAACAAGGTACCGATTCAAAGGTGGCGGAAAAGCAAGACGCAGATTTAGAGAATGGGAAAGACTCAGAAGCTGAAATCAAGGACAATGAAGTAGGGGATTCTAAAACTGCAATTGAGGCTTATGAATCGGTGAGCAATTCTAAAGCGGTAGCTGAGGGAGCTGATCAAGTGGAGATTTCAGATGGTGAGGCTGAGTCCATTGATGATATTGAGGAAAGAGTTGTCAGAGTTCCAGCATCGAGGAAATTGGTGGAAGCAAGACAGACTGGAGATGTGGAATTTAAAGTAAAGGGATGCTATCTTCCCGATCGCCCTGTATTTGAGTGTGGGTCCAAAACGACGCCTATACGACCAGTGTTTGACGGCGCTTCCTGTCGAGGACGCAAACGGACTCTCGTTGAAACGATATTTGAGGAGGAGACCCAATCTACTGAGGAGAATCCCTGAAATAAGGATGGAATTTCGGGAAAATAAATTTGGAGTTTTGGCCGACATGGGAAGATATTTCCGGATGATCGCCATTAAGGAAAGTGATTGGGACTACCTCAGATTTCTTTGGAAGAAGAAGATGGACAACTGATGGTTTTTGGGCGGGAATCGTTGTAGACGATTTTAGTTAAGTGCCCGTACCTCAAAATCCGGAAGAAAAGGAAATGGTTGAATGATGATGCAAAGGATGGAGAAAGTAAAACGCTTTCTAAACAGGGTTGTACCATCCAGATCACCTATGTGAGGAGAGAACCAATAGAAAAAGGTTCAATTGGCAAATATCTTCCAAACAATAAAATGCAACCTGTATCGAAGGAAACTGTTTCTGGAGCTGTAGTAACGCCAATATTATATACTCCGGCCAGTTCTCCAAAGGGGCAAGTGCCTACTCCAGCGAAAGGTCTTATTTAGGAGACAAGTCTCCAGAAAAGTCTGGTAAAAGTGCTAAACTGGAAAGGATTGCGAATCCGGTAGATTATAGGACTAATATTGAGCGGTTTGAGATCTCTAAAGAAGATTTCGGAATCCTATGACTGCTCTAAGCCTGCAGACGATACCTCTGGGCCTTCAGACGATACCTCTAAGCCTGCAGACGATGCCTAAGCATCAGATCCTGATTCTTCAAAAGGTAAAGCTCAAGGTTCTCGAGAGGTTCCAGAAATTGCAGTAGAAGATTCTGACGAAAAGTCTGCAATTGAGGATTCTCAACCTTCAGAGCCTCTTGATGTGGAGGGTTCTGGAGTGGGGCTTCAAGCGATGTAGAGGTAAGAGCTCAAACAAAGAGCCCTAAAGCCATATCTTCCAAAATACTTTGCATGAAGAAAGAAGAATCCAGCATAGACTTGGAAGAGGAAGACACTGGAAGAAACGAACCCTCTCCGGCCTCAATCGCCTTCAAAGCCCTAGAAACCACAGATTCTAAAGAAATTGATCTGACGATTTTGGGCAACATGCGAGAGAACATTGCGCACAAAGGATTGCATTTGAACAGTCCAATGTTATAAAGACATTGGGTTTGGGATGGATCCAAGGTGAACACTGTTTCTTATATGAAGTTCAGTCGTTGGAAAAGACATCGGCGACTACCACGAGCGAAATGCTTTCCTTCATCGCCAAGTTAGAAGATTCCTTAAGATGGTTGGCACATGTCCTTGTAGCAGGAAAAATAATGGTTCAAAGGTTGTGGATAACGGGATTACATTGGGATGATCCGATGGATGAATCATTGATTGAGACATGGACTAAATTTAGAAAGGAATTGAATTTCATAAGAAGTTTGAGAATACCCCGATGGTTGGGTCTCGGAAGGAATACCCAGGGAGTACAGTTGCACGGATTCGGTGATGCCTCTGAAGACGCCTATGCGGCAGCAGTTTACATAAGAATTCCCACTGATGATGGTGTTAGTGTAAAACTGTTGGCTTCAAAGACTAAGTTGGCTCCCATTCGGAGGATGTCAATTCCACGCTTGGAATTGTGCGCAGCTCTTCTGCTGACCAGACTAATGAAATATATACGGGAAGAGTTGAATATCAAAATGGAGAGTGCTACCTGTTGGTCCGATTCTACTATAGTCTTGAGTTGGATAAGAACTATGTCTGGAAATCTCCCCACTTTCATCGGCAATCGTGTCGCGGAGATTCAGAGTTGTCCACAGGTCAGGGAGTGGCGCTATGTTCCCACAGGAGATAATCCAGCGGATATTGCCTCGCGAGGAATTCTGGGGTCCGAGCTGAAACAGTCTTCCATCTGGTGGACGGGACCTACCTGGTTTTCAGCAGAATTAACAGAATGGCCCAGAAAGCTTCCTGTGTTTGAGAACCAAAGTCAAACTGAGCTCCTAAGTGTTCATGCCATCAGTGAAACACCTTTCTTGGTGGCTATCGGAGAGATGAGCTCAACCTTTGATGGATATATCCGAAAAGTGGCTTGGATATTGCGTTGTTGCCATAACTGCCGCTACAGTGCGGAGCGATATCAGTCGCACTTAACCCCAGCCGAACTGAGAAATGCTCATAGGAGAATACTTCAAGCAATTCAGTGCCAGCATTTCAGGGAAGAAATGAGAAGTTTGACCACTTTAGGATCAGTGAGGCGCACGGGCAAGATTTATGGTTGGCACCGTTCCTCGACGATCAAGGAATCATCGGAGTCGGCGGTAGATTAAAATGGGCTCCATCTATGACATATGAACAAAAACATCCTGCGCTATTGCCTTCATCAGGAAAGGTAGCTCAGATGATTATTCAAGCGGTTCATATGCGGACTTTGCATGGAAGTGTGCACCTGATGCTGTCCACATTGAGACAGAGGTATTGGATGCTGAGAGCAAAAGACCAGGTGAAGAGATGCATTCTAGAGTGCGTGACATGTTGTCGATACAATCGTGTCACTCAAGGCCAGCTAATGAGCGATTTACCCTAGGAGAGATTAACACCGGGTAAACCCCTCTCAATCAGTGGTGTAGATTATGCTGGACCTGTGAACCTTCGAATGTCCAAGGGTAGAGGTCGAAAGACGGAAAAGGGCTACATCTGTCTATTTGTGTGCTATGTGACCCGAGCCGTACATCTTGAATTGGTCACAGATGCCTCTACACCCACCATCATGTCGGCTTTTAAGCGAATTGTAGCGCGAAAAGGGCACTGCACTCGGCTATATAGTGATCAAGGAACAAGATTTGTAGAAGCTGCACGACAGTTGCGTTCACGTTTCTATCTGGCTCAAAATCAATTAAAAGAACTGGCTGCCGTGTTAGCTAATGATGAAAATTGATGTGACCCATCAACTCGGGGAGGAATGTTAGAGATTATTTTATTATTTTGATCTGTGTAAATGTTTTATTATATTTGACCAGGAGTGCCTGGTCACGTGTGTGAATTTATTGCATATATAGTGTGGTTGAAAATAAAAAGTGTGTTAAGTTGTGTTAAGTTGAGCTTTTGTAAGACTCGTGCTTTCACCGTAGTTAGAGCTCGGAAAGCCCGCTTCATTTAGGACAAGACCTCGGCGCTTACTATACCTCTAGGCGGAAGAGTAAAAGGAAGGAAACCAGCCAGAAGAAGATCGGCTAACACAATGCTTGTATATAATTTTTTGACCAACGACCCGAGGGGTAAGAGGGAGAAGAGGAGAACAAAGAAGTTGGAAAATAAACAAAGAGAAAATGGCTGCGTTTCTTTTTGTCGCGCGCGTCTATTATTTCTTATATACAAATTTAGAGTTTTAAATTTATAATTATTCAAAGTCTTACCTTAATACGACATATATATATATTGTAACATGGTATTTATCAATTTTATTTATGTAACATAGTATTTATCAATTTTATTTATGTAACATAGTATTTATTAATTTTATTATTTTTTTATTAACAGAGTGGTCATTTTTATATCTTGCGACTCTGTAAATTTCCCTCGAGGCTTATCTTTTGTTTACCTTTCTTAGTTTGTCCTTCCCTGAAATAAATTTTGTTTCCTCCTCAAGTTTTTGTCTTCCCTAATTTTCCACGTGGCATTTTGGTGGAGATGCTGGGTGAGTTAGGGAAGACAAACTGAAGATCGCTGAGAAGAATTTGAAGCCATGGGTGCTGTATTCCCCATTTTTAGAGACTGGCTCCAGGATTCCACCACCGTGTCAACGCCAAGACTTCCCTCGAAGATGACGATGTCCCTATAGACGATACGACGACAAAGCCGCTCTTCACGCCGCAAGAAAAAAAAAAGACGCAAAGGTACTAGGGGACAAAGTTCCAAGACTTCGATGGAATCCTTGGCAGAAGCACTTCAAATCCACGTCAGTATCTACAATAATTGCTAGCTGTAGGTCACAGCTCCCATAGGGAAGAAGCTATATAACATGGTATTTATCAATTTTATTCATGTAACATAGTATTTATTAATTTTATTATTTTTTTTTATTAACAGAGTGGTCATTTTTATTTTTATATCTTGCGACTCTGTAAATTTCCCTCGTGGCTTATCTTTTGTATACCTTTCTTAGTTTGTCCTTCCCTGAAATAAATTTTGTTTCCTCCTCAAGTTTTTGTCTTCCCTAATTTTCCACGTGGCAATATGTTCCCTGCTTCGCCCGGTTTTTACCTGAGTAAAAGTTTGCCTAACGAACATTTGTTTAAAACGATTCTAGCAAACATCCAATCCCTACTGAATCTATACTTGTCTATACTATCGATAATTTGAATTTTTTTTCCTGGTCCCTTGAAAAATACTTGATAAGTTGAATAAAATCAATATTAATTGGTCCACTCGGTAATTTGAAGTTGAAGGAATAGTATTAACATTTGTTTAAAACGAATCTAGAAAACATCCACACACAATCCACCTATATAGAGATTTATAAATGTATATAAATATAAATATTGTTATATGCGTTTAAATATATTTTTGAAAAATAATTTTTTAAAATATTTATTAAATTTTAAATAAGATATTGTCACGTTTGGGAATTTTATAATTAACTAGCGGACGTACCCGGCTTCGCCCGGGTTTTACCCGAGTAAAGGTTTGTCTAACGAATCTCTCGATAAAGTGAACATTTTTCCCGGTCCCTTGAAAAATACTCGATAAGTTGAATAAAATCAATATTAATTGGTTAACTCGGTAATTGGAAGTTAAAGGAATAGTATCTTGCCTTGGAATTGTATCATTATTCTTGTCTCAAATAAATTGCCGTGTCATCCTGAATTTTGTCCTTCCTAATTTTCTACATTACAAAATCATCGTATCATCATGATAATATTTAGAGCAGATTGTTGAATTATAACAGATAAATTAGAATATTTATCTTGATTATTTTAAAGCGAAAAGTTATTTCAAAAATTTTATTTGCTAGAAACCTTCCCAGTACTATACTAAATAACTTCCCAAAGTTTCATGGCGTTCCAATGAGTGGTTTGGTCAGGCATAAAGGACAAACAGACACACACACATACATTCACTTTTATATATATAAACTAGCGGATGTACCCGGCTTCGCCCGGGTTTTACCCGAGTAAAGGTTTGTTTAACGAACATTTGTTAAAACAATTCTCTATAAACTTATGAAAAAATAATAGATATATTTCGATGATTTGAAACTCGTAAATTTGAATCTCTCGATAAAGTGAACATTTTTTCCCGTTCCCTTGAAAAATACTCGATAAGTTGAATGAAATCAATATTAATTGGTTCCCTCGGTAATTGGAAGTTAAAGGAATAGTATCTTGCCTTGGAATTGTATCATTATTCTTGTCTCAAATAAATTGCCGTGTCATCCTGAATTTTATCTTTCCTAATTTTCTACATTACAAAATCATCATTTTATCTAGTGAAATTTTTTTCCCGGTCCCTTGAAAAATACTCGATAAGTTGAATAAAATCAATATTAATTGGTTCCCTCGGTAATTGGAAGTTAAAGGAATAGTATCTTGCCTTGGAATTGTATCATTATTCTTGTCTCAAATAAATTGCCGTGTCATCCTGAATTTTGTCTTTCCTAATTTTCTACATTACAAAATCATCATTTTATCTATTCTCCCAATATATATGTTGTAGATAAATGATAAAACTAACTTTGACTTTTGCGCAATTAATAGGTAGAAAATCTTACTCTTAATAAATAATCTTTAAGATAATAAACTTAGTGATAAGAAAATTAATAGATAAAAAAACTTGTTATCATCGTCGCAATGGGGGTGCTTCTTTCGAGTAAAATCTACAAATCTGCAAATAACTCTAAGGATATTCAAGATATTCAAGAAATTATTTTTCAAAAACCTTCCCGGGGATATAGCTAATAATATCCCAAAATTTCACGGCGATTGGATGTATGGTTTTTGAATCTATAGAGTACAGACAGACAAACAGACAGACAGACATTCAATTTTATATATACAACAACAACAAAAAGCCTTTATTTAGGGCCTCTCGCCCTATACAGGATTCGCCAGTTCACAATGGATGGGGAGAACACTGTGTGGCCTTTTTCCGGGATATAGTCTTGTTGAATCCAAATATTGCCATCGCTATATACCTATTCTTTGATATTTCATTTATTAATGCCGGAAATGAAGGACAAAGTTGCCCCGTTTTATCATTTAGTTTTCGTCTTTCCTCAGACAGAGCAGCACAGTCAAATAAGTAGTGCAACATATCCGTTTCAATTTTATATATATAGATATAGATTCAGAATAAAATCTAATATAAGAATTATATATAAAAAATTCACTTTGAAACAGGTACCGCCTAGGAAATACATAAATGAAACACAACCCCAATCTACTTGGTTACAGAATTTCTTCTATATTATTACCAAATTGATTTTATTTTGTTTAAATGGATTTTACTTCAGTTATATATAACTCTATCTGAAGCTTTATCTATTTTGGCTTCAAATGAATATTTTACTCTAGGCTATCACTGATGCAATCAGTAGAATTACATCAGGAGATTGTGAAGGATGGTTTGCTCGCATTCGCTAAAATTGCTTCCTGGCCACACAAGAGCGTCAGGTTATCCAGTAAAATCTGGTTATAATTTATTTCGTGGTTTTATGCTCCTATATTAGTGTTTTGGACTTAATGTTAAATGTATTTAATTAGTATTAATGATATTGTCTTTTGATTTTTACACATAACAATATCATTTTTAAAGGCGTCGACTCATTTTAAAAAGTAACAAATTTATTTTCAAAAGTGACGAATCATTCCTAAAAATGCTATATACAACAACAACAACAAAAAAGCCTTTATTTAGGGTCACTGACCCTATACAGGATTCACCAGAGGTATGCATAAGAACAAAGCAGTGAGACAACGGAAATAGCGATATATACAGAGTATATATAATATCAAAAAATCAAATAATCAAAAAATAATAATAAGAAGAAAGAGGGAAGCAAGAAATCAACACAAAAAGAGTAGCAGTAAGAAAGTGAGGAGTGAGTATCACTTGGCCTTCTTCTGAGATATGGACTTGTGGAAACAATAAAACGCCGTAGCAATATACTTATTCTGGGTCATATTGTCAATTATTGATGGAAGTGAAGCACAGAGTTGCCCAGTTTTGAGCATAAGGGTTCTTCTTTCTTCTTTCAGAGCAGAGCAATCAAAAATATAGTGAGTGATTTCATTTTGTAGTTTTGAATTACAGAAGGTACAAGTCGGGTCCTCACCGCAGAGCATCTTGGTGTGGTTTTCTCTAAAAAAACTTGAAAGTATTCTAACTTGTGCGAGTAGTCTTACAACCGGGAAAGGAAAATCCCCTAAAAGGTATCCCTCCGTCATGAAAGATATGTGAATGTCTTTGTAGTGAGAGTATAGCTTAGATTTATCCATTCTTGTAAGGTCGTTTTGTATAGATTGGTAAAAATGCTATATATATTTAAAGATAAATATATTTAAATAAGTAAAACATTCATAAAAATACATAATTTTTAAAATCTCTAAAAAAATAAGATAATAAATATCTTGATATTTTGGTTGTAATTCCAAAGAAGTTCTTGATAGAACATAAATATTTGGATTTCTAATCCTTTGAAATCACTTGAACCATCGCTTAAAAGGTTGCTATTCCCAACAGTTTATCAATAAACCTAGATAATATTCTAAGAAACAAACTTTGCACCACCTCATGAATTATAACTTTATTGACATTGTAGATAAACCAAAAAAGACTCAATTAAAAAGAACAACACTGGTAGTTGGCGACTTCTGCAAGATCCAAAAATCTGGATAACCCAAAGATAAATTATATTTTTTATATTTTTATTATTTCAACATTTCTTTAGACTATCAATCAAGGATATACGTAAATAATGAAAAGTTCATTTTGATCTATTTATATACATTGAATATATATATATATGTGTGTGTGTGTGTGGTATGATATATACAAATGCAAAATAATAGAAATAGATCAACCAGATGGTTTGACGTGTTCAAGGGCCATAGTAGTTGTTAGATGTTCACCAATTTTAGATCGTATTGAGCTGTTCAATTTGCCAAATTTATTTTTTATTGAGATGAAGTTCCACCTATATAGTATTCGACCCCTCTTGAGGTCTTGATTGAAACGATAATGAATTGATTCTGCATAGAGAGGGGAATTCTTATGGCACCAAGAAATTTCTAATTCAATTCTATCTTGGGTTATTATCCCTGCTTTGAATAACAGATGTGCTCTAATATTTGGATCACGTTCAATCAAGTATTTGCGTAAGTTAACGGAATTTTTTCCAAGAACATGATTCTGCATTTTATTTACTTGATCGCTACAGTCATCCCACCATTTCGAGTGCTCAATTGTAGATGCGATAGAATTTGGTTTAGTCAATTGAAGCTTTATTAAAACATAATTTTTCACCATGATTTTTAATAATGAATGTGAAAAAATTGATGGTGGTAATACTCTAAAATTTTCTAAAACGATATCCAGTTGAATATCTGCAATTTCCATTAAGGTTTCTCTCATGTCTCGCATCAGACGATTCCAAGTTTCATCTCTATAAACCCCAGCAAAAGGCATTTTAAAGACAAAAGGGATAGGAGCCAAATCTACGTCTACAAACCTGATATTCGCATCAGCTCCAGCTTCGTTTAGCACATGCATAAGTTCCTTCCTTATTAAATATACAGGACGATTTATAGGCAAATAATTTTTTAAACCTATATCATCAACATTTGAACCTAAATCTATGAGAGTTTCTACTATTAAAATTGTATTTGCTATACATGCATAAGTAAATGCTGAACGGCCATTTTTATCAGTATCATGAATATTCGCTCCTGCTTTGAGTAATTCAATTAAAATATCTTTTTTATTAGCTCTTGCTGCTCTCATCAAACAAGTCATACCATTTTCATCTCTTACATATATATCAGCGCCAGCTTTTAACAAAACCCTAACATTTGCAATACTCCTTTCACTGGCAAAAAGTAAAGCAGATGAACCATTCATATTCCTTGCATTTACATTTGCGCCTTTTTCTAATAAAACTTTTAGAAAACATTCATTTTTAGCTTTAGATGCCCACATCAAAGGAGTAATTTCAAATCGATCCCTTGCTTCTATATCTGCACCTGCCTCAAGCAACAGTTTAAATATGTCAAGATTGCTTTCTTTAATGGAAAAATATATTGCAGTTTCTCCATATTTCATTTTAGCATCGATATCAGCTCCAGCTACTAGTAAATCTGAAATAATCTCAATGTTACCTTTCATCGCAGCCATATGAAGTGGTGTGTAGCCATCTTCCGACTGTAGCTCAACATCTGCTCCAACACTTAGAAGATATTTACATATATCTGTATAATTGTAATAAACAGCGTGATGTAATGGAGAGTAACCTTGTTTATCAGTTACATTAACCTCGGCCCCAGCTACTATAAGATTTTTACATACCTCTAAGCTGTTTAGTATCACAGCCTGATGTAACAAGTATAGGTCATTTTCTTTGTTTGTGTTGATATCTGCACCGCTTTCTATTAATGTTTTGATTTCTTCTAGAGATAATAGGTTATTTTCCATATCGTTTTGCACTGTTTTTAGTTTTATTAAGAGTTTTGATTATATATTAGTAAATTAACCATTATATATTAGTAAATTAAATTTTATTGCCCTCTATCGTTAAAATTTTACACAAATAAATTTTCTGGCAATGCGTTTCTTTTAAATCTCTACAGACCTTACTGCAATGATATGATTTTAATGAATGAGAGGGCTTGGCTCATCAGTAGTGAACCCTCTCAGCGGTTTCGCCAAATGAATATTGTGTGTGCTATTTGAAAGGCTTTATTTTCAACCTTCAGGATAATTTGTCACAGTCTATAGTTTTAATTTACGTGGTTAATCCAATTTCAAGAGTATTGTACAGTTCTCTACAGCTATCAGTTTATATTTCAAATCTTAAGCCTCTATTTTACCTAAAGGATAATTTGTGAGGTGTAAGTTTGATTTATGTGGGGTAGTTTGCAATTGGTTAATTGATATTCTATATATATTTGGTTAAATCAGGTTCTTTAAAAATGCAAATTGTTAAATATATATCTAAACTTGTGTATCAGGTTTAGCTCGAGAGAGAGAAGTATAAATAGATTTTATTTCAATGTGAAAATAAAAAATATAGGCTTTTCGAAACTCTGTGGAATTATCAATGAATTAATTTATAATAGTGCGTTTTTAAGAGTTAAAATATAATTTTAAAACAATTTATTATTTGAACATTTTCAAATATCGAGTTTCAATTTTATATTATGCGTTTATATATATATATGTTAAAATCTTAAATATAATTGTTATTAACATCCTTCCAACACACACACAAAACCAACACGCATACAACATGAAGTAACTTTAATTTTATTTTCAAAAAATTAATTTTTCTTTCTCAAATTTACATTTTAATATTAAAATTTTATTTTAAGTGATATTTTTTATCTTAATACTTACCCCAATATTATTGGCATTTCACTGATTTTACATAAGCTCCTGGTTGCCCATCAAATATCGTTATATTATATAAAGGAATAATATATATATTTTTATTTATTTATTTTTATTTATATTTATTGTTACAAAAGCACGAAGTCCAAAGGACTATTGTGCTGTGCTAGTATTATTTACATATATGTGATTAATTATTTACACGATGGATTAGTATTGTTTTGTAAATTATTGTACAAATAGTTCTAAACTTAACAAAGTTCTCATAAGATAGAGTATATACACAAAGAGAATTTGGTAATGTTTCAAAGTATCTACATACAATTTGATTAGTCAGAGGGCAAGATAAAAGAAGATGCTCTGGTGATTCAACATCTAAGCGGCATTCACATGTTGGATCATTGATAGCATTCAGTTTGAATAAGAAACTTAAGAAGGGTCCTTTGCCAGTTAAGAATAAAGTAGTGAATTTATCAGAAGAAATGAAATTTGGGACAGCAATTGGAAAGAATTTCTTGAACAGTTCATTAGATTGAGAAAGATAAAACTTAAATTTTAGATCCAGATATAGTTTGTTTAATTCTTTTTGAAGGGGTTTTTTTGAGTGTTCGATCTGTGAGAGAATTTGTCATATTATACTTTGTTTGTAATAATTCAAGATAATCGGACAGTAAAGGGGTTTTCGCTAGTATATGTGTGATGTAAGAAGATGAAGTCCTATAAGCATGAATGCATCTAATAAGAATTTGATATTGTATAGAATTCAACTTGGATCTTTGTGGTATATATAGTAAGATATTTTATCTTTTACATAGATAATACGCTAACAGAATTTACAATTGTAAAGTTTGTAGCTATTTACTCCAAAGATACCTAACTATACATAGCGAGCTATATACCAAAATTTGTCATTCTTTGCCTCACATGAAGGTTTTTTTTTCCAAATAAATATTTATTTTTTAAATTTATTACATTCTACAATCGTCTATTTTTTGCCTTCAATTGTTACTTTAAGTGCTATTTATCATCATAAATTGTTTATTTTGAAACACGTTATTTTGTATTATTGGTTTTAATTAATTTATAATATATAGGATACTAACCTAATGACGTGGCTTTGCCTGAGAATTCCACCGAGTGCAATTTATTTAATTTTTATATTTTATGTGGCGCTGAGTTTGTTGTTGACACACATTAAATATGTTATAGCCCCTTGATAAAGGTTGGCGTTCATCCAACTGAAATATTAAAAATATTTACTGAAATATTTAACTATAAGTACTGGAATCCCATTCAATACAGTAAGAAAACATATACGAGAATCATGGGACGAGTGTCTTTTGTAGGAAGCTTTATTTTAAATCGCTCAAGCTTTCGGGCTGACCGGCCATTCTACAGGAGATAAGTGAACAATGGCACATCGGGTACTATATAATGATGGGACTATTTACATATTCAAAAATTAAAATTTTTAAAAACTTTTTATAGGGATTTTGCATAACTAAGCAAAGTCGGGAGGAATAATTAGCATAATAGTAAATTATGGACAGAAGAAATTGACATGTATGATAATAGATATTGGATATAGTAGAGCCTATAAAAATATATAATACTAGTGATAGCGAACGTTCCCGGCTTCGCCCAGTCTTTACCCGAGTAAAAGTTTGCCTAACGAACATTTGTTAAAAAGATTCTAGCATACATTCAATCCCTATTCAACCTTAACTTGTCTATACTCTCGATAATCTCAATTTTTTTACCGGTCCCTTGAAAAATATTCGATAAGTTGAATAAAATCAATATTAATTGTTCCACTCGGTAATTTGAAGTTGAGGGAATAGTATTTTGCCACAAACGAACATTTGTATATAACTGTATTTAGCGAAGGTACTCACTAGGATTTTACCGGAGTAAAAGTTTGCCTAACGAATATTTGTTAAAACGATTATAGAAAACACATCCAGTCCATCTATATATAGATTTAGAAACATATATAAATATTGTTATGTGCGTTTAAATATATTTTTGAAAAACATACTTTTTTTAGGACATAAGGACCCGGAATTAGACCAAAGATATCCACCTCACATTGAAGAAAAAATACGATTAAACAACAGACTAAGTAAAAAAATTGAAAAAACCTGCGGTATTCGAGATAAATCAGCTTACATGACAGCCCGGAGAGAATCACAGAAACTTACAAGAGAGCACGATAACACTAGCTGGACTACTTTATTGAAAACTTGAAAATCACGGACCAAACCATATGGAAAGCCTTCAAGCGATTATCTAACTATGAAAAAAAAATCGAAATAACATTGAAGACAAACATTGGGCAGACCCTAACCCCAGAAGAATCAGCTGAATCACTTGCCAACAACTATGAAAATCAGTTCACCCCCAATCCCTATACATCCAAATCCTAACCTACTCATATATCAAATACATCAATTGTGTGAATTCATATATGAAAAAAACAACAACAAAAACAGGACTAGAACCAACAAACATTGGTGAAATAAAAGCGATTATTGAATATCTACCAAATAAAAAAGCTCCCGGAATCGACGAATTGCCTAATGAAGTTCTCAAACTGCTCCCTAATCACATACAGGTATCAATAACCAAAATATTTAGCGCATCACTGCAGCTTGCCCACATCCCTGAAAGATGCAAAACGTCCATTATCTGTCCCATACTTAAAAAAGGGAAATCCATGCATGAACCAACAAGCTACAGGCCCATCTCACTGCTACCTGCCATCTCAAAAATATTCGAAAAATTTGTTTTAAGAAGACTTAGAAAATCCTTCGAAGAAAACAATCCACTCAGAACTGAACAATTTGGCTACCAATCCAAGCACTCAACATTGCACCAGCTAGTTGTAGTCACTGAAAAAATATGAAAAGCCATGGACCTAGGCCAAATAATAGGAGCCGTGTTCTTCGATATCGCAAAGCATTCGATTGAGTCTGGCATGAGGCCCTTATCTACAAAATATGCAAAAGGCACCTTCCTGGAGACATCATAAAAATAATGCTAAGCTTTTTAAAGAATAGAACATTCAAGGTAAGCAACGTTTAAATAATTAATAAATGACAAATACGCTTTAAAAAAGATTTTATTTAAATGCACTAAAAAGTAAAAAATAAAATATTTTAGTTTATTCCATTGAGTAATTAGATTTGTGGCGACCACACTTTGCTACAGCGAGCGCGAACTGGGACAAAGCATACGGTCTCACTACGCATTCGCGGGCGGCATTCCGGATTCTGGCCACGCGCGTTGTCAACAACAAGGCTTGCTTCCAACTGCCGTTACTTCTTTTCTCTTTATATATTTCTGGATTCAAATAAATACATTTATTTTATAAAAAAAATAATTATAATTTTATCATCGGCTTTTCCACAAGCCACACCAACGCGCAAATGAATGATGAAAAAGCGCAGGGGGACAATAATCATGAATTTCGAACCTAAAATGATTTACTATGTAGCAACTGATTAGATATTTCAATAAATGTTTACTAAATATTTTCCTCTTCTCTCCTTTTTTTAAAAGGGTATTTTTAAAATTAATTATTCAATTAGTTTCTAGTCGCGGATTTATACAAAACTTAGAATAAGAAGTTAAAATATATAGGAAACCTCACCAAAATATTTAAATATGCACATCAACATTAGTGCCAGTATTATTATCTACTCATAAAGCCATTCACACACTGGTATAAGAGTATATATGTAATTAATCCAGGTTCCTTTAAAATATCTCTCTAACCACTCGTGTTGTCAGAATGAGATTTGAGTCTATTCAGTTTTATTTACAATGACTGTGGAAGTCAAAGATATTAATAGTATCGAGCAGATTTATTTCTAGGGATATTTTTCATTGATTCTAGGTTGAGATTTATAATTCACTAGAAGAATGGCCCGGCTTCTCCCGAGAATCCCCCCGAGTGTAATTTCCTTAATATTAAAAGTAAATCAATAATAAATAGTAGAAGTGCCATAGAATAGAAATACAGAAGTAACACATAAACCACAGGCAAAAAGTGGGTTTGATTGAAAAAAAAAGTATTATATTAGGGTTTAGAGGTATTTGATTTAATTGTTTTTTTTTTGCAATCCATTTAGTTGTTTCAGAATCAATACAATTCAAATAGAAGGCAGTTTTACACCCAACCCCCGAGGTACCTGCCCCAGCGCATTAACCCTTGAAATTGCCTGAGTTGAGTGAGTGATTGCGATGGATCTTGACTGCGATGCCCATCTTCTCAGTAAAAATAAGAAAAAATAGGTTTGTAAAAAAAATTAATCGAAAATACTGGCATGTAAAATTTTTCCATAAAAAAATAAAAGAGCACATGGAAATTAGGCAAACATTATGTTTGCTAATGACTGCGATTGCTTTTTAAATGATTTTTTAAAAAGAGATTAAAAAACAAAGGCCAAAACAAAAATTAATAAAAATACGAAAGCCATTATTTACATACAGTAACGCTAATTATGTATTTTTTTTAAATTTCATTGCGTGCACTTACCATAACTTAGTAATATAAATTTCTCTCTCTATACTCAATACTTTTGTAAAAAGAAGTAACACTCGTATAAAAATATATTTCAAAAAAAGTACGCAAGCAACTTGAAAAAAAAAAATGCAGAACGCTCATTGGTCGCTTAATTGGCCTGGTGTTGTTACTTCGCCTCGTATTTGTTACGTGTAAAAAAAAATTCTTCAAATGAAAAAAATAAATAGCCAAAAATACTAATCAAAATGTAACCGAAATTTCCTCCCAGGTTTATGAAAAGCGACATGCAAAATTTGGTACCAATTGGTTCATAGTTTTGAGTTTATCGCGAAACAGACAACAGACATTGACTTTTATATATAAGAAGATAGGAGAGTGGCCGTTTGATTTTTTTTTTGTTATCAGAAAGCTGATAGATGAAAAGGAGATGATCCAATTGGTCTGAATTCTAGCAGTAGGTGTAAATCGATCCTCTCTCAAAATTTCGCGGAGTATACTTGAGCGTGGCAATGACCAATTGTTGCTGAAGCGCACTAATGCTAGATTCTTGGTAAAATGGAGATAAAAATTCTTGGCGTAAATATTCTGAGATTACTGGTTGTATAATCCCTTTTTTAGGTCAATCGAAATATTCTGTGTTACTCGAGGTTTTTTTTTTTATTGTGGGCAACGTTATATGGATAGATGTATAAGTTAAAAGGTGCAGCGGGCTTGGTCTGCTAGATCATTTCCCAGAAAACTGCTGTGACCTTTGACACAGAAGAGGTGAAGATTGAGTATATAGTGGACTGCATATGACAGAAAAAAGTTAATTGGTAGTCATAGGCAATTCGAAAGTTTACACGCGGGAAAATCTGTCTAGCTTTAGTTGCCTAAAGAACCAGGGTTTCTTCGTGGTAGGTTGACGATTCGTGATATCAGCCGCTTATTGCCGCTACAGAAACTACTGTGTATATTTTATTCATTTAAATAAAATATAAAATTTCTATTCAATGTCTTATATCTGTCCACCACAGTCAGTTAAAAGTTTGATATTTATTACTTTTGCTTTATGAATATACTATTTTTAAAATACTTCTATGTGGTGTGGGATTATATCAAAATTGATCAAAAAAATTGATAGGAAACTTGGAATTTAGTCCATTCCCGACCTCATTTACATAGAATGACGGCCGCTTCTTACACCTAACAAACTGCTTCATTTTTGAAGGAAATATACTATGTCTATTTTCAAATCAATCCCATGATACGACGGTCACAGGGAAGTCTGAAATTTTGTAAACTTGAATTGTTAGCAGTAATGAAACCGACTATAAAATACCAGATATGGTCTAGATGTATATTAAGAAATAGATCATTATCCCGTTCTACGATCAGGTCTAAAATGATAGTCATTTCTAAACCACCGATGATAAAGATTTACCCATATATATATTTGCAAAAGTTGTGACCTATATATATATATATAGATATATTTAAAATAAATGTATCCATGATGATATTAGAAACAAATTATTTTATTATATCAGATAAATAGATATACAGTTAAACCTGTCTGTAGCGCCCCCTCTAAATAGCGCCTCCCTCTCTATAGCGCCTGATTTTAAATATGTAGTACGATGCGATTTACATTGAAAGTGACCTGTCTATAGCACCCCCTCTCTATAGCAGTGATTCTCAACCAATGTGCCGCGGTAATTTTGTGTGCCGCGAAATTCTAAAAATGTGCCGCCGAATTTTAGTCATATGATTATGTTCACGTTTGTATTGGTTTTTCTTTTTCATTTTTTTACTTTTTAAAATAACGAAATTAGCAAATTGAATGTTAGAGATGTATATTACTTATATTTTGCATAGAAATATTGATACATAATTTGAATTTTCTTGCATTCAAGTTAGCAAAAGTGTGCCGCGAAATTCTAAAATTGTGCCGCCAAATTTTCAAATCTTTAAAATGATGCCGCAACAAAAAAAAGGTTGAGAATCACTGCTCTATAGCATCCTATTTAGGTGAGTCACAAGAGGGAGCTTTAGACAGGTTTAACTGTATTTTTATTTCTAAAAGATTTTTGCTTTTAATTCCAAAGAGGTTTCAGTTGAAAACCTGTATATAAATGTATTTCTTTCTTTTTTAAAGTCTTGAATATTCATCAAATTATTAACAAACAAATCGCTACTTCCAAAGGTTTTCAAAAGTTGTATCCTCCCGATAGTAACATACGCACTCCCAGTTTGGTGTAAATATATTACAACCACAGAAAAAAATAGGATAAAGTATTAATGAGAATCTTCCCTCGGACAAGTATAGGAGCTCCATTCAACCTATCACACAAGATACTGAAGAAGGACTTGAACCAACCCGATCTAGAAGATATGTACCAAACTTCCGTTAAGAAATTATACCTTCAAATACAAAATTCAAATAATCCAACCATACAAGATATTCTACAAAATAAAGGAGATATCAATCCCCGATTCCGACGACCTGGCCCTGACACTAAGTTAAGAGCTCATCGCCCAACAGCTGCCCTCCTGCAAGGTCCGGGGGGACCACCTCTACTCCACCAACTCGCCATGTGTAAATAGCCAGGACAAGGTGACTCGCGAGCTGTGCTCGAATGTAACCTCTGTAAATTGAGACGAAATAAATAAATAAAATAACCCTGATACACAAGTTTAGATATATATTTAACAATTTGCATTCTCAAAGAACCTGATTTAACCAAATAAATATAGAATATTAATTAACCAATTGCAAACTACCACACCTAAACCAAAATTACACCTCACAAATTAACCTATAGGTAAAAAAGTAGCTTAAGGTTTGAAATATAAACTAATAGCTGGAGAGAACTGTACAATACTCTTGCAAATTTGATTGACCACGTAAATTGAAACAATAAACTGTGACAAATTATCCTGAAGGTTGAAAATAAAGCCTTTCAAATAACAATTATCAAAATATTTTTCAAAGATAATCAAAACTCTTATTAAAAATAAATAACAATGGAAAACTATAGGGAAAATAACCTGATATCTTTAGAAGAAATCAAAAGAATAATAGAAAGTGGCAAAGATATCAACACAAACAATGAAAATGATATAAACTTATTGAATCAGTTCGGCCAGTTGGAGTTTTTTATTTTCTCAACCTTTCGACAAATATCTTTTGTCTTCGTCAGGAGAAGTAAATAAAAATAAAGCATTTGGCAAGGCGTTAAAAATTGTTCTGAGGTTTGCAAGGGCGTTTTCACGTGATTTTTCGAATTTAGTACAACATCTAAAGCGCGAGTCAAATACAAATATTAAACTCGTCGAAGACTATGATCTTGGAAAAAAAAATATTAAAAAGATAAAGCCTAAAATATCTAAATTTATCAGAAGCATGAAATCCAAGGCTTTGAAAAAAAGAAAATTGAAGCTAGAAGATGTCGCTGCACCTCTCTTCAAAGGACTTCCAAAGATCCACAAAGAAGGAGTTCCCCTACGGCCCATTGTTTCAGGATTCAAGACTCCCACCAGAGGTTTGGCGGACTGGCTTAAAAACCAAATTCCGACAACAGGAAAGATTTCTGGGTTAGAAATAGGAAAGAGTTATTAGATATCACAAAAAATTAAAGCTGAATGAACATGAAATAATGGTTTCCTATGACGTCAAATCGCTTTTTACCAATATTAATAGAAGTCTAGCTCTCAAAGAGCTAAAATAATATTTCGAGGTGAAAAGACAAGATTGCGTAATCAAAGGATTAGAAATTGATGAAATGATAGAAGGCTTTAGGTTATGTTTAGAAAATATTTATTTTAGATATGGGGCTGAATTTTACAGACAAAAGTCGGTACTGCTATGGGTTGTCCTACCAGTATGATCATAGCTGACATTGTAATGGCCTCAATAGATAGAAAGGCAAATTTAATAGAGGGAATAAGATATGGGGACGGTATATAGATGATGTTTTCGCAGTGATCCAAAAAGAAAACCTTAACGAGATCATTATCAAATTAAATAATTTAGAAATAGGAGAATAGAATTCACTGTTGAAACAGAAAAAAGTTTTTACCATTCTTAGATGTAGGATTAAGCCGTAAAGAAGATGGATCTATTATAACCAGCGTTTACAGAAAGCCAACAGACTGTGGGATGCATCTAAATTTTAATTCTAACAATCCTATATTACACAAAAGGCAGATGATAAAATCTCTTGTACAAAGAGCCAAACAGGTATGTACAGACCAAGACATTTATAAAAAAGATATAAAGAAAATTAGAGCGGAGTTAAAACAATCCGAATATTCAGTTGGCTTCATAAATAAATGGATTAGAAGATATGAAATAGATAGGCCAAATTTGAATATAACTACAGAAGGTTAAAATAATATAATAATTCCTTATATTAGAGAAGTTGATAACGAAATATCTATAATTTTGAAAAAAATATAAATATAATATTTGGTATAGTACAGGGACAAAAAGGGAATTTTTAACTAGAAATAACATAATGAAGGATAACATAAGCATATCAAAGCCAAATAACGTAATTTATGGGATTAAATGCACAGAATGTGACAAAATATATGTAGGAGAAACCGGCCGGAATTTAGAGACCAGAATTAAGAAACACCAACAGGGTTTATTGGGGAGAAGGGCGTTAAGCAAAATTGGGGAGCATGCATTTTATTCAGGACATAGGCCAGATTGGAATGATATTGAGATATTTCATAGGAATATAAAATTTAAAAACGAAAGATTATTTTTAGAGGGTGGGTATCACGAGAATTTGGGAAAATAACTATAAATACCTTTGAAGATATTCCGCAACAATATGCTTCATTTTTAAATTTAAAAAGTAGTTAATAAGCTAGATAAAAAATTGGACATAATAGTTAGAAATCTATTTAATCATCTTTGTGATTATTATATTACTCAATTTAGTTCTTTTTACTTAATTTATTATAATTTTATTATCATATATTTTTATTTCCAATATCATAGTCTTCGACGAGTTTAATATTTGTTTTTGACTCGCGCTTTAGATGTTGTACTAAATTCGAAAAATCACGTGAGAACGCCCTTGCAAACCTCAGAACAATTTTAACGCCATGCCAAATGCTTTATTTTTATTTACTTCTCCTGACGAAGAGAAAATATTTTTGTCGAAACGTTGAGAAAATAAAAACTCCAACTGGCCGAAGTGACTATCTATATCTATCTATCCCTATATATATAAAGTCAGTGTATGTATGTATGTAGTGTGTTTGTTCCTATGTCGGCTATACACGTCAACAATACGTAACTATTCTGACTGAAATTTTAACAGTATATAGAGTAGAATCTGGAAAAACTTATAGTGAAATTACAGGTCTCTATCCCGAATATTTTTCGAGTTATTTGCAAATTGCGTTGCGAATTTGCCTTTTCGCTCGCAAGTAGCGCCTCTAGCGGTGAAAATGGGAGGTAATATCAGCTGACCTAATGTTCATGTAAAACGTGTTTCAACAGGACATAGAGAAAAATCAGGAAGAGATATTTATCAGATTTTCAGCCAAGAAAATTTGATATTGAAAGGTTCTGGACAAATATAGCTATATTTTTTTCAGAAAATGATCATGACAATATGGTGTATCATGTTTGATTATCAGATACAAAATTATAACGGGAACATTTTCAAAAAGCAGAGACCACGGGTAAAGCCAGTTCATTTTCAGCATGCAAGAACAAAATTCTAACTGAAAAACATTCATTCGAGCAGAAGATACAAAGCCAGATCATCTTTCTATAAAAATATCGCTTCTCAGACACAAAGTTTGGAGCGGGACGTTTCACAAGAGTGACATCCCCGGCGCCAATTTATAATTGTAACGAATAGTATTTGAATAAAAACATTTAATCGGGTAAAACCCGGGCGTTGCCCGGGACATTTGGCTAGTATATATATAAAAGTGAGTGTATGTATGTATGTATGTTTGCGGGCTATATACGTCCACAATACGTAACTAATAAAGTTGAATCTGGAAAAACTTATAGGCAGTTTTTCAGGCTTCTATCTAGAATATCCTTGGAGTTATTAACAAATTATCACAAATTTTCCCTATTTCACTCGCAACCAGCGCCTCACTGCGGTAACTTCGAGAAGTAAACAATCACGTGGAGCCCTCACACGGCGCGATGGGATTGGGTTGTGACCTTGAGTGACGTAATGACGGCGTAGAAGCAAGAAATCACTTGCTATCATTTTATATATATATCAAATTTAATATATATTCAAATAAAAAATCAAAATAATACAATTTTCAAATATCGTTTTAAAAATTTACATTTTTATTTTTTATATTTTAAAAACACCCAAAGTTTGGAGGTAATTTATAAATGTAACGAATAGTATTTAAATAAAAATATTTAATCGGGTAAAACCTGGGCGTTGCCCGTGTCATTTGGCTAGTGGTTTATAAATGTTAAGGTTATAAATTTGGGTTTTGCGGTTTCGATTTTGAATCTAGGTATTTTTTATAATTATTTTTGTCATGTGTGTCTTCTATTATTCTATCCTTTAATTTGATAGCAGGAAGAAAAATTAATCTTATTGCCACTATCTAAACCAAAAGTTTGCAAAAAATGTACAAATATATAGAAAAAGTATTTTTAAAAAATTGCATGGAAACCATGTCCCCTATTTCTAAATATATCATTAACTATAAGAACACCCAATTGTGTCAAAAGTACAGATTTGATTTATGGAGTGTGAAATGTAATGGAGGACAAA